>VZRI01002389.1:717740-814257 GCA_013397515.1 Upupa epops | reverse complement strand
GGGCGGGAAGACGGCACAAAATTCACATTTGGTACTTGTGAAAAAGTTCTTTTTTCCGATCCTCATGCGGACGTCGGCGCTCTGTGATGTCTCTGGCATACTTCTAGCTCCCGTCGACTCGGGGGCTCTTCTTCGTGGCTATAGCAGTGTCAAATGTGGAGGATATAACAGGGTTTCAAACTTTTTCTATTTGCCAAAAGCTTAGAAGATCAGTATTTATGGACCTCTTAGAAGAGACTAAGAGAAGGGTGACTACATTTACAGCATTTGAAGAACAATATAAGCATCTGAATCCTTGTCTGTCAGCTTTAGGTAAACCAAAATGCAAGAGCAAACTTTGCTTCTATCCAAACTAGACAACAAACAAGACAGAGAACGTTTGCTAGCATCAGCAAGAGCAGCAGTATTTACAAAGCTTTCTGGCGTTATGATCAAGGGCAAACCAAAACAAGCTGACGCTCTTCTGCTATGAGGTCAAACCCACATTTACACTCCACACACTGTTTGCATTTAAAGCGCCACTTGTATGGAGTCAGACCATGTCTCAGAGGTAGCTGAATACAGTTCTGAATTGCTCCATTTAATATCTCAGATGCACGGATTTGGTCCTTTGCTGGAAAGGTTTCATCACCAGGGAGATGATCTCACTGCTGCATAACATTATAATCTTCGACAGAGGAAGGAGAAACTCTCACGGTCAGAGAGAGCTGCTTCGCCATTGATGGAGTCTGGCTGTCAACACCACACACGTGTGGCACTCGGTAGAAGACCGTCACCCCTCCAGGCTGCTCGCTTACTGTTTCTGTAATCTTTCTTTGAGGGCGTGCTCAATCAGTTCACGCAATGCTCCACCAGCGACTTGTCCCAGATAAGCAGATAAGTCCATAGTATGCAGGGACTGTCACAGGTCTTACAGACCACAAACTGAGAAGGGCTTGATATCCCTTTAAAGCAAGGTGGTTTGTCTCATCACCAGTCTCCCCCCACTGTCTACCCATAAGGACAGCATTGTTTTCAAAAGGATTTAAGACATCACTGCTCCCGAGTTGACATTTCTGCTCTAGACACCTCCCTTATGGTGAGCAGGGGAGCTTAGGTGAGGGGAAACGGACCTGCTTTCTTACTGCCCTCCGCCCCAGGTGCTGATATTGCCTCCCCAACCTAAGGTGCATTCCCACTCCCAGCTTGGCAGGAATAACCCATGCTGGTCACTGCTAGTCATCTCATGCACCCAATCTTAGCAGCTGCTTGTATTGAGGACTTTCCTGGGCATAGGCAAATAGAGGAGGCCAGTTGTTTCTTGCCTCAGAACTCTTAATCCTTTTTAGAACAACTCTACAGCTGAAACTGTGAGACACAATTTTCCATGGGATAATTCTCTTTTCTATAATCATTCAGGAAAATGATTTCAAAAACAATATCCTCATCAAAACAGCAGTGAAGGTGATACGCCTACGTGAGATTCTCCTCATTTGCTCCTTGGCATTTTCTCACTCTCACACCCAAGACAGGCTGCAAGAAAAACTCCTCTCCTGCCTACCCTAGCTCCTCTGGAGCTGCTGCCACGTCTCCCTCTGCAGGTGAATGCACACCGGGGTTGGGGAACGAAGCAAACTCCTACCTTGTAGCATCAGCCTGCTTTGTAGCTCAGGCACCAAACTCGTCTAGGGCGGGTGAGGGCGCTGTCTGTGGCGATGACTGGGTTTTGGTTGAATCGTGTCCAGTTAAAGGGTGTCTGTGTACAAATGGGAGTTTCTCCTGGTCAGACTGGAACAGGATGTGAGATCTAGCCCCGCACAATGAACATCGTGATTCAGTTCAGGACTCCATTCATCCTCAAATCTCCCACTTTCATTAGTCCCGTGAACTGGAGTGCTCGGCGCCGGGCGATGAACCTGTGGGGTCGAGTCGCATCCTGCTGGAGACAAGAGGGGATGATGTGGAGTGCAGATAACTGTCTCCACCCTCTCACATCTCCCGGCCATTATTGCTTACTTGTAGGGAATACCCTCTTAGGCAGCTCGGCTGTAGTGCCCACCCCCCCCCTTGCTTCCAAAAAGCTACGGCTGGGAGAAAACTGCTCTTCAAAACCAAGAGCAAGGGGGAGATGGAAAACTGCTTTTGTGAGGGTTTGCTCTGGGTCCCAGCTGAGTCAGACGTGGGCTGGGCGAGCTGCTGAGTGGTGGCTTCAAGCAGGGACAGGAGAACAACTTAATGTGATCCATGAGCTCAGTCAGACAAGTTCTAGGTTCCTGCGAATACATCTAAGGCGTTCCTGCTCCCAGATGGCTTTTCTGTCCCGCTGCCCAGAGCTACCGTGCTTACAAACTGGAGCAGGAGGAGGGACACGTGCTTGAGTTCAACTGCTGCAAATTGCAGTTGGTTTCTCTGTACAAATCTCTGCTCTCAGGTGAGAGGACAGACTAAGCCAAACTGATAAGGTGCAGAATCCCAGACAAGAAAATCGATAGCTTGCAACAGAGGGCGGGTGTCCCATGCCCATGATGGCAACCCCAGCCTGAGGAGTGGGTGTGTAGCATAATTAGACTCTCACTTGCCAAGCACTCCTTCAGCTCATCTCTGATAAATTCACCGACCCATAAGATTTCTTCTGGGATATGAAGTCCTCTTACTCCCTCTGGGATGCTCCCAGACCCAGTCTTCCCATGTTACAGAACTGCCTTTGCTGCGTTTTCCAGAGGTAGGTCCTAAGATCCAGCACAGCTGACCGCAGCTCCCCTTCAGGCATCCTCAGTGTGAAGCACGAAGCTTCTTTTCTTTCCTAGTGTGGAAATAGGATGGGATATGAGGGACACAGAGCTCGAGTTGTTGCAGTGTGAATCTGCAGAAATTCCCCTTAAAGCACAGGTGCTCTCCCTGCACTGTGACTGGTCTGAGGATCATCTTCAGTCCTAGGAGTGAGCACTATTTGCTTTAATCCTTCTGGAGAAGAAAAAACACAGCAAAGCATAGAGCAACACAGCTCTATTTCCGTACCTCAACCAGAAATCTGTCCTACGTACAGCGATGCCACTCACGCCCAAGATTCACACTCACATCCCGGAACTGCCTCACGCACCTTGTTATTTATAGGCCTGATATTGTTCCCAGCAACTCCAGGCTGCATTTCCTTCTGTCTCCTCTGACAAATCCACTGCACCACCGGCAGTTGCGCTGTGTGTGCAGAGCACATAGCAACTGCTCACGGCTGCCTGTCAAGGAAACCGGCCGCGCTCACTCCTCCGGCCAGTTATTAAATGAACGCAGAGAACAAAGCAGCGAGTAAGGATTCAGACGCGTGGGGAAAAATGAGACAAGATTTCTTGGCCAGCAATATGCAACATCTCCCTTTGAAGTCAGCTCAGAGGCAACCTGCTCTTGGAGCAGGACCGGTGGGGTGGGCACTGCTGAACCGTACCATCGACTCACAGCGGTCAGGTGGCAAAAAATAATTCCCGCATTAAATGAATAAAGCGACATTAAACCACTCGCAGTTCTGCTGCTCTGATCCAGCTGGCTACCCTGCAGTTGCAAACAGCAAGAGCAAAGCCTGGGGGGAGGGTGGGTGCACGTGAGATAGGTGTGATGTAGCCTACAGCTGCCACCTTCCTTGCAGGTGGATGATGTCCAAGTTAGGGGCCCCAAACGATTTGGGACATGGATGCCTTGAATGCACCACTGCACCTGTGAGAGAGATAACCACTGAAGCATTCCCATTCCCCAGATATAGACAGCAGCCTATCGGGTGAAGGAAGAGCAGCCAGACAACCCCTCAGAACAGGCTGTGCAACTTCTGCAAGGCACGGCAGAGCCGTCACCTTTCAAAGCCATTACCACATCAGGTCCAGTGTCTGAGCTGCAGCTCTTTCTTGGGTAAGTGGGGACATTTACCTCCCCCCACAGCTGCTGCTTTCTGATTGAAAGAAGTGAAGCGATTGAGGGCACCAGAGCAGGGACCAAAGTAGTGGCATGGAAGCCAGGCTGCCGCTTGGATCCCTTCTCACTGTAGCTTCTGCCTCCCGTGAACAACAAAGTCTGTAGCAGCCGATTTCAGGAAGAAACAATCTGCAGATTATTTCAGGAAGAAACAATCTGCAGATTTCACACATCAAGAAATTCCAGTTTTACACAGTCCGTTTCAAAATATGTACGACACGGTAATCAGATTAATTTTATTAAAAAATTTGCAATAAAATTCCTTGGAATTCACCATCTTATCTTTTGAGAGCTGCAATATTTTACTAGTACATAATAACACAGTCTCACATACTTACATTACGGTCCTCTATATAACAAAAATAGCCACGTTGTACTACTGAGTAATGCTTCCAAGCATTAGCCTCAACATTTTGGTTCTTCCCCCGGGTAAGTCACTGTCCATGCTCTGTAGCATTATCAGTATATAACAAAGCAAGAAGGAAAAACAAAGTGCGCCTCATGATTTTAGGCAAATCCCTTTAAGATGGAAGTTCTCCGACTCCCACATTTTTCACGAGATAAAGTGCATCAGAGGGGGAAGATGCATACATTTATAAACATCATCGAAGAGTTTAAGTATATTTGCAGTATTGTACAGAAAATAACGCTAGAAATAAAAAGACTCGCCTCACAAACTGATACTGCACTGCTTAGGCAGCAAGTCACAGGTACCAGGGGAGAAAAAACAAAGTTAAATGCAAGACACCCCCCCACACACACACCTGTGCAAACACCATGGCGTGATTTTCCAACCGTCTTTCACTTGGCGTTTCACAGCCAGAGCGCAGATGTCCAGAGAAAGGAATGCTTTTTCAATGGGGAATTAGCCTGCACAAACCTACTGCCTTACCAGCAAAACAACTTCAGTCCAAAACAGGCTCCCACCTGGAAGGAACTGCGGCACACACAGGGACAGTGTCAGCGTGGTACGTTTGTCACTCTGCAGTTTGCTGGGGTTGGCAACTGCACGGGGCAGACAGAGAAGACCTCCCCGTAAACCCAGATTGCCTCGGACAATTTCACTGGGACAGACCATTGTCTCCAAACCATCTACAGTTTGGTAACCTGAGCGCTGATCCATACAGTATCTATTTAGTTTGGGACTTTATTTCCCATTTAACACAGGTGTTTGCTGGCATGGCTTTGCAGCATGTAAGGAGAAACACTGCTAGAAAAAGCTTCTGGAGCCATCTATGAAAATCAGGAAACTTCTGCTCTATTAACGAACCACGTACAAATGGGACGCCAGTTGTTTTTTTGGTTTGCTTATAAACTACTCTAAAAAAAATAATTCTCTTCTGGAAATGGGTGGAATGTATATTTTGATGAGTACAAAACCATTTTAAAATGTTTACTAAATTCAAAGAACATCTTGCTATAAAAATAACGTGCCCTCCCACCCACTGTCCCCTCTTTACATTTCTAATTATAAAATGATACAGTCATTTCAGGTTTCTAACATGAAATGAAATGTAAAGATGGTATTACATACACGTACAAAATATTTAGATATTTGACATCTGAAATAACCATATACATTCAGGGCAAACTAGCGTCTTGATCGTGCTGTTGTTTTTTAATGCTACACAGGGCAGAAGAATCAAGAAATACACAGGTATTCTCCTTTTTTTTTTTTCATTTTGTAATCACTCAGGAGAGAAGTAACTTCCACAAATTTACAATTAAAATAGTTGAGAGAAACAAAGATTAATTTCAGATGGAAAAATTAATCTGTTGGCTTTTCATTCAAAACCCACATCTTCCGTTGATCTTTCTTCTCCGGTTCCTTTGCAATGTAACTCCAGATCTGAAGGGATTTTTTTTGTATGCTTTGTCTTTTGAATAAGAAGCCAAAAAGGAGCCGGGTGTGGAATGCTGGGCAGCAGAGGACAGCAGTCTCCCTCGCTCGCTGTCCCAGCTTGCAGCTGCCATCTGCTATGCAAACAAATCCAGACTAGAAAGACCATCTGGTGCTCCTTTTCCAATGGCAAAATTATCAATCAGTTCACGTAACAGCTTGGTAAGGTAAAAGCAGCGCTAGTGTCGGATCAATCGTCCCTACTTAATAAGTCTGCTAAAACAACACCTTCACTTTGTTTTCTCTTGCCTCTAAAATACTTCATGATGTTGTTTTTCACTGCTTGCATTAATCAAGCAGAATCATTTCTGCCTCTGGGTTGTTGCTGGTTGCCTCATGTACAGTATCTCATGTGCAGCTATAACACAAATCAGTAAATGCTCAGTCTTGACCAATGAAGCAGCAATCTCAGTCAATAATGGGTATGAAGATATTTGGCTATGCTGAATCTGCCAACCACCATGGGTCTTGTCCTTCATTCAGCCCTTAAGCTGGTTCCTTTGCCCTGCACCGAACCAGAGCGGTCCAACGTGGCACAAGCCAGCCAGACAGCACCAAATTCAGGAAAGGAAGCGGCACAGCCCTGCTTTGATCCCACAATTTCCTTTCCCTGCGTTACTACGTGAACACGCTAAACGTCTCTGCCACTTCAGCCTTGTGCGATGGAGGCATCCCAACGACAAACCGAGCCTTCCCTCTTCTGTTTAGCATTAGCTTGTCCCGGTCCCTATCCCTAGCAGGCTGCTAACTTTGACCCTACGGCAGGGATTTACATGAACAAGTGGCTACAATTGTCTGTTACTGCTAAGAAAGAGAAATCAATACGTGACTATTGGTTATCTTCGTTTGCACAGCTTATAAATTCCTCTTCCTGGCTTATTTCAAACGATACGCTTAGTCGTGAGCTTTTCTACAGATGGACACCGTGAAAGAACGAGCCTCTGACAAGCAAAATCCTGGGAGACTCCCAGCTGCCTAGGCTGCAAGTTGTTTCACGCTGTTACACGTAGCCTCTATCGTTTCAGTACAGGCCAAATCATCACAACAAGAACTTCAGCCCAGAGATTTACATATAAAACCTTGTACCCCGATTTTTGCCTTCTAATGACAGAACTCACTCAAAGGGTGCTGGGCAATATTCAAAGGAAAATGTTCGTAAGGCGAAACTCTGGAAAATCTATATGACAGCTGCACTCCAGGATAACGAGATCAGCAAATAAAACTCACATTATGGAAAATCGGTGTCGTCCATTCACTAAAAGTCTATAGAAATGTTTAGCCATCTGAAGATACCCGCCAGAGCAACCCGTCTTCTGTGCTGGACGTTTTCTGAATTGAACAATCATTTCTTTTTATTCGGCAAGGGGGAATAGAAGGTGAGTTACCAGGTTTGACAACAGAAACCTTGGATCACAAAACGCACTTCCTTTGAAAAAGATTCCATTCAGAGCTGGACTTGTCTCTAGTGCTCGGGTTCATTTTGTTAACAAAACAATAGTCTATCCCAAATAAGTCACTGAACAAGAGATGAAGTACCACTCTTCTTGCAGTGACACCCTCTGGATCTGATCCTGGGGTCATAAAAATAGTGAGATCAGGAGGTCTCATTGATGTCATTCCACTATGTATATTTTCGAGTTGCCTCTCTGAGGACGACTCCTTCAGTGCCGCAATCTCCCTCGCACCAAAAGTACGAAAACATCAGCCGCTTCTGTGTTCACTACCATACGGTTTGCACTGTTGCATCACTGGGCTTATATACGCATACACAGAGATTTTATTCTGCGAGAATACTTGAAGAATGAACTGCAGTGCTATGATCCTAGTTTAGAGCCTCTAAAGCGGTCAGAAAATTAAAAAAACCTCAAAACCAAACCCAAACCAAGCTTCAGCACGCCCCCGTTCCGTACCCCAGCTGCAATGGGTCAACTGTGGGGAGGGGATGCAGAGCTGGTGCCTTGCACATCTGCAAACGCATACATCGGGTAAAATTTTGCATTCACCAAAGGCCCATCAGAAATCAAAGGACACTCAAAGCGCAGCCTCTGTCTCTCCAAGTTTCATCCTGAAAGCCAGTTCAAGTGAAGTTGAGGCTCATAAGGCAAACGCTTCTCCCACCTACTACTCGCTCACGTACAAAGAAAAGAGCCTCATACGATAGGACAGGAACTGCTTGGAGAGACACCAGATCAGCTTAATGAATGAAGTGCCTTTCTCAGGAAGCTGCCCCATCCTCCAACCACCGACCCTGAGCAGGAGGTGCTGTGGGTGGGCAGTCATGGTACGAGGCTGTCAAATTACGTGCGTGAGCGGTTGTTCGTCAGAGGGCACCAGAGGATTTTCTTTCTTCCTGGCTGCATGCTGAAGTCCCCTTTCTATTCAGAACAGGCTGTGCTGTGCCCCTGGCAGATGAACCCTACATTTTGAACGCTGGAGCCCAAGCTTAACAGGCAACAGTTCTGAGGACACGCACAATGCTCAGCCGAATATCGGCCAAAGCTGCAAACTGAGAGCTTTAATTGTATTCGATGAGTAATCTTGCTGCAGACTCTTGTAAGCAAAAACGTGCCATGGGCATGCAGATCTGCAGAATTAAGGCTTTCATGTGTTTTACTAATATCATCTGTGGGTCTTAACGTTTATGAAGCACCTCAAATTCCCAAGGCATTTCACACGTTACCCATACAGAGAATATTGTCAGCCAGCACCTGCTTTAGGAAAACATTCTCATTTGACACAGGGTTTAATTTTGCTCATAGAAGACCTGTTCAAAACAATGTGATTTTGGTACAATTGTGAAATTATTCCTAAGTGCTCTTCTGAAGAAGGATGGACTAAAACATTTACTTAGGTGCTTTCATAAGATCTGGCTCTAGCGATGTGTAACTTTGCACTCATCATCGCTTGCCAGGGCTCAGAGCTATAGAACAACTGAGGCCAGGGATGCAAAAACATATTGCCTGAGCAGAACTACAGGTAGGACTAGGAAAAGAAAAGCAGAAAGGCTCCTGGCCCAAATTTGCTAGGATGCCTCTTTTTGAGGGATCTCAGTATGGCGAGATGTAAATATGTCATTCACAGCCTAGCATCCTTCTGCCAGAGGCCACCTGTGGACCCCAGGGTATTCTTCAGAAAAGAACAAGCACAGTATAATCCCTCTCCAAAGTCCTTGATTAACTTCTAGAAATACAGGCATGGTTTCAGTTGCCATGTACGTGATGAGCACAGCTCCCTTTAATGAATTTGCTGGGCAAAAGATCCAGTTCAGTATCAGTTGGGAGTTTCATCTGCAGCCTTGATTTTCCACCGACCTCGCTTACTCCGCTGTGCCGTGGGTGACTCCACTACGGAAACAGATAATTGGCTAATCTAACCAGCAGGATTAACTCGATTAAGTTTGTGAAATAAAACAGACACTGTGACAGCTCCTCTGAAACCCTAACAGTCTGGCCAGGAGTTGTTTATCAGTGTGCTGGGCGGCAGCAGGCAGATGTTCAAGAATCACTGACAACTTGGACATCGTTCGTGACGCTCCTGCGACATGTAGCACCGAGGCTCCAGCTCTTCAGAAGAAAGTGTACCCGTGAGCGTACTTTCCATAGGAAGACTCTTTTGCTCTTTCCCCTGCAGTCATTTGAGATGATTTTAATTCCTGTGTGAAGGACCAGTATTTAGTGTAAGCACCACTTAAATCCCATTTCAGCATTATTCCTGGAGCTTAAGTGGAGCTGATGCTGTACCTCGTGCAAACTCTTGTGTAGGAGTGAATTTCGGCATTGGTTCCACTGACGCTGTGGGCCTCTCCCACATAGCAGCAAGGAATATAGAAGACATTCAAGTATAAGAACAAACCATTACAGAACCACGAATATTGGTAGAGCGGACCTAGCTGTGCCCTCTGGAACGATCCCTAACTTTCTTTTTAAACCAAGCACATTTCTAGTTGCCTGTGCCTCTTTAATTAAAGTATTTTTGACTGGCGTATAAAATCCAAGGGCATATTTCCTGACCGCGATTTTAGGGTTGATCAGGCTGCGCTCCTTTGTTTCCAACACACCCTGCAATGGAAGGACTAAGACTATAAAAAACCATTGATCTATTAAATAAAGTGAGACCTAAACGGACCAAAAAAAGCATCCAATTTAATTTTTCCCCCTTCCCATACTAAAAAACCCAAGTCATTCAAAATTTTAGGGATAGTTCTAAACACATTTGATCTAAACACATAAGATCTGACAATCTGGATTTTGGCTGGAAGTTGGGTTTTACACCTAACGAGCAAATTCATGAGGAGATTACATGCAGCAAGAACCTTAATAGTGGCATTTTGAGATGCTACCATGACACCATCGAGTCAAAATGCTTGACCTCTCCATGAAATTTTGATGCACAATGAATTGCCAGTTCTATGGAGGCAGTAATATGATTCAAATCATCTGACTGTCAACAGAAACCATTTACTCTTGTGTAACAGTAAGCTAAAAATGCTTCCTCAGAGTTGAATATTTTGAGTAAAAAAAAAAATCATACACTGAATGAGTAACAGAAAGCTTTTGCCTAGCGTTTTTGCTTAGTATTTTTGCTTTTGCTTAAAGCGGAGCTCAGGATGAACTAAATAACAATTGCAGGTTATTATTACTCTTTAGGTGTTTTGGTTTAGACCAGTTCTGTTTATTTTAAAATTCCCTCCCCTCTACCCAAAATATTTTGGTATAATATCTCTACATAAAAATTGCAAATATTCCACTCTGCTTGCCAGAGTCCTCCACAGGGACTCTGGAGGGTGGTAAACCATCTGAACTCTTCTGACTGATAACAAGCAGGCAAAAACTGACATCAAAACATAGGAACTGCCATACGCTAAGAAAAAAACCCCACAAACCAAATCAGGAAGTAAACATTTCAACTGGCTGCCTCCTGCTTCATTAGCAATTTCTGATGCTGGCATCTCCAGACCCTTTCTAAGAATAATCTCACCATCAGTTCCTAACGCACAGCTGTTAGGAGGCAGCCTCCAGAAACCTCTCAGAGGCTCCTTTAGCCTACCGGTTGGATTTTAGTCTGTAAAATTAAGATGACACATGAGTTACACTAGATTTTTTTTTCAGCCACTGAATTGCAGCCTGAAGGAAGGCCATTAATGTACTGACAAGTGCTTATAGCATAAAATATAGCGAAGGACTACAAGGATGGGGTAAACTTTTTCTTGCTCTCCTTCACACTATGATACTTGTCTAGAATACAGCTTTAAGTAAAAGCCAACATAATGCAGTTTTTACTGTTAATTCAGAGCTCTCTTACAAATAAAGGCCTTCAGAATACACCATTTCCAAGGTTCCCACTTAACGAAAGCGAGCTTCACATTAATGCGGGGTGCCGGTGCACCATCCTTCGGAAGCCGTACATTCTTCACGCAGAAACAACAAGGCAATGATAAATCCTGGAGTCGCATCGTGAAATGGCCAGTGAATGGGAATTCAGACTTCTGGTTTGAAGTCCTGAAAAAGCTGGGGGTCAGTCAACAGGTACAGAGTGGCCATCCATAGCAAACTATGACCAGATAAACTTAACAAATATGTCTTTAAAAAAAAACCAAACCAACAAACAAAACCCCGATCGACCAAGCTGTCGTTTCCGTAGTGTATTTCTGAGCCTCTGAAGAGCTACGTGAATACTGTCGAGCGTGTGGGTAAACTGGAAACGTTCATCTCCCACGTGAACAAAAGTAACATATGCAGATGACAAACCTGCATCCAGGTAGACACAACCGTAGCTATTGCTTTTCATGACCGTCTCAGAATGGAGTGCGCAGGAGTGACAGTGCTCTGGAGGCATGTGCATGACTGGTCCAAATCCTAGAAAGCTGACTCGGTCCCTCCCTGTGACCCTCACCTGTAGTTTAGAGTTTGATCTGTTTATTTTTCAAGACTTCACCTCTTCGCAGTCTTGATCAGTGGAAAGCTCCACATCGGATAGTCCAACCTCCATTGCCATAATCAATGAAATATCTGAATCGCTGCTGACTGCTGGCTCCTGTTCATCTGTGAGGGTAGAAAAGAAAGGAAAAGTACATTACTGTCACATCTTTCTGTCAATGTATTACTATTTTGTACTTTCGCTGATAGGACCCAGAGGTTTCTCCACTGCTACGGTTGTGTTTAGATTTCAAACGTTGCTCTTATTCGATACCTGTCTAAAGATTTTACAAAATACCAGAAAGTTCGACCCATAGGTAGTGAAAAACACTATGACAAGGAGCCTGGATCGGTAACGTCACCTTCTCCTTCTAATCCTTCCAGGGTGCTTCATCCAGGCTATTCATCTCCAAGGCCTTTCTCTCTCTGCCTGAGCACTTCCCTTCCTGTCCCCTTTCACCTTCTCAGTGTGGCATCATCCTACTCTTTGCAGAAAGGCAGCAAGTTCAGGCCAAAGTCACCAGCACAGGCTCTAACAGGAAAAAAAATCTGCTCCAACTGTCATTAGGTGATGGAATATCTGTCAGTGGAGAGTTTTAGGAGGTTAGGCTAATGTCTAGGAGAAACAACGTGCCTGGTATTATTTCTGCCCCGGACTAAGGAACAGGCTACCTGCCTTCTTAGATGCCTTTTCTTATCCTTTTCGAGTCACTTTTCTAGTCACCCTTTCCCCTTATTTGAAGATACCTTCCAGGCTCTCGATCCAAGCCAAAAAGATCTACCTTACTCCACGGCAACCCCCAGTAAAACTACGAGTATAGGCTAAGTAACTCGGTTTTGTTTCAATCCCAAAGCACATGCTATGTGTGTATGTAGTAGCAGATAAAGCAAAAAGATTTTAAAGGACTAAAAGCTGATTTTATTTCAGGAATGATCGGGAGGAGCAAAACACGCCGGATCTGTGGTAGGATTTTCAAAGGCACAGAAGTCCTATAGGTGGGGCTGAGTTCCTGAAAGAAAAAGTTGATGGATCGTATGTTCATGTGCCTTCATAATAATGTTATTTATACTGTAACAATAGAAAGAATTTAAATCTGTGGCAGTTTTTCCTTTACATATTGTACGTATTGTATTTTGTGGACAATAGCAGCAGGGCCCAATTGATGCTAAAAAAGAATAAAAGTTGAATGTCTAGGATTAAGTAAGTAAGAAACTTTACAGCAGAGCCAGGAAAATAACAGCTTCTCAGAGTTTAATTAGTCACTTGAGGTTAGGTTTCCTCTTTTTTTTTAACCTTCCCTTTTTGTTTTCCGGCTAGCTGCTCAATAACATGAGCAGTTAGTGACTTTTTTTTTAAAGGAAAGCATTCTTCAGGTGAACTGCAAGTGCCAGGAGCTTACCCTGCATTTTGCATCCCTGTGTTTTACACCCTGTTTACAGTGACTACCGAAGATGTTTGACTCACTGTTAGGAACTTTATTGACTTTTTTGTGACTTTTTTGAAATCCGGTGTTTTGTCTCAAAGCCCTTTTCCAAAAGTCATGTTAGAACCTCAAAGGGAAGATCTCAGCTTAAGAATGAAAAGTAGCAAAAAGGAAATAGTTGAAAAAAATCTATATCCCTGATTTCTAGACGGATTTTTATTGGAATATCTGACTCGTGAGTTTAGATGTTTGAGATTGGCAATTCTTTCTAACGCATGCTATACTACTTCCGTAACGTTTGAAAGCACTTCAGGCATAAGACGTAAGGGCTTTTGCTTAATGAAACATAAGCCACATCCCAAGCTGCTTTTCAGCCTGAATGCTACTGCCTACATCAGGGAACTATAGACCTCACTGCCACATTCCTCTCATGTCAGTGAAAAACAATACACCCCAGCACGCTGCCTACTTCCAGAGAGACTGTTTCACTCCCTTCTATTTCACGACAGACATTCATCTGAGAGCTGTAATAAAACAAACTTCTCCAGCCAATATTACTTTCCATTTCATTATGCTGACGCAGAAAGTATACTACCACAATAGCTATGGAACTGCCCTATGGAATAGTTGTACAGCCCTAACTTGTTTCAAAGTTCATTAATTATTGTTTATACTGGAATATAATTGAAATCCAACAAGCATGAAGATAGCTACTTACTCTCATGCTTCCAAAACAGTAAGATTGCACACTAGTAGTTTGCTGCTGCTGCTGCTACCCTTAACACTTGGAGTAAGTCTCTAGCTATTGTACACTAAAAAGTATTCCAAAAGGAAAAGGCCAGAAGATGAGTTTCTAACAATTCACTAAAAAATTTAGTTTCAATCTTTTCAGTGAATATATACTCCTGTTCTATCTTCTTTGGAGTTCTGAGCATTCACACTCCTCAGAGAGTATTTGGTATTTGGAAAAGTAAAAATAACAACATCTCTATGAAAACCGAATGTATAAATTACCACAAAAAGAAAAGCAAATGCCTTCACGTTGGTTCATAGTTATTTCTATTGGGAAATAAAACTACTGTGAAGTTAGAATCAAAATTTAATGACATTAAGTTTGGTTTTAACCCTTTCTGACTTTCCTTTTCCATTCAAGTTCTTCACTTTCAACTCCTTACATTGAACAGTGATAGTTTCCAGAAGGTTCCCAGGTAGTAGCTTTTAGAAAAAAATTCAAGTACTGTTACATTATTCATATAGCCCAGAAAGAGGGCTTTTAGAAACTGAATATAAATTTGCTGTAAATTTTTAGGTTTTACCAGGGAGGTGGAACTGCATCTTTCAATCATAATCAGGCAAAAAACTTGATGATCTTTTTTTCAAAAAAGAGACAGAAGGAATGAATTACTGCAAACGAACGTAATTGTTTTCACCCTCCTGAATACGCAGTCGTTACAGTGGTTTAATGGGGCGCTTTTGAGAGAGAGCAGCTAAAAATATAATATTTCTGTCACGGCTTCTCCTAAAAAAATGTTTCGTTTGAAGTACGAGTTCAGGTTGCAGGTTACTCAGCAGCTAGAAGCACATGTTAAATCTCCAAGAGAAGGTCGGCAGAGAGTTTAGATTTCTAAAATCTCCTATTTTGATCTTATGGACCAATAGCTTGTCTTGCACAGAAAGACAATTTGCTGGTGCCTCTAGAATTGTGTAAAGCAATTATAAAGAAGTAATGAAGTACAGCAATGTCTCTGCTGAATTAAATATCCTGTGCACACGGGAGTAAGATCTGAAGAAAGTTTTGCCACAAGTACTTGACACACCACGTTTGGTGCTGCCTCTCAAAGAAACATCAGTAGCCGAGATATTCCATTTAACTACCTGCACAAGGAATTGGCAGATTTTAAACCTCCTTTGTGCATTGGCTTGTTGGGTTTTTCCCCCCACTAAGATGCTAATTAACAATGCTACTTTAGCTAAGCGCTTTTCATACTGTCTTTAGTGGTTATATTTGTTCTATACATTTTATATGGGTTTTTCCCATAGGGGTATGGTTTTTCAATGTCTTACAGCACTATGCTACACAGACAGTGGCAAATGAAGCAGAAATTCACCACAGAGTTCTGGGTAAGCTGTTTCGCACATTAATGTGTGCACCCTAATGTCTGCTGTGGTTGGAAGTAAGAAACAAATGAAAGAAATGTTTCAAGCCCACACTAGCACTCGACTGATATTTTATGAGGAAATACCAATTTTTTTTTGGTTCAGGTTAAAATCATAAGCACAAGAAACTGTTTGTGGAAACCGAGAGATCGGATCTACCAGAATATGGAGAAAACTTAAAGCAGAGCTGTTTCAGATGCTATCTATCATACAAAAAAAGGTCATACAGCTAAGCACACACACACGCACACACAAGCATCTCTTTCAGTTAATCTGCTTTTAAATGCACCTCTCTCATCATTTTGGAAAAATCAAAAGTGCTGGCTACAATACAGAAAGTACAGATGTAAGCATACACGTGATCCTTTAAATGCCTATAAGAAACCAGACTGCTTCCATGTGAAAATGTTTCTCTTGCACGTTCACAGCCTCAAAGCCCAGCTGATTAAGGAGAAAAAACAATGTATGACTGGAAACAATACATAGGTAGGGATTTTGCCTGGCTTACTACTTTGATTTGAGTCACCTGCAAAGTGGTCATAACACTATGGGAGCACTAAGACAAAAGTATACTCCATTATGAAGTAATGCAACCAAAACTACATACATGTAAGTAGAATCAAGAGTGACTGCTGCAAAAAAGATGCCGCTTTCTACGAGTGCCTTCCAGGTCGCAGCCTTGTGGTTTTACTCTCCAATAAGCACAGCTGCCTTTTCACTGTCTTTCTTATTCCACACTCAATTTATTGCATTTGTTTGCTTGCTGCTCTCTGCTGTAACCTGTGAATGTTTCAGAAGTAAGTCCATATGTTACTATGACTGGTACAGCAACCCTGGTACGAGTCGCTTGGGACTGCACAGTACAGGCATGCATTACTTTTGCACTGCTCACCTGTCTGAAATAATGGCAGCAATTAACGTCACTGACCCTGGAATTCTGCCTTACGTCTGCCTGCCTGGATAGACGGCTGTGACAGCTCAGTCTTACTTCCTAACTCCTGCTTTCCGGAGCTGATCCAAGCTAGATCCTTGTGTCTCCCATTTGTTCCTGAATTGGCCAGAAAAAGATTCAGAATCAAAGCAGCACATTGTATCCTCTGATGTCAGAAGGCTTTTGTGCAAAAACTGATGAAAACAGAAAATCCAGACATTAAAGATGTGAAAACGAGTCCTAAATAATCACACAGATGGTATGCAAAATGTGGAACGTATCTTGGAAGGCAAGGCTTTCATTCTCAAGTAGAAAGCAAAAAGATCATCCAGTATTACATCATCCGGTCTCCTAGCACTTCTATTGCTATTTTACTCTACATTGTTTGCCCGTTTTGCTTTAATAGTTTCTTGCTCTAAGTTTTATTTACCTGTCCGCTTAAGATAGTAAAGTATAAAGAAAGATACAGGTTTATTACTGATGCCAGACCTCAGATCTCTTTTCCCCCCTGCGTATGTTCTCAATGCAGACTCGGAGCAATCGGGAATGATCTAAGGACGTGCTGCGTGCCATCATGGTTTTTACAATGCCACGTTTTCTCAATAAATTTCCTTGTCACAGACAATAAATCTTGTGTATCTCATATTCACTGACCGTTAGTAAACTGTCTGCATATTCAGATGGGGGCATTCAAATGAGATTTGAAGCTTCATGCTTACTTTGCCTATTTGTTTATTGTGCTTTCTGGGCAAAACAAATATCTGTGCAGGGTTATATAGTTCGGGCAATTGCAACGTGAAAGCTGACTTGTACTTCCCTAACTTTGCCTGTGCTCCACACTCCTTTCCTCCTATTGCACTGGTAATACTACTTCTGGATCAGGGAACTGACCCAAATAGAGAAAAAGAAGAAAACTCAGGAAGAAAGCGGTTAGCTTCTGGACTGGGCTCACAAGCTGCACGAGGGCAATGCAGAGGCAGGAACAAGTAATCGAGCATGGAGAGACAAGTTGGTAGCTGCCACAGTACTTACACATAGAGATGTGTGTATAAATGGAGCTTCCGCTACTGAGGAACATTTTCCTCTGAATTTCTCCTTAAAGTCAATCATTAGGCAACTTTAAAAAAAATGTGTAATCTTTTTGTCTCCCTATGTTAGGCCAGACTGTTCTGGGTATCTGCTGTGCTCCTGATTGGGCCATAGACACAGCTCCGAGCACGTCTGCAGGGAAGAAAGGGGATTTGGGAAAAGAAGGTTTCATCCTTGCTCTGCTCAAAACCTCAATGTACGTAGCAATTGCCAAACAAAAACAAACAATAAAGGTAGAGTTTAAATTTGCTTCTAATTTCTCAGCATTTTAGTATATCAATTTTGCAATTTGCTGTACGCAAACAGTTATTTCGATCCTAACATAAGAAAAAGAAGAACGGTTCTCTAACAGGAAATCTTCGCTATCCATTCACAGAGCCTGGCAGAAGTCTTCTTAGTCTATCTAATAATCCAGAGCATATTTTTAGTGCCACTTAGGTTTCACCCGGTAACTTTTCAAAACAACTGCTGGCCTTTCAAACCACCAATGCTATGTGGGCACTACTGTGAGTCTGAAAACAAACCTAGGACCTCAGCTCAGTGGAATTTTCACTACATGATAAACATTAGTGCAACATCTGCACAGGCTTTTAATAGAGCCACCATGTCATTCTCCAGGCATGCGGGACCCAATCTGTTCACTCTTTAATGAGGTCCCATCGGTATTCTGTTTCCAGGACAGCAGTAGGAACTAATATAAGTGTAAATAACTTTCCATTGTAACTGAGGTCCAGGGAGTTTTTCCACCTTCTCATCCTCCTTCACATTCTGCCCATAAAAGCCCTATTAATTAGCATGGAGGAACAGTCAAGTGGTTGCAAGACAACAGTGGATCAGATTCTTGTTGAGCACTTCCATCCACTCATCCAAGGGCTGATTATTTTTCACAGTCATTTTAGACATACACAGATCAAAACAATTACTTTATAGGTTTATTCATAGACTTAATGAAGAGCTATCAAAGAGACCCTAAGGTGTCCTAACGGTCACCATGAGCGATACGTTCACAGGGTTTTATGGAAAGAACAAAGAGTCAGAGCAGGGACTGCTGCTGTTCTCTAGACTGTTCACACTCCTGTAAAGCCTGCCAAACTTGGTGGACTTTGCAGATGATATGACGCCTTGGGGGAAAGTTAATGGTTTTTCCACACTAAAGCTCTTGCCCATCTGTACAGTAGAATTATTTCTGTATCATTCTCCAACTACAGAGACAGCACTGGTGAGATTTCTAAGGTCTTATGAGACATCCTGCTGAAAAGGATATAAAAGGCTATCTACATTGAAAAACTGGAGGTACTTACTGACAGAGCAAACTCAGGCAGTACATATTACCTGCTGCAGAAATCAGAAAGTGCCACATGGGATGCAGTCAATGAATGACCACGTATGCTACAAAAGATGGAAAAAAACCCTACTACTGAAAATTCGGCAAAGCAGATTGCTACGACACATTATTGTGGAAAAAGAACCTTAGCTTACCTTCTTTCATATCTCTCTGAGAGCTGAAAAGTAATAGTGTCAAAGCAGGAAACTCAGTTGAGATGAACTCCTAAGTATTTAACATAATTTTTCACCTCCTCTCTTTTTTTCCCCCCCAACTCCAGGTTTTCATTTTTTCCATCCATCCATTTTCAGCAACTGATTACACAAATACCACGTCACAAGATATCATCCCAGGATCCCTGCACAGAATCCCACCAGAGAGAACAGTCACCAAAACTAAGTACTGGACAGACTTTGGGCTGTAGATGCCCACACCCAAGGAACCTGATGGAGGCTTGAATCTTGGAACAAGCCAGCTGAGAGAAACCGCTGGTCCATTTTTTCAGCGCTCAGTGCGCAGGAGACGCACAGAAACCCTAGGGATGGGACCCCAAATGAAGTCTCATCCAGATGCTCACAGCACACTGTGTTGCCAAGGGTCCCACGGAAGACACGAGCCACTCGTGAGCACAAGGGGGTAAAAAAGGAGGGAGGAAAGACAAAAGGTTTGCCGAATGCACACACACAGAAATAAAAAGCACCGGCCGAGTACCAGAAATGAAAATCTGGCCCCACTGAAGGAGGTGGGAACTTTGCCACCGGATTTCAGTGCAGACAGAAATTTAGCCAATGCGAACAGTATTCTGGAAACATCCTGGAGACACACCGTGGGAGCTCTTTTGGCTCCGAATACTCACTGGAAACACAGAAAGTGAATTTAACCTCAAAACAAGGCAACAATACCAGGATGATTAACCAACAAACAAAAAGAATGCAACAACAATGAAGCAAAAAGCACTGCAGGGTGGAAAGGAGGAGGCAAGTCCTCTACTTTCTGAAGCACTGAACTTTGCCAGGAATAAGAAGGGATGCCATGAGTCGTGCTGCTGGGTACAGGGTGCCACATCAAGATTATCCTGGAAGCACTCTGCACAGACTGCCTAAGTTGCTAGGTCCTGGCATCTTCACGTAGCATTAGTGCCATGAGCATACTCCAAGGCTGAATCTGTACTAGAAGCAGCGATTCTTCCTCTTGTAGTCAAAGATTTCTAGGAGCAAATCGGCATTATCACTTACAAATTCCCAGGCAGGCTAGTTCACAGAAAGGGCACGCTCAGCAAGCTCTGCAGTTATCTAACTACAAGGATTCTGGAAATGAGAAATACAGTGCCTGGATACAATAATCAGACAAAATGTCTGAGAAGGCCCAACTACACAACAGCTGTGACCCAGTTCTTCAGCCTACAGTTACCCTCCGATTTAGACAGCAATTGGTTCCATACCACAAATATTCAGTTGTACTAGATGTTCTCTTTTCACTGGTTTAAGAGTTCAGGCTGCCAAAAATGCTAAGTTTCTGAGCACCTGAACTCTCAAAATTCACCTAAGGCAGGCTGGAGGGACACATTTCCAACACTGTTGGAAGTCAGCCCAACTAAAGACCACTTCTTTGCTGTAGGTCTACTGCAAAAAGGGACCAAATGTTTGCTTTTGGGAATTACAGTAAACTGTTTCACTTGGTATGTGGTTGTAACAGCGGGTACACTTGCACACCGACCACAGACTCATTTTCAAGTATTGTATTCCACTTTGAGATAAGTTCAGATGAAGAACCATGTCTACGTATCAATGATAGGTGAGTGACAACAGCTAATCAAGTATTAAATCAGAGGTCCCTTGGATGCAGTGCAGGTAGGCACACAGGGTTTAGAACCTCCCAAGGTCCTTTGAGCTTTCCCTAGTGTTCCCCTTTCCTCAATAAACCACAGGAAAGGTCTGTTTTTATCAGTGGGTCACCTACTATCCCTGTGGTAGCATAAATCTTACAATCCTCACGGAGCTCAGGCCATCTGTCAGTTTCCCCTCCCCGCCAATTTCAAAGAATCAGAGACAAATCTTTTTCACTGTCCTTCCAAGATGACATAGCCAGGCTCTTCAGGTGATGGAAATCTCCTGAAACATCATGGTTTACTGCTTCATTATCAATGTGCATGGACAGAGCAGCAGTCTTGGTGCGAGTTTGTTGTCCGTACGCACTGCCCTAAGTTCTCAGCATTGCCTAGGGTTAGTATCTATTGCCCAAAGTTACTGGGCATAAAACACGGGACATCAAAGCAAAGAAAGCATCTCTGCAGGCCCTGTGGTACACTGCTGGCTCGGAGCATGTTTTTTACCCAGTTACTTTGCTGCTGGCTTGGAAAATGAAGAACAAATGTGTTTGTACTGACCCCGATCTTTCTACAGACTGGGAACAGAAGTGGGAAGAGAGTGGCTGGGGAGTTACTGAGCTCTTGTGTCCTTGGCTGCCTCAATACCATTGTTACCCCTGATGACAAACCAGAAGAACTGCTTCTCAGTGTGCCAAGATCCTAAGATGAAAAGTGCGAACTACTTCTAGAGCTGTATTTTGCACCAGTCTGCTGGCTCGTCTCAGCACATACCAGGCAGATATTGTAAAGAGAGACAAGGGTAATTACTGAACTTGAGGAGTCTGAAGATGGTACAGCTGAGACCAGGGTCTAAGACCACTAAAATTTGTCCTTCATGGTTTAAATCAGCCTCAAATGCATGTCAAACTGATTACCAGGAGGAATGAAATAACTGTTCTGAATAGCTCTTGCCAGCACTCAAGGAGGCTTGACAAGGTTGTGTGCCACCAGCTGATAGGCTGGCCACTGATGACGCTAGTCCTATAATCTTGCTGCTCAGCCTCGCTGGATCCAGGACTCAGACCATAAAAAGAGTAAATCTCAATCTACAACTTAATTCACAAAAGGGGAACCTAAAAATTCACTGCTGTGTCACTTGGGGCCGAGGCTGCAAGTCCAGCATTTCCACAGTATCAGCGACATGAGGGAAAATGTCACTGTCAAGTCTCTCCATGGAGTAAGAAGAACAATGTGAAATCATTTCAGCCTAGCTCCAGCTCCCTCCTACTTCTAACACATCATTTTAATTACCTAGTTTTTCATGTCCAGAGTCATAGGAATGTCTGTAAATGGTTGAAAACGTCTACTTTTTCCCAGGACTTATGCTGACTCCATACACACACACACCTGTATTTTATCACATTCTTCTACCTCGTTTCAAGAATCTCTGATAACCTTGTATAATACTCTTGTCGATAGTAATACACCAACTAGTACCAAATAAACAAGTATTTGCTACCGATCTGTGATCCTACTTAAAAATGGGAATTTTAAACTAGCACGTCCCTTGCTGAAAACAGCTGACAACATTCTTTTTAAACCGCCAGAAAAAGATTTTTAACAAAGAACACCATTTTCACAAACAGAAAGGCATATAGACCTTCTGTGAGTTTCTCATTCAAATGGTGCCCCTCAAACAACCGAAAACACCTTGAAAACATCCATATTATTGTTTTAGTACTATTTTGCAGCATTGTATCGCTATGCTCATACTTCCAAGTACAGAAACTCAGACCATCAATCCTTTAGAAATGAGAAGTTCCGAGTATAAACAAATAACCCATTGAGCTTCACTGGATGTAAGAAGATGAAGTAAAGCTAAACTACAACTCAACATTCATTTCATCTTCCAAAAAAGCAGCAAACATAATAGCTATGTTCACTATTTGCTTTATGATGTGTAGTAAGAATCACTTCCACGTAGTAACATGCAGCCCAGGGAGGAAAGACGAGCCAAAGGATGTGCATCGATCTGCTTTACCAAGAACCCAGCTCATATGTGGAGGGTTATCATGGAGAATTAGATCACTTATTTTACATAACAGCCCAAATACTGAGCTACCACTGTCAGGTCACCACTAAATCATGTCCCTAAGCACCATATTTATCTGTCTTCTAAATACTTCCAGGGATGGTGACTCCATCGCTTTCCTGCGAAGCCTATTCCACAGTCTAACAATCTTTTCAGTGAAAAAATTAATGCCGATGTGAAATCTGAACCTGCAAAGTGCAACTTGCAGCTATTTCTGCTAGACCCGTTGCTTGCTGCTTGGGAGGAGAGACTGACCCTCTTCTCACCAAAACACCCTTGCAGGTATTTGGTCTTAAACACCCCTTCCTATCTAAGCAATTCCATAATTCTGTATCTGAAGACAACCATGAGTTTGCATTGCTCTACGTTGACTGAAATTACTTGTTCTGTCCGTGCAGAGGACTCCGATTAGAGTTTGCTACCCAACACACTTATTTGCAAGTGGGCTGAAGCACTTGCAGTACAGTCGAATGACATGCCAAGTTTACTTACTCTGTAGATTTCCACTGGGCCTAAAGTAAGGCCGTTGCTTCCTTGAAAAGGCCTCAAAGGTTATTTTTCCCAACTCTAGAGATGGATTTGTGTTTCTAAACATTCATTTCAGTGCAAATTCTGCCAGAAAGAGGAACTTACTGCTTGTTGTGAAGTTACCCTCCCCAACCTGGGGAAAGGAGTCTACGTCTTGGATGACTTGCAGCACTCCCACAGTCCGTACTGGCGGATCCAGGGCTACAGAGCTCTCATTCACTGTTATATCGCTGGCTCCCGTTATCTGGTTGGTTGGCGGTCCTCCTATGGATGCTTCCAAGTCTGGAGGTATATCATCCATGCAATCTGCATTTGGCTAACGAGAGGAAAAAGAAGAAAGTTGCGCTATTACCTGGAGAGAAGATTTCCCACTTGTTCCCACTTGTTTAGGGCTCTTATTTTCTGAAATAATGAAAATGGCAACACACGACAAATAAGCAGACACTGCTTATTTTTACATACTTCTTAAAACAGTCTGTTGCAAAAGAAACCCCAAATATGCACTGGAACTATCCAGTATAGAACTGTGTCACCCACAATCTCTAAATATTCTTATTTATTCTTTTAAAAGGGTCTGGGGAGCGCGCATTAAAGAACTCACTCACTGATGTGATCATAGGCAGACTGCTGAGTCAGATTACAAACATAAACAGAGTCAGTAGCTGAAGGGGAATGATTATCGCTCCCCTTATACATTTTGTGGAGCTGGTATCAGAGCTTTCAGGAACAGGAATTCAAGGGAACTGTCTGTGGGTGCATCTATGAGTGGGGTGCAAAAATAGAAGCTAAAGCTGCCTATAAGACAAGGTTTTTAACGTCTACACTTCTTTTTCATTTGCTAAAGCTGTATTTCCTACAAAGTAAAATTACAAGAAAAAAGCAAACAACCAAAAAATAGTATTTGTAGAGTATTATTCAATCCATAATTTTTCTTTCTGGTTCAGGGGCACTAAGGATAGAACCCAGTTATGGGAAATGTAGACATTTCTCTCTTGCAGGTACCAAGTGACCAAACCAACACACCAGAATGAGCCAAGCTCTTCTAGTCAAGTGTCGACAACCCTCTCTCATTGCTTCCCTGTAAAGTCAGTGGAGAGGCAGTGTCTACTTTTTGCATAGTACCACTGAGTGTCCATTCACAAAAAGCACCGAGACTTCAAGCGGCCTCTGAGTGGCAAATAGGACCGTTTACCCAGAGTTACTATATTCAAGCAGACTCTACCCTTGATTTCTCTGGGCCTGTTACAAGCCTGACACTCCCATTGACACAGCTGTGGTTTCTGTGGCACTTCCCATTTGGTAACAAAGGTTTGAGTGGAAAAGCTCCTTTCCTCTAAAAGGAAACAGATTATTGGGACGTTTGCCCGTGGAATCGGGTCTGGTTCTCACCAAGGACAGAGAGGACTTGTTTGCATAACTGTTTTAAGAACTGGGTTTTGAAGTTTTAACAGACTGCGACAAAGCCACGCCTAATCCAGAAATTAAGATGCTGTGTGTCAGGGTGCAAACCTTCCAAAATGACAGTGTTAGGAAATGCAAAGCTGTTCCCATGTATCTTTGTTATCCAGGAGTCAGGCAGCCAATCTCGATCAGTTACTGAGTTTCTTCTAACTTCAGCATATTGAGACAAGTAAGTGGTATGAACTGGCCCCTCTGCTTTCCCACTGCTCAGCACTAAACAGGGATGGGGCTTAAGCTGCTAGACTAGAAATCCAACATCCAGATGGCTAGAGTAGATGAACTCTGGTCTGGGGATCTGCTTTCCATTGTGCTTATCTGTGTCATTTGCTAATGCATTTAAAAAAAAAAACAACTCACTACCTGCCTGTCTCCTGCAGCAGGCACCTAGAAACCTAGGTTGTAGAAACTAAGCAAAATATGATACAGCAAAGACTTCAGCAGAGGCTTAGCTTCAAGCGCAAGAGTAATCCCTCTGAACTCAGGCACAGGAGATTACCATCCACTGGAAGTTTATGTAGAACTAGGAACATAGCACATTTGCTTTTTTCCCACCACACGTTCCCTGTCTGATTCTCGTCACCCGGCAAATGTTTTTTTTTTCACAAATGTTTGTAAAGTAAAGGGCAGAGCGACTTGTATCTGCAAACTGAAGTTTGTGATAGGAATTAGAATTGTTATTGCCTGGCTCCAGTCGAATCCACAAGCAGTGAGAGCTCCCCAGAACAAAGATAAAGGCACATTCAGCTACACCAGGTTTTAGTGAAATTCACTGAATCTGTACTTTCTGTAAGTGAAATAACAGTCATACACCTGCGGGACTTGGATCCAAAATTACTCCTCCAATCTATTACACTTCTACTCGCCCTTAGCTGTTACAACAAATGATTTCAGAACTTAAATTTTTTAATTCGCATTTAGCATTCATGTCAGTGTATCTTAAAAATAGAAAAGCCTTGTTTTCCTTTTCTACTCTTGAAAAAACTACTTCACGCATTTTTCACGGGATCAGTTGTCTGTTCTTTGCTCTGATTCCAGTTACTCCTAGAATGGGGTTTTATCACTGCCTTCAACTTTTAAAAACAGGAGATTTTAATTGAAAGCCAACCCAAACAGTAAAGATGCAAAAATAACATTGCTTGATATAATTAATCCCTTTACTGCTGAATAATTTTTGCTGGAAAAAAGTAGCCCAGACTAAGCAGCAAGCTATAAAACTAATGATATGAAACACTGATTACCAAAAAATACATTACGGCTCCTGCTGTCTGAGTGACCCAGACACATTTGCTAAGTTTAATTAATCGGTTTCACGCATTCTCTGCATGTATGTGCTTTGAGGGCACAGTTTCGCTGAAATCAAGGGCAAGCTTCGAATTGACTTCCGAGAGCTTGGCTAAGGCTCTTAGTGAATAGTTTCCAATCATCCAATCTGCTGCAAAAACCGCAGCTGCCTGCATATCCAGCACATATTTGCAGAACAGGGGGGAAAAGCAAAGGGAAAGTAGTTTATGCGATACAATCATCCTAATAGCAACTTGGTTCTTTGAAAGGTGCCGTCACTGATAATTAATTTCAAATATTACAGCAAAAACAGTCTGAGTTGAATTCACCAGAAAAGAGACAGTGGAAAAGGCTACGCAAACAGTTTGCTGATAAATAGTTAATAACCCTCTGCAGTTGTACTGAGCCATAGTGAAAAGCAGAGGTGATACGGTGCTCGACAACTGTGAAAATAAGTGGGGTCATTTTGGTGGCTCTATGACAGGCTTGGGAGTCCGGTTGTAGAGCAGACAACACATGAAGCCTCTATTACAAAGCAAATGGAGGGTTTAGATGTGAACTGCATTGAGATATTTGGGTTTTAACCAATCATTTCCTGGAAAATCCCGAGTCTTCCTGCTAAATAAAGCACAATATCCACAGTCGCACAAGAACCCTTTAATAACCACAGGACAAACATGCAGCTGGCAGGAACAAAGCCCCAACGTATTATCCCTGCCAACGATAAGATTTCCTTATTTCCCTCACTGTGAAAGCCTGCGAAAGGACTCGAGTAAATTTGTGCTCATCAGAAACAGACGCCTGCCTAAGGCTGCTTTTCTGTGCATGGAAATTTCAGCCAGGATGGCTCAGCAAGACGCAAGAATATGATGAGGGAATGGCATTCTGCTTTATAAATCTACAGAAACGTTTGCCGCTTCTCACTGAGAAGCCCTAGAGTTTTACAGCTTCTTTTGGGGAAGTGTTCTTTCCCACAACCGGGGAAGTTACAAGCCTCTGGAAACGTCAGTTTGTGTGCGTGCCGGTTGAGACCGGTGGCTTATTTGAGACAGACAACCACACTCTCCAAAGAGAGGCAGGATTTGCATTACGGTGCCACTCCACAGGACTAATGCCCATTCCTTGGCTGATGCCAGGCAGTGAGAAGGGTGAGGATACAGTTTCCATGCGTGTGGAGAACATGTCCTGTGAGCTGAGCAAGGAGCACAACCATCAACACCAGGGCAGGAGCTCAGAAGGGGAATGAGGTACAAGAGGAAAAAGCAGGAGGCTGAGGCATATTTTAGAAAGAGAAGGTAGAGAAAACAAAGGAAGAGGAGCAACTGGTAGCAGTCGAGGAATTTTTAAGCCCCAAGGTACCAAATGCTCTTTAGACTCCCGGTTCCTTTGCTGTCAGCCAGAGGAAAAGTCTGTGAGTAAAGCCCATGAGAGTCGTACTCAGGGTGCAAATGCTAATGGTATTAAACTTTCTGGATAGACCTTAAGATCTCACTGCAGGCTTCCAGAATGTGGAGATCTGCTTTTTCCATATCCCCTGAATAAGAAACTGAAGAACCTAATAATGAAAAGCTAGGGGGGGAAATGGAGGTAGATCAGCACAAGAACAAAATTTGTGTGATACTGCACGGTGCAGAATCAAGCCAGGCAACAGTACACTCTGTACGGAAAAGAGATACCAAAATCCTGGATAACTGCTCACTGACAGGCCTGTGGACGGAATCACTGTATGTTATGGGTTGGAAGGGACCTCAAAAGATTGTCCAAGTCCAACCCACCCTGCTGGAGCAGGGTCATGGAACCTGGAGAAAAAGTTGTGAATTGTAAGCCTAGGAGAAAACAGAGAAGCTGAGCAGCAGAGACAACCACCTTTCTAGCCCTTCCTGACATCATCCTGGTTTAAGAGTTGTATCACCATTGTTTTAATCTAAGTTTTAAAATAATGTACCGCCTTAGCACAAAAAGTAGCCCAACTGCACTGATGCGTTACCTTAAGTACAACGGTCTACTTGATTTTTGCCATTGCATGTTTTTAGCGTTGATTATGTTAGGTTGATCAACACATCCACCTACTGCAGTAAAAATATACTTCCTTTCTTGCTGTGGAACCATTCCTAAAGCAATCTGCTTGGCTTCCTAGTCTCCATAAAAAGGAACTCCTGAGGAACACCTGCATCAGGTCCCCATATGCATTCACATGAGCTATTTTAATTTAGATAGCTCTTTCATATGTGAGCTAGCACATCACCATCTGTAACCGGGCAGGGAGGGAGGTATGTACAGCACCTGTTAATGCATCGACTGGCGTTGCTGCAGTATTCAACTTGACTATCACATGGCAAGCCTTGCACGTTGTGAGAAAGTGACTCACTTCTTCCTGGTGAAGCCCTTGATCTCTGGGATAGCTGCATTTAGGAAACTGGCAGACTTAAAAAGATCAGTTGCACTGGCAGCTTCTAACCACATCTGCATGTTCAGAATAACAAAGAACTTAAGAATTTCTTTTATGTCATGTGGTTTGCCACATGGGGAGACTCCTGCCACTGGCAGAAATGCTCCCTAATTGGAATTAGGAGTATAGAGCTTGCTACGGCTAGACTTTTAAGAGAAATGTGACAGAAAAAAAAATATTTGGATCCCCAGAGTGAGCAATTAGTTGTCCTGGACTAGCATAGCAGGGGAAAATTTATTAGCAGACCTCCTGCTTTGAGATTTGAACTTAAGAGTGTGATTTAAAAAATAATCCAGTCCTGATGTCAAATACAAATAAAAGCTATTCAAAGAATGTATAAATCCACACACACACAAAAAAATCAGTAAATAATCCTCTGCTCCACAGGGCAGGCAACCGCAGGCACACAAGTCCCAACCCCCAACCAACCTCTGCACTCACACTCTTCCTTGCTAATAAAAGCGGCGTGCAGGAGAGCAGTACAGCCAGACATTTCAGCTTGTACTCCCCTTAATAAAACAATTAATGAATCAGCAATACGGCAAGAAGAGGAGGGTGGGAATAGACCAGCAAAGGGCTGAGGATACACCCAAGGGGCTCTCGTTTTCCTTCTGCCCCAACTGACTGCTCTACAATGTGCTTACCGGGATCCCTAGAGCTTTTAGAATATTCATTTTACACATCGGGCAGGTACGATGGTCTAGCAGCCAGGGGTCTACACAGGACTTGTGGAAAAGATGCCTGCAATGAAAACCAGGATATTTTAAGTCAAACCCACCACAGCACAGTTTACCACTTCGTACCAGACACTTCCTCTAAATTCACTAAAGTGAGAGTGGTTCAAATGGTTTGAGACTTTGAAACTATTTCCTGTGCGCACAGCACTAGAATTTTTCCTGCAGCATCTGAAGCACGTGGGCACAGCGTTGCTCAACCGAGTTAGGAAAAGACGACACGTACATAATTAGAGAATTAGGAAAAATACACAGAAAGCATCAGCGAAACCCATATTCTTGAAAAGTTAAGGCTGTCAGTAAACAAAGCAAAATCTGTTTGCTGGTAAGTAAAGAAATCGCATCAGTATTTATCGGTTGTTGAGTAGACAAACCTGAGTACACATAATTTAACTGTTAAGCTATCTGGGCTCTGGTATTTTTTTGGTTGCAGGCATGACAAAATTCAGTAAATTAAAAAAAAACCTGAACAACTACTTCCAAGTTAAATGGGAAAAACAGGGTGATGCTTTTTAAATCATTCTTCCTGACATTACTGTTCTTTACAAGTTGCCCATCGGCATGAAATCCTAAACAATTCCAGCCCTGAGGGGGCTTTTGCTAATCCTGTATTCAGTCTGAAGTGACTCCTAGGCAGCTTCCTGAGCCCTATGGCTTTGGAGGCCACTTTTCTTAGGCATTATCCAGGTGGAAGAACCAAAAGCTTCTTGCCTGGTTTCACCTGGCACAAACTGAGATTGAATATAGACACATCTAGTGCACGTACCTCGCTAACAGATTTTATTTTCTCTTGTGAGCATATTCTGTTACCCTGTGGTTATAGAGAACAAGTGTTATAAAACAGAAACTCGAGGCTTGGGATTTAAGAAATGCTGTTGTGTAGACCACGTAGAGGAGTGCCAGCTCACCCCAAGGCAGCAAAGTTCGTTCCGTCTCACTTCTTTTGAAGGAGTTAAGTGTTCTACAGGGCACACAGAATCAAAAATTTCACTGGCACATAGGAAACCCAAAGCCTTTCTGAAAATCTTTTATAATCGATTAAGTGAATAGAACAGAATAGTTTAGTCAGAAGGGAACGTAGCCCAATGTCCTTCTATAACTTAAGCAAAAGTTGAAAAGACCAGGCTCGATATACATACAGAATACATACATATACAGACAGTCTTGCGCCAAAGGACTAATTTGCTTGTTTTGAAACATGGGCTCCAAGTTTCCTTTCTAACGCTTGCAACAGCTGTTCTACATTTTATTTGGCAAAGCCTGAAAGTCACACTTCAACCTGTTTGAACTTTCACATTTGAGTAGTTTCCAGTCTGCTTTTCCCTGTGCTACCGCTGCCCTGTGTTCATCACTCATACGACCCAGCCATACAATCCCACTGGGGTCACTGCTGGCCACACAGCCCACAGCTACCCCAGACTCCACCTGGAGCAGGGCATATACCAGCCTCCGCAAAGAAAGATTATCCCTGAGACCTGGAGCAGGGCATATACCAGCCTCCTCAAGGAAAGATTATCCCTGAGAAAACCGGAGCCAGCTGTTCCAAAATACTTTAAAATATTCAAGTGGTATGTATGCAGCTGAATTGGTCAGCTGTGATATTGTGTGGCGGACTCTCTAACACTACGTACTTGTGGGCATTCAACTTCCGATGTGACGCCGAGGTGTACTTTTCATCGCTACTGAACAAATTCCTAACATAACACCAGCCCACGTGGCAGCTGGGTTGGGTCCTACATAACAGCAGATATTCCAGGCCAAAACTGAAATCTTGGGATCGTACTCTTTTCACAGCAATGTTTTTTTTCCTCTCTACTTCTAGAAGAAATGGGTTCATTGAGAAACATTCCTGTACTTGGTCTGACTTCACCCAACTATGGGAAAGGGCAAATCTGTTCTTGGAAGTCCAGCTCAGTCTAATTATATCATCTGGCTGCAATACCAAACTTTGTCAAACCTCATCTGATCCTGTATGTCAACACGATTAACTCAAATGATGTGACCTGCTACCTAAAGTTGAAACCACTTGTTTACCAGATCTATTCAAGTTCACAAACCCCTTCCAAAGGAGACCTGCTTTACTGGGTAAATTACTGGGTAAAATCACAGGGCACCAAATTTCAGTCTCCATCCTGCATAGCTCTCCTTTCCCATTATCTCAGGAGGGACAGACTCAGCATGCCATCACATGAGCATTCTGAATAAATGAAAGCATAAACGTACAGTCCCAAGGCGTGTGCAATTCTACCTTTACAAGTCAAACCAACAGAATTCCTTAGGTGAGTTCATTCACAGAGGATATCGAAAGCCAACGCCTTGCTTATCAGCTATTTGTAATAGCTATGAAATTCTCGATAACGGTTGTTTCCCTTACGTACTCAAATTCATAAACAAAGCGTGTTTCACTGCAAACATCAGAAGAACATTTGTGCCAAAATAATCAGTGCATTTACAAAATCAGATATATTTATTATTCTCTTGATAAAAATTCCCAACCAACTCGATTTCCAAAATCTGGTTTTGATAGAAAAAATGCATGGCCAGCTGAGCTGTTTTACCATAGACTAGAAAGTCTCGGTATGTTTTCAAGTCGAAGCTTTGCAAGCCTCAGTCGAGCTGTGGTTCATATTAGAGCATTTTATAATCTTTGTTAATCAGAAAGCTTGGAACTGTCGTGCCTCAAACAATTTAAAAGCCCAAGTTCTGTGCTCCTGAAGTTCGCTTAAAAAGCCCCCAATATTCTACAAGAATTCCTACCAGTGCCGAGTAATTTAAATCCATGAGAGATCACGTCACTTAGCACTTGTCAATACCACAGGAGCACAGTGAATTATGGTTCTATTAATTTCAGATTTAATATGTACCACAGAACTTGATTATTTGACAGAAACCTACAGAAAACTTGAATGCTACAGAAAAATTGGATAATGATTTGCATTTTTATGCCTCAGTAACATTATACAATTAGAGTGCTCGTGTTATTTACTTTTGAACGAGTAATCATTTGTGCAAAGAAGCGAGATGGCACATTTTCCAGACTAGGGATTGTAAGGGGTAAGACACAGGTGTAAAAGCAACATCTACAGCAAAAATTAGTCTCTTTCCGCAGTTCCAACTGACGCCAGTTTGAAACGGAAGGAGATGACAGAGGCACCAGTGGATGAGTGTAAAAGGAATGACCCGTACCAGAGAACACTAAGAGAGATGTTTCAAGCACAGGCTCAGGCCGTGGCATTGACAATCAAAACTAGAAAACAAAAAGCTTTCTTTACCTTGTCTGCAATGACATGCACTGCAAAACGATGGCCATTCGGATGGGCTGAAAAGTTTCTCAGAAGAAATGTAATTGATTAGTTGAGAGAAAGGCGAGAGGAAAGGAAACGTCATAACAGCCCTAACTCCAAGCACAGAAGAAAGAAAACAACCCTTCTTCTTTCATAAGGAGTAACTACTGTTATTCACCTCTCCAAGGGATAAACTCCGCAATGACGCGTTTAAACTGCAACAAGTGAGATCCAGGTTACACAACAGAAAAAGCTTCACCACGGGCAGGTAGTGAAGTACTGCAATAAATTACTGGGGGAATTAGCAGAGTCCTCATCCCTGGAGACTGAGAAGTGTGTTGGAAAAAGCTTGCAAGAAAAACAAGGCCACTGTTCCTGTGCTGCTTCAGGGGTGGTAGCCTCCTGAGACCAGTCCTGCATTGCCCTGTCCTTGCATGGGGCTGTGTAAAGCTCACAGAGGAACCTTAAAATCCCAGAGCAGATAATTTACTACAATCTAAATAGCACTTTATATTTTTGTAACCGGAGCAAATTTTTTTTTTTAAGTATTTATATTTTCTTCAAAGCTGCAACTTTAATCATACCATAAAGTAAGTTTCATTTTGGGCTGAGCCTAAACTACTAATAACAATTTTGTGTTTGTAAAACTACTTTAAAACTTTCAGCTTGTCAACAGTTTTGAGAAGCCTTTTTTCCCGGGTTAAGGAAAACCGTTCTGTTTTCGTCGTGTACTCCTAGTCCCAGCTTTCAAACTACAAACAAACTGCAAACAAACCTAGCAGTCACGTCTTGGGTTTTTTTATCCCAGAAGAAAAAAGTATCAGCTGGGAGAAAAGGAGGCAACAGCAGAAAGAGAGGCACACCCCTAGGAACCCTGAGTAAGAACATCAGTGGCCTGGATTAGACACAGGTCTGAAGCAGAAGACCGAGAAAGGTTTCGCTGAGAGACGGAGCAGCGCTGCAGTAACCAGTGAGAAGGATTAAGCTTCTGAGGGTGCACGTATCTTATTATTTCTTCATGATTGAGGAAGAAGGAAGGACAAAGGATGATGATGAGAATGAGATGAAAGAATTGATGAGAAAAATGCCCGAGATGAAATAATTTTGACAGGATCGAAGGAGTCTCAGAAATTGCCGTTGTTCATGAAGCGAAGGTTCAGAGGAAAGGAACAAGCTGGAATGGGGTCAGAAAGTGCATTTACTGGCGATGAAAATCAAAGAATGAAAAAAAGACCTTATGAACAACTCAGTAGAGATGACATGCAAACAGTCGTCCTGACTCTACACAAAGTTAGTAAAGGGAGAACTAGTTTTAAAAAGGGATACGCTGAGAGCAGCAGCACCAGTAACTTCTGCAAAGCCAGAGAAGAAAAGACAAAGTCATTTTGAAGGCAGAGATGGAGGTCAAGCAGAAGGAACTAGAACTATGACAAGAGATGTCAGTCTGGGAACAAGGAACTGGGTTACGTTTGATGTTGTGTCAGTGCCCTCAAAGACAAGTTCAGTGATGCTTGCTACCACGATCCAAGAAACCAGCTGCAAGCCAACACTGGTTTTTTCTCTTGCCAGTCTTTATTTATTTAAGACATTCTGTGGAGTGAAGTTCATTAATACAGTGGGAGCTGGCTAAAGAGGTCAGAGAAGAAGAAATACAAATGAACTGGAATTCTCCTCCCAGCCCTCCAGAGTGGGATACATAACAAGCTATCCCAGCAGAAAAGAGAGGACATTTGTGAGAGCAGCCAAAGTACTAAATAAATACGTATCTATGTCCTTAAGTTGTACCAGGGGAAACCTAAACATAAGAAAAAAAACTTTGTTCACTGAAAGGGTCATCAGGCCTTGGAACTGGCTGACCAGGGAGGGGGCTGAAGCAGCATCCCTGCATGCATTTATAAAATTGTGTAGAAATGGAGATAAGGGACATGGTTTAGTGGTGGGTGCAGTACAATTAGGTTAGTGGTTCTGTATTTCAGTGCTTATCCACTGCAATATCGGCTGGTGAATTTTTGGTACCAATTTCTTGGGAGATTCAGGTACCACCAGCCTTAAACTCTGTATATACTGAGATTTATTTTTTGGGACACGGTGTGCCTGCTAGCAGTGGCTTTCCTAGTATGAAGCTGCTTCTTCCATGTGCAGCTCCTGGGCTGTATTTGGCTTTCAGGTTAAACCTCGAGCACCTCCTGGGTGACACTAAGGTCAGCCAGCACTGCTATCATATGGTGCTGGCTTCTGCAAGGCACGGTGAACAGCCCGTTTCTGTATTAAACAGAGGCCCTATGAGGATCCCATAGTAGAAATTGCATACGGTTTATCTGAGGATGCTGGAGGAAGACATCTACAGAAAACACAGGTCTTAACAGAGGCAACAATTAATATACTTTTTTTTGTGAGAAGGTGAGCTTGACAACAGCAGAACCAATCGCAACTATAATTTGCTGTTTTGGAAGTCCAAGCCCATCACATGTGTAAAATACTGCCCTCACAATTTGTGTAGCAGGAAATCAGGTTTTGTGAAGTAGCTGCTTAAGGGAAATATTTGAGTTTTTGTAATTCAAAGCTGCAGAGACTCAAACTGTGAGTTTATTGCAAGACAGCTTTGCTGCTGCTACCCTTTTAGAATGACTCATTGTCTGGGCGACCTTTTAATTCAGCCAAGAACTGAACATCACCTGTTAACTATGTGTTTCCTACTCACTCTGCTTGACTTAACACTGTGCAAGACAAAGTACGACTGGAGTCTCACTGAAATACGAGGCAAGACACAAGTGAAAGCTAGAGGCTAGGAATATTTTCTCCTGTTGCATAACAGCCTCCAAACACTGACTGTCTCTATCACATAACTTTTTCAATTTTATTTTGCTTCTATAAAAACAAGCTTAACGTCAAACCAGGGTCCCCACATACACTGCTAAATTCTCATTTTTCTGTATTGCTGCTTCATGAAGTGATGTATTTGTGTCTGTTTGTGGAAAAAAAAGTTTCACATCTGATTTGTCATTGTAGGGGATTTACAGTACCTCAGTTTTACGATTAATCTGTTGCTTTATTGTTTATGGCTTAGTGATGGCAGTAAACTGATTTAACAAGTCACATGAATGAACAGGAATGGACAGCTTGTAACATTCAAATATCTACTGGGGAACAATATAGCAGAGAAACCAAATACTCCAGTTTCTCAAGTCAGTAAACACATATATCTGCAGGATCACCAAGAAAAATCTACTAAAAATAGATCATCTGCTCTGTATGTACAGCACTTTAGATTCCTATATCCAAGACAATCAAGCACTTGCTCTCCTAAAGAAATCATTGTTTCTAGGAAATTTCCTAAGAATTTGCTTTCCTTTGTGACATCCATTAGCTAACACTTCACAGATGACAACCCAACAGCACAGAGGGTCAAATACAGCAGTTCTGGGTGGCAAAAACCATGCTCCTGCATCACATCACTGCAAGTCTATGTGTTGCACATAGCATATTCACATAACAAATGAAAAGATGAGAAATAAGCCCAAAATCACTTATTTTCACCTCCACATCCCATGTGCCTGAATATTTTCACAAAAGAAACAGGTAATGCGGTCTTTGTACCAGGTGTTGTTGCTATACTGTTTCTACTCAGCACATTTCTTTTTATGGCTGGGGTTTTTTTATTCTCATTTCCTCGGTGCCTGCACAAGGCAAAGAACAGTGAAATAAAGTTGCTCCATAGACAGCAGAAGTCTGCTCCGTCACTAACTGCTGTGCCCAAGGTTCATTTCTAATTAGAGGCAAATTCTTCTAGGGTACTCATTCTGGACCGATTTAAAACTAGAGAGAAAGGCAGAAGAATCAAACCCTTCAGTAGGATTTTTAAACTGAAGACCGTGTAATAGGTCTGGATCAGACAAAATTTCTGACTATCATGCTAAATTGAGGTTCTCACCACCATTAATACTACTTTCACTTCAGGTTGATTAAAGAGGCATTTCAGATATTTTTACCAACAGATTTTGAATAAATCAAAATGATAAACTCAGCCTTCCCTCCTCAAGACCTCGGTCAATCTCATCAACATGACAATGTGAGAAAAAAGCTTGTCTTGAAGCAGAGAAACTATTAGATCTAAAAGCACGTTCAACTTACCTGCAAGGTAAAATTCTGACAACATCGTTTGGCTTGTAGCCTTCAATACAAACAGCACAGTTGTCAAAGTCTGGCTCAGTTTCCTACAGGAAAGAGAACATCTATGAGTTTCATTTCTTTAGTTTGTCAGCTAATCTCTTCATACAGAATCCTACGTAACAAAATAAACACGTCGCCGATACGTGCTGCAAATCCAGCAATGCACTTCAAGACAAGCAAGTCGGATTGTCCAACACCGTTAGAGTTGTAACCCTGCTCTGGGAAGCACGCAGCACATTTTAACTCGCAGGATTTTTCTGTATCTTCACAGGATCCCCTTTTTCTCTCACTACTCCATACCATCCGTCAACTGCTTACCAGTATTCCTCCCCCCGCCTGAAGGGCAAACAGTAGCTTAATAAGCAACTGCAATTTCTATTCTGCCTTATTGTCCCAACGGCCGGAAGGAATCCTCAGCACAGTTTGACTTGGTAATGAGTAACTTGAAAAATTACCTTATCTCCTTTCCTGATCGTCCTGACTTGTAGCTTGCCGATTGCTTTCTTTGCAGCATCTCCAAGCCGGCGCTACAATACAAAATTTGCTTTTAAGCAAGAAAGTACCTTTTAAAGCAGAAAACATCACTTTTTCTCCCTAGGCTTTTTAATAATCTGAAGTGACTGTGCATGGCAGTGCTGTATAAACATAAACAGATGAGGTCAGTCATACAGTAATTACTCACAGTAAGGGCACAGAAGGAATTCCAAGTTCACTGGTAATCCTGATGCAGCTCCAGTGGAGTCTGCATGTGAGCTTATCACGATACTACGCTGCATTACTTTTACCACTGCAGTGAGTAGCAAGGTATATACTAAGTTCACCATCTGGGTACCTTACTTCTTCCAGCTCTTTTTTGAAATAATTTTGCTTGCAAAACGTATATTACTGAATGAAGCCTGGGCTAGTAAACAGAGCGAACACTGGACTTAAGATTCAGGAAGTCTTCATACTCGTGTGGTTCCAGAACTAGTTCACGATCTTCAGCAAGATGTGCTGAAAGTGAGCCGTCAATTTGTTACCCACAAAATCCACCAGTAATTTTCTCTGCTGCGATACAGCACTGCCTGCTTCATCAGAGCAATGCAAGGTATAAAAATGACACATGAGCACCTGCAGTTTCTTACAGGTAAAGCACCATATAGCGCCACAGTAACATCCTAGCCATACGCGGGCTTGCTCGTTGCCTGTGTTTCCCACCAGTAGGCCACATAATGTTTCTGACTCCTTTCCCGTTTTTCCAAAACACTGTTACTGTACTGTCAGGGTCAGAGCCACCCAGGAATGAAGTGTGTAATAACAGTCTGACACATAATGCCTCATTCTCAAATGCTGGAAATGGAGATGCCTGTCTCGCACGAGCCCGATAGCATTATAAGGCAAGTTCATATAATCACTGTGCTTTGCAGCTTGTGCCTGTTAACAGGTCTCCAAGAATCTGGCTGTACACATGTGCTAACTCATCAATGAGGCAGTCTGGAGACAGACATGCAGGCTAGAAAGGTCTTTGAAAAGTCATATACTCCCATCCACGGCTCAAGTCTGGGTCAACTTCAAAGTCAGGCTGTGTTCAGTTCAGTTTAGAGTATCTCCAGAAGGGGATATTTCGTAACCTCTTGGGATAATTCATTCCAGTGGCTAACCACTATCACAATCTGTTTTTAAACATACAAATGGAATTTCCTTTGTTGTAATCCGTGACCGTTACTCTTGCCCTTTTTCTGTGCACCTCCGAGAAGAGTCTGACTCTTTTTCTGCCCCCTCTCTAAGCACCCCGTCACACAACTGAAGGCTGCAAGCAGAACTCTTCATGCCGCTCTGCTCCCCTCCTGATTTAGCAAGCCAAGCTTTCTCCATTTCTCTTTAGCTATCGTGTGCTCGTGTCCCCAGATCACACTGCCGACCCACCACTCCCAGCTCTCTCAAATTTTTTTCATGCCTTTCTCGTACAGTTTCATGCAGCAGCAGCTTATCCTAGGTCTTCTTGGTAGGTCTGTAAGTTCACGATACGCTGCCTCCCAACATGACGCTAATAAATGACTTAAACTCTCATCTTCACCTCCACTCTCCAGCCATGCAATGTTAGACAGGAGGGAGCCTTAGGAACTCTGGTGACTCAGAAGACATTCAACTTTTTGAGCTGGGAGTACCGCCTGTGCTGGAGTTCAGAGAGGTCTGTCAGCAGAAAGGGCTTTGAAATAGACACTTTAGAGCGTGAAGCCAAAAACAAAAGGAAGCTGGATGCAGTTTGTAACTTGAGACCTAATCACCGTACAGACAGGATTAATAAATTACCAGTTTGTTCTTAAGAAGCAGTTCACATCACTGACTTAAACTTAGAGAGTAAGATTATTGAATGGGAAAGACACAGAGGACTGACAAGATACATGCAAAATTCAAAGCAAGAGCAACTTCAGATCTGGTGAAAGAGGTGAAAACAATCTTGCTTATCATGTGAGGTTCACACATGAGCTTTTTTCCTAGCATAATTAATTCTTGCGTGTGAGGGAGTATTTTGTAGTGATACATCACATCTCTTGTGCGGTACATTTTTCTCATGGTGTCCCTTAAATAAAGGGATCAGATGAGAGTTAGAAACATTCCTTGCCAGCTGTTTGTTTCTTTAATGTAAATCAAAGGCAGACTGATAAAAAAACAGCAGGACATTCTGTCCTGCTACGGGAATTATCTGTGATTCCTTTGTATCACTTATTTTTTAAACTAGTGAAATGTCCCAGCTCTCTTTCGCAAATTCTTTAAGGGTAAAGAATAAAGACTCATGGACATCTTTGATCTGCTTGCTTTTGTACTTGCTTTCTCTTACCTATCGTAAATAGACAAGTGAATGACTTTCAGCCAAATGAGAGTAATACAATTTTTGAAAGAACAGAAATATCTCAGAGTAACATCATACTTTTTTTTACAAGATTCTTCCTGTCGAACAAAAGGCACGCGACCACTAACGAATGGCTTCCCCTAAACGATAAGAAGCTTTACAATAGTTTAAGGGTTTAAAGCAAGGCTTAAAGAGTTACAGTCATAAATCTCATAATCTTATTAGAAAAATCTGCAACAATCAGCACTGGACTGGAAGGAGCTAGGCACGTGAAAGGTAATGGTCTTGTGGAGATGGCGATACAAGTTAAAAGGTACGGACAGTAGCATGGAAAGTATCACTGTCTGGTCCTGAGGAAGACCACATACTGGGGAAGAGAAATCACAGGAAACACTTCTCTCTTAATGGCTTTATTATATTATCACCTTTGCAGGCAGTAGATTGCCTCGTGCAGAATGAAGTACCAAGGTATCAGGCCCATCTCCTGTATCATGTACAAAGTTTGTGGACTCCATCACGGGAAGCATCTGCTCAAGACTGCTTCAATGACTGATGTGGCTATTCAGTGGCCCAAACCTCTCATTCAAAGCCACCGCCAGCAGTCTTCTCAGATAACTGCCTGAGTCTCTACATACTGCTCGTCACTTACTGTTGCTTCACTGGAGATTAGACTAGGATGCACAGGTCTCTCTTCAGGTCTAGTGTAATTGCTGCCTGCTTCAGTGTTCTCTATGCTGCAAAACTCAAAGTCCACCTTGTTTCAAAATGACTTCACAAAAAAAACCAGTGGGGAGGGACAACATGGAAAAAATACCATCAACTGGCCTGCCACATAAACTTCTTCGCTATCTGCCATCTCACAAACAACAAAAAAAGAACTCTGCTATTACTGGTGGTAACATGCAATCTGACACATCGACACGGTTGGTCTGGTTGGTTGGTGCTTTTTAAATCTCTGTCCTGGTTGTAACAGAGCTAAAACAGCAAGTCACATTTTACTGAATTATCGCTTGGATTTACCTCACCAAATAACTCTAAACTACCTTCAATAAGCTTTGCAACCTAAGGTCTCTTGATGCAGAGAATTCCCAGTATCTTTCACAGAAAAATGCTCTCATCTTCAGGAGGGCTCCAGGCACAAATTGCTGAGGAAGTAGATTGCCTGCGCTTCATTACACAAATTTGTCCTTCTCATGACAAAAGGGCCTCTCATCACAGTGTCCATCTACTTCTAGACATCTTGTTAGGTGGGAAAATTTTCATCCATGTGAATACTACTATCTTTGTTTTATTATCACATGTGTTAGACATACTCCTAAAAATTAAATGCATTACAATCAAAATTGAAACCTAAGCATATTTGTCACTGATATCTAGGCAGTAGGTGCACAAGCCCTTAATGGAAGACAGCTGATAGTTATGCATTTCACCACATTAATTTCCAGCCAAACTGACACAAACAGGCCAGGGTCCTCAGCAAGGATCCTCTGCTCATCTCACTGCAGTGAGGTCTCTTCCTCCTGGTACAGGAACCTGGATGTTGCACAGGTTATAAGGAAAAGTAGTAGCTGAAGATGCACACTCTGTGTATCTAGGTCTCATCTCACCAGGGAGTCACAGGAAATGATCCCAGGAGACTCTTCAGTCTCTACCTGCCTCCCTCACTAGCTGTATTTGCTTTCCCGATGGATAATTACAGAATCACAGAATCTTCCTGGTTAGAAAAAACCTCCCAAATCACCGAGTCCAAGTCACTCCCTTTTGATTTTACTGCTTGATCAACAACTTATGCCATGTGCCAGAAGGAAAGTGGACCTAGAAAGGCAGGTCACCATATAAATGGAGATAAAGATGTTTATGAAGCTTGACTGAAGGACACATGATATTTTTCCCAGAAAGAAGAGAGAGGTGTAATTGGTCAGCTTGGGGGGTGAAAAAAGGAAAATTATTTAAGGAGACTTGGAATGACCAAAGAATAACGTTCAGAAACCTTGCTTTCATGCGACAGCGCAATAACAGCCTTTTCCACCAATCGTCCTTTGCAGTCAGCCATATCGTCCCATGGTCTCAGCACAGTGCCCAGGTTAACAGACTGCGGGAAGCCAAAATACTCCCGGTGGCAACTCCAGTATCACCCAAGCCTCAGTAGGGCATGCATGACAACGGTATTTGACAGAGAAAATACAGGCATTCGTGGGGTTTGGTTTTAAAACTGTAATTTTAAATCACTCATGTCAACATAAATGGAAGCTCTTTTCTCCCTTTTTGTAACTGAAGTCTAATAGCTGGCTTACAGGTATTCATACTGTCAGAGCAGGCCAACTAGTCTGCACGGTTAGATGTTAATTCACCGTGAGGAAGAAACCGATGGCACAACTTTCTCCAAATAGAGCAGCTGTTTCCCCTTCATCAAATGCTCTGCTGTTTATGCGAACACTTCAACCTTTGGATAAACTTCAGCAAGTACATAAAACACAAACAGAAGGAAGTATCTTTCCTAAAGCTGGCCAGCAACAAGGATGCTTACACCACTAGCAAGGCTTTCCGACAAGTGAGCGTACCACCTTCATACAAAAAGACACGTGCGAGCTGCAATGTCGAAAGCTTTCGAGTGCAATGACAAAAGAATATTGCTCCACCAGAGCAGCTACTTCTTGTATACATCTGAATATCCCAGATATTAACATAGAACTCTGTGAGCTCATCCTTGTGCTGCACAAAAACAAGTCAAAGGAAAAAAACTAACAAGGAACTCGCATAGAAAGGGCAAGAGCGAGATATGTTCTTCTGAACTACCTACACCATTGTACTCCACAGCCAGGACTAAAAGGGAAAAAAAGCTCCAATAAACCACAGTAACTCATTAACACAAATGGTTGAGCTTTGTCTGTACATTGCTACCATTTTTCTTACGAAAAGAGACAATTTAGAGATTAGAAGAAATATCAGACAAAAATGGTTAAAGTACATGAATAAATTCGACTCTGTTCCTTATCATTATTACAGCTTCAGCAAAATACTACTAATAAATAATTGCTTAGGAGGCAAGCTTTCCTAGTCTTCTGAACAGAACTGGTATAAAGTACTAAAACCACTGCACAGGCCAGATGTTTGTATGCACATTAGTCTCTTTCAAACTTTGGAAAGGGAATACTGAAAAGGGAAGTTGCTTAAACACATAAACCCATCCTTTCCAAACTACTGCATATTACCTTAAAAGAAATTCTTGTTTGGCTGGGTTTCACACTTATGTATATCTATTTACACCACTAATCTGCCCGTATAATTACTTGATTGAAAGCACACTTACAGTGCTCACATATGTAAATTAAACACATGCACATGCGCAGCCAAAGCATCTAAAATTTATCACAGCCGGTACAATCACAGGGATTCTGCTGCCAGTGATGTTCAAATTCCAGCTGGGACACTCTCATTCTTGCTATCCAAATTTTCAGATTATATATTTAAAAGGAAATTATATTCTTTCTCTCTGTAAATACAGAGCAGCTGCTCTCTATCTCAAAGAGTGTCTGGATTTCAATGGAGGAGGGTGAAGGAACCCTATACATTACAGAGTGCGTGGCAATACTTTTCTCTACAAGATTATTAACACTCTCAGATTTACTCTTTCTGCAGAGCAAGCAAGGCAGCCCTGCCCCTGCCTAGACAGTAATTTATTGTGGGTCCAGAAACATCTCTGAATTGCAGTGCGTTTTTCTTCTTGCAGTAAACTGATTATCTCCTCAGATTTCATACATCGGTAACATTTTTCCCCACACCATTAGAACGAAATGTAAAAGCTGTAGCTGCACGGTGCTGCTGATGCATCCAGATTGCATCCAGACAAGAAACGATTACAGTTATTGCTATCATTGCTATTATTATTCATTGCTGAACTGCCATAAAGATGCACAATGTTTTGTAAATCCGGAGGGCCTCTGGACCCGGAATCAATCCCACTGCTATTGACTTCTCTTTGGCTCTGGAGGTATTGGGTATCTTTCAGAGACAAAATGCCAAAACCCAAAGCAATGTTTTAATAATATTGGTGGCTGCCACCACATCACTTTCATATTCAGCAGCCAAATGAACAGGGAAATATTTGCTTCTAACATAATGTTGACATGAAAACACTAGCTACTGTTTTGTTTATTCAGTAACCAGGAATCTCTTTTTCACACAGACATCTATATACCTGGCTATATTTTAGTCATCCTTTAGATTCCAAGAGTTGTTAGCCATACACATTTCTATGTCAATTGGATAGATATGCCAAGGTAATATTTTGTTTAGTAAGTATCATCAATTTTGCATCTATTTCTTGTGTGTTTTGCATGGGAGAAAAGCTCCGTGACACTTCTTTTTCCCTCTTGAATCCCATTTACATGCCAGAAGTCTTGGCTTTTCCCAAACACAAGCATTTTTATATCCCCATTCTTTTAACTGCCTCACATTTTTGCTTTTGTTTGTCTTTTTTACCACACGAACACAATTTTAACCTCTAAACTGAATAGTCCAGTGACTTTTCAAAAATCCAAACAGCCATTTGAACACTGCTCACCTGATTTCTGTCTCTGGCATTGGCGTACCGGAATCGCTGGATGTAATAGAAGACCAACCAGGCCAGTGAGATGATCATCAGCACAATGAAGGAGATGGAGACGAACACCACAGAGGTCCGGCTGACGTACTTCTGCAAGTTGCGCGTCCCGATTGTTATGTACATCATCACAGTAATGTTCCTCTCCAGGAGGCTCACTATCTCTTTTCCTTTGGGTTCAGGAATCATTATTGCTACAACATCATCTAGGCCTGTCAGATGGGAAAGAGAGAAAAAAGCCATGAAATTTCACAAGTGATAACCAAAAGGCAAAACGTGGCAAAAGACTCCGTTTTCTTCTGGTTTTCCCTTGCACTACCCCAAAGGGAAGTTAGATGGCTCTGGTGAAGGCTTCAAACAGATTTGGTTACGTAGGGTGTTTCTATATACCGATCTCAGTGAGATGGTAAAATGCACTTCTCATGGGTTAACAGAAACACAGATGTCCAGCACTGCTACAGCTTATCTAGATGCTGCTGCTGTAAGCACTGCATGAAAGGAGACATGCTGCAGCCAGTGTTCTCCTGCTTAACGCTTCCTATACATTTATCACAGCCGTCTATGCAGGGTCATGAGTCTGTCAGAGAACATATTATTGCTGCTTTATGGTTTATTATTAGGGATATTCCATTCTTCCACATAAGAAAACAGTATGTAGACAATTTTTACACCTCAGCTACATTTTCCAATATTCAAACCCTGAATTGTACTGCATGGCTAAGGGCAAACAGAATGTGTGTTGTGTTAGTGCAAAGATGTGTTAAACACAACAGCATGTGAAACGATCACAAACAGGCATTCAGAAAGAAAGGTACAAAACTGGGCACGTGTCTGAAGTCAAAGACCTTGCTGGGGTGGGGGTTCAGAATTTTAGCTGCAACTCCTGGAACTTCTGTGATGCTGTGAAATCAGCCAGCATAGAATGGAGAATGGAGGCTGGCAAATGTCACTCCAGTCTTCAGAAGGGTAAGAAGGAGGAACCAGGTAACTACAGACCAGTCACCCCCCTCACCTCTATCCCAGGAAAGGTGATGGAACGATTTGTCCCAGATGTCTCTAGTCACAGCAGGGACAAGAGGATCATTAGGGACAGTCAATGTGGCTTCACCAAGGGGAAGTCATGCTTGACCAACCTGATGGACTTTTATGAGGGCATAACCGGGTGGATAGATGACGGCAGAGCAGTGGATGTGGTCTATCTTGACTTCAGGAAGGCATTTGACACAGTCTCACAGAGCGGCCAAACTGATGNAGGGTGCACTGTCAGCAAGTTTGCTGATGACACAAAGCTGGGTGGTGTCACCGACATCCCAGCAGACTGTGCTGCCATTCAGCGAGAGCTGGACAGGCTGCATTGCTGGGCAGAGAGAAACTTAATGAGGTACAACAAGAGTATGTGTAGAGTCTGGCATCTGGGCAAGAACAACCCCAGGGACCGGGATAGGTTGGGGACTGAACTGTTGGAGAGCAGTGTAGGAGAAAGGGACCTGGGGGTCCTAGTGGACAGCAGGATGACTCTGAGCCAGCAATGTGCTCCTGTGGCCAAGAGGGCCAACAACATCAGAAGGGGGGTGGTTAGCAGATCGAGGGAGGTTCTTCTCCCCTTCTACTCTGCACTGGTGAGGCTACATCTGGTGTATTGTGTCCAGTTCTGGGCCCCTCAGTTCAGGAAGGACACAGAGCTGCTGGAGGGTGTCCAGCATAGAGCAATGAAGATGATGAAGGAAAGAGTGCACCTCCCTTATGAGGAAAGGCTGAGGGAGCTGGGTTTCTTGAGCTTGGAAAAGAGGAGGCTGAGGGGTGACCTCATTCATGTCTACAAATATGTGAGCGGTGGGTGTCAGGAGGATGGAGCCAGGATCTTGTTAAGGTCATCTAGTGATAGGAGAAGAGGCACTGGGTGCAAGCTGGAACAGAGGAGGTTCCATACAAGTATCAGCAAGAAGTTCTTCCCAGGGAGGATCCCAGAGCACTGGAACAGGCTGCCCAGGGGGGTTGTGGAGTCTCCTTCTCTGGAGACGTTCCAGACCCACCTGGATGTGTTCCTGCATGACTTGGTCTAGGTGATCCTGCTGTGGCAGGGGGATTGGACTGGATGATCTTCCAAAGTCCCTTCTGATCCCTAATGATTCTATGACAGAGGAAAAAGTCTTTCTCTAGGCCGCAGAGGGGAAACCATACCTGTTTCTGTGACTGGTGAATGAACAAGAGAGGATCAGGGCTGAGACTGTTGGTGTCTCTGTCTTCTCAAAGCCCCAGTTAAGACGTGACTGTCTTTCCAATGAGGAGGCCGGAGGGTGGGTTGGTGGCTCAGAGCTGTACACCACATACGGGAGTAGCAAGTACCAGTAACAAAATGAGATAGACTGCATCACCCCAATGCTGAACATCACAGCTGGGGGCTGCAGATGGGCCTGTGCACCTCTTCTTTCAGGGCCCAGCCCAGAAAAGTATCCATCACTGTCATCAAGGGCAATGGATCCATGAGGTTTGGGGCAGGATGCCGCCTTACAGTGAGGGAAGGCTGCTGAACAGGAGGCAGATGTGTATGCCTACCCACTTGTGGGGGTCACCAGGCACCATCCACCCTACAGCGCCCTCCGTGTTGCAGCCCCACTCTGTTCTCACATTGGGCTGGGTGGAAGAGGTGAGCAACCAGCCAGGAAAGAAAAGCAGAAGCCTTACTATTCCCTGTCCCTGCTGCTAAAACTGAGACACAGTCCCCTCCGAGGGTGCTGAGCCTGAAAGGCATTAAAAATGCCAGAGAAGGCCAGAACCAAACACAGCATAGCCCAGAAATGGGGCTGTGTGCTGCTAACAAGCTACTGAAGTTATCTTTTTGCTTTTTACTGTAGGGCCTTCGCAATAACATAGCTGCTCTCATCTTCCTCCACTCGCGTTTCCAATCTGATTTCCTTCACCGTTCAAAAGCAGAGACGTATTTCCTTCAACTTACTCTTTTCCCTCATTTGCCTTATCTCCTTGGCACTGCTAGAACTCCCTAGGTCCTTTGTCCGTCTTCCAAGACACCTAACTGTGCATTGGGTCTCCTTAAAAGGCAAATGCTGCATCCATGGAGAGAGGAGCAACACCTTTTCCCTGCAGCACTTCTCCCATTTAGAAAGAAGGAAACTCTTCTTTCACACCAACTATTTTTTTTCCCCCCTTAGACAACCTTTGTGCCTTGAACAACCTTCTCTCACCGTAGAAGCATAAGTAGCCAGTCAGATAATTAAGTGACCTGTAAAGAAAAAAACCCCACCCTTCTGACGTTAAGGAATGCCTACAGCATTTAAGAAAGGGATACAACGGTTTTCTGTGTGGTCCCCAAGTGAAAAACAATAACCTCAACAGAGCTGTTGTCGGTTCTTTTCTTTTGACACCAAAACCAGGAGAGGCCAAGACACTTCTGGCAGTAACCTTTCCTACAGAAAGCAGTCTCAGCCACTGTTTACTACTGTTTAGGAACAAAGAAATTTCTGTTTGTGTTTTTGTCATCAACGATGATCTTGCCAGGCTGCAAGAGCTCAGAACATATTGACTTCCTGTGATTTTATGCAGAAACTGCAGCAAAGGAAAAAGATTTGAAAAGCTACAAAATGAAATTCAGTGCGACAGCTGCATTTTTCCTGGGCTTGGTTCCCAGTGTGTCAGCTCATCAGTCTGCTGAACTAACTGATGCTAATGAAAAGACACGGCGTTACTTATTCGCACTGAATTACAGAAAACAAGTGGTTTTCCCAGAGGTTTCCTCAGAACCACAAGCCAGCCCAATCCATGGCAAAGGTTTTCAAGACTCTCAGAACATCAGCGATTGGGAGAGACCTCTAAAGATCATCCAATCCAATCCCCCTGCCCGAGCAAGATCCCCTACATCAAGTTGCACAGGAACAGTCCAGGTGGGGCTGGAACGTCTCCAGAGAAGAAGACTCCACAACCCCCGGGCAGCCCCTTCCAGGGCTCTGGCACCCTCACTGGGAAGAAGTCTCTTTTCCTCTTGATGTGGAACCTCCTCTGTTCCAGCTGACACCCAGTGCCCCTTGTCCTAGCATTGGGTGCCACTGAGCAGAGACTGGCTCCTTCCTCTTGACGCCCACCCTTTCCATACTGATCAACAGTCACGGGGTCATCCCTTAATCTCCTTTTTTCCCTGGCTCCCTCAGTCTTTCCTCATCAGGGAGATGCTCTACTCCACCATCTTTGTAGCTCTGTGCTGGACTCTCTCAAGCAGTTCTATGTCCTTCTGGAAAGGAGTGGTCCAGAACTGGACACAATATTCCAGATTTAGATTCACTAGGACAGAGTAGAGCGGGTGGAGAACCTCTCAGCATCTACTAGCCACTCCCCTTCTCATCCACTCCAGGATGCTATTGGCCTTGGCCACAAAGACACATTGCTGGCTCATGGTCATCCTGCTGGCCACCAGGACCGCCAAGTCCCTCTCTCTTCTACGCTGCTCTCCAACAGGTCAGCCATTTAAGGAGGGAGGGGAAGAAAGGGAGAGAAAGGCAAGTAAACCACTCATTTCAGCTGAAATGCTCAAATTCTCAAGTGATGTTTCAAACACTGGACACGACTGAAAAGGCTTCATCCACAACTCCAGATAAAAACTACTCATTTACTCATTAAAGGAAATAGATAAGGACCAGAGGAGTGTTTCTTAATGACCAGACACCATGATTGGGACTATATCAGTGTCCAGCACAAGGTTGAGCAGCTTCAGAAGGTTCTGAAGCACCTGGGGGCTGGTGAGGAACCCCCAGCTACTGCAGAGCCCCCACCGTGGAGCTCATCTGATCCTGTATTTCTCCTGCATCGTCCCCATCTCTCTCAGCTCCTTCTAGGTGTCATAAGTCCCCCCACCTGTTAGTAGAGCTCCCACTGAAGGTCTTCTACCTTAGCACCCAAATTACTACACGGGGCAGGCGAAGGTTGCCATAACTTCCTCGTGACACCCTCTGCCCCACTTTCACGCCAACCCAAGGACTGAGCACCAGGGGCTTCAGAGCGAAAGGAAAGGAACATGGCAACACTTCTGCCGCTTGGAGAGGCACAACCACGCACGTGTTCTTCCCTGCTGCTAGTTGGAGCAGCTTTACCGGGAACCTGTTTTTCTCCGGAAAAGATAAAGCCTTGCAGAAGCGGCCCGTGGGCACCCTTGCCCCCAACTCCAACACATAGCATACCCCAAACAAGAAATTAAGACAACTGTGGTTGAAGCCAGACACTACAACTCTGGTGGCACTGCGTGCGCCACCGTGGTTTGTGGTTTAAAAAGCACAGATGCCTGAATGAGTGAAGGGCTACAAAACCGCACGGTACATCTGGCGTGGTTTTCAGCAACACTGCTGGGCATGTTCTGGTTCAAGTGACCCCGAAATCACTGGGCAAGAAACATGTTTGTAGCAGCAATCCAGGAACTTTGTGAAATTACTTCAGGGGTTTACTCTTTCCTTACTCAAATAAAACTTCCCCAGTAATGCAAAAGCACTAACTGCTTTTATGACTCTATTTTGATTCATTTTTAGTCCCTGCACCATGAAAGCAATTAAAGTGAATGATAAAAGCAAAGCCAAGTGACAAATAAGCCGTATCTCAGGCAAAGGGCCAGGAACACATCAGCACACCAAAACATGTCAAATCTGCGGCAGAATATGACCGACACATTGCCAAATGCTTCAGAATGGCTGAACATCTCTAAGGGCCCTTAGATTTTTGTGGGAGTTTTGCATACTTCTACAGTACGTGCCCTCAGTTATCTCTTTTCCAAACTGGATGTTCCCTATCTTACTCGGCTGCTCCTCATATGGAAGTCATTCTGTACCTTTGAACATACTTTTCCATGTAGGGATGGATAGGTTTGATTAATAGTGGCATGTTTGCCAACACTTTTTCTAGCTGCTGCCGTCTTCCAGACTTTGTCCAGAACGAAGAAATCTTCAGTCATTATACTCAGTGTAACTTGTAGCCGCAAGCCTCAGCCTTCTTTGTCACCTCATGTTAGCATCACAGGGACAACTCATGTCTTTGTACCTTCTGCAAAACAGGCGGTCCAGCTGTCATGCAGTATTAGCCCTCATTTGTTTTCAATCAACAATAATGAAAATCAGTCTGATAGCTACAAAGAAATACCAAAATGCTTTTATTTCTTCGTTCATGTTGCCCTTCTCTGTATACCTTCCCAACTCTAGAAAAGAAACACATGTATGGGTCCAGGACAGACTTCTTGCCTGCAAAGCAACCTGCCTGCCAGCCAGCAAGGTGGCCACCCAGCATGACTTGTCTGCCAGGTCCAAGTGAAACGGGGAAGAAGTCTCAGTATGCTGAGGCAGGGGAAGCAGAGGAAGGAAAGGAAGGGAAACTTGCATTCCTGGGCCAGCTGCTTCCCTCAAACTGTCACCCAACCCAGCTGCAGATGATTACTTCATCTGCTGACAGCCTAGTCAAAGCCATACACCTTCTGGGGGAGGAGATGAACATTCGTAGCCTCTGTCTTTAAGCTATTAACAACCCAAATGCCAGCGATTTCCTAAATTAAGAATAAAAATCAATCTAACACCACAGAACAGAGCTGGACATAACATGTCTCCTTTCATTTTACCTCAGACATAAACAGAAGTAATAAATCTCTTATTTCTGCTGAACAATTTGTTTGCTTGAGGACCCTGTCACATACATCTTCCCTCCTGAGGACAGGGCAGAGCTGCTGAATGTTCGGCCTTCCTTTTCAAGTTGTGGGGTTAAAAACCATTTAAAACTAGGGACCTATTTCACATATTGAAATAAAAAAGGTACAACTAGTACAAATCAGACCAAAAAAAATCCAGATGAAGCCACGTCATTCAGATAACAATTCACCTTCTTTCTACAAGAAATCAAATTTATTAGTCTCTGACACCATTGGTTTTGCAATCTCCAGCTGTCCCCTGCAGTCCCTTAGGGTAAACACCACATAGGATGTCTAACAGAAAAACAAAAAAAACAGGCAGATTAGATGTTTGCTCTTCCCTACATAATGAACAGATACAAGCCTAAGCAAAATTTGATTTCCAACTGATACAGTTAAATTACCTACACAAATGCAAACCAAGTTAAAAATGATTTTTAACAACCACCTCAGAGAATGTGGGAGCATTCAGGGTAAAATGAAACTCCCAGGGCCTCTCTGCATAATATGGAAAAATCTGGGAGGCGCCAAACTCCCTTTCAACTATGGTGTCAGTGTTTTCCAAAGAAAATACTAAGTAAAAGTTTGGTTTGCACACTTAAAAACCCCCACCAGAATAACAGAAATAGAACATTTGAGACAATATTGAGAAAAGCACCCTAAAACCACTCTTCTTGGGTCAGCAGCAGCTTTGCTTAAGTAGACTCCCAAGTTTTAGTTTGGTTTTTTACCAAATGAGCTATCTTGATGAGCTCTATTCGTCTGACTGACCGATTCAGCTCTCAGCTCGGCAGTCCAGGTTAGGGGTGACACCCTTGTCTGCTGCTGTTCTGTTTGACTGAAAAAAAAAAAAAACCTGAGCATTGACTCTCGTAGCAAAAGAATGTGAGGAGGCAGATAAAATTGTCTTTTCGTCATCAAAGCCCCTGAACTCTCTCCATGCCAGTCTGCAGCATAACCAGCAAGTTGAACCAACCTGACTAGCACCATGGATCCTGCTGTTCCGTCTTTGACCCTCTCTAGAAATGATTGCTTCTCATGCAACCAAAAGGTTGGAAGCTACTTCTCTGTAGCTTATCACCATCTTCTCTCTTAAGTGGCTGTAATGTGCTAGGTAAACATTATCAGCTTAGAGTGGGGCAAAGTGTCCAAACCACAGAGAAGATCAATAGCAGGGCTGGGAATGTGCCTCTGGTTTCCCTATCTCAAACATGCTCCTGTCTGTAAGTCTCTCATTTCATGGCTCTGCTAAAACACAGGACAGCGCAATCCAAGTCACTGAGGACCCAGCACAGAGTAAGACATGTCATGTTAGTTCTCACATTTACTGCCCAACATGAGCCTAGTAATCACAGAAATAACATTATCTCTAAGCGCCTCATCTAAACCACATTTAAACTAAACCACGTTTAATCACGCCTAGGGACGGTGATTCAACCACCTCCCCGGGCAGCCTGTTCCAATGCTTTACTACCCTTTCACAGAAAAAAAAATTTCCTAATGTCCAGTTTCAGCCTCCCTTGATGCAGCTTTATGCCGTTCCCTCTAGTTCTACCACTGTTTACTTGTGAGAAGAGGCCAGCACCTACCTCTCTACTGTTCCCTTTGAAAGAGCTGTAGAGAGCAGTAAGATCTCCCTGCAGTCTCCTCTTCTTCAGACTAAAGAGCTCCAGTTGCCTCAGCTGCTATTCGTAAGTCTCGTTCTCCACCCTTTTCATCGGCTTACTTGCTCTCCTCTGCACCTGCTCCAGCACCTCAATGCCTTTCTACTGAGGTGCCCAAAACCAAAACACAGTACTTGAGGTGAGGTCTCGCCAATGCTGAGTAAAGGAGGATCATCACTTCCCTGCATCGGCTTGCAGCACTATTTCTAATACAAGCCAGGATGTCATTTCCTTCTTGGCCACCTGGGCATAGTGCTGGCTCATGTTCGGCTGCCTATGGATTACCACCCCAAGGTCTCTTTCTACATGACAGCTTTCAAGCCGCTCTTCCCCTCAACCTGTATCATTGCATGGAGTTGGTGGGTCCCAAGGGCAGGATCTGGCACTTAGAACGGGCTACGGCAAATTGTATGAGCTTCAACAAGGCTAAGACTCTCAGTTTGGACTCTCAGTCTAAGACTCTCTGTAGAGGTCCCTGCCCTCAGTCAGATTAACACTCTCATCCAACTTGGTGTTGTCGCAAACTTACTGAGGGTGCACTCTATCTCCTCATCAAGGATATTGACAAAGAGATTAAACAGAAGGAGTCCCAGCAATGATCCTGAGGAACTCCACTTGTGAGTAGCTGCCAGCTGCATTTAGCTCTGTTCACCACCATTATTTGGGCCTGGTCATCAAGCCAGAGTTTCATCCAGCATCCATCCAAGTGGTGAGCAGACAGTTTTTTAGCAAGAATGCTGTGGGAGATAGTGTCAAAGGCTTTATGAACATCCAGGAAGACAACACCCACAGCCTTTTCCTGATGTACCAGATGGACGGTTCCTAGGGCAAGCTGATTCAAAACATACATCCCACAATAAAGCCCAGTCTTTAGATGAAACACAGTACGACTGACTGAATGGTAGAGAACATCTGGCCCCAAGGTGATTTTAACTTCTGCCCCAGGTTGAAGACAGTCCCGATCAGTCACCCTAGGGGTACCAGCGCCTGCTAGCACTGGTAAGGACTTACCCCAGAAGCAGCCTAGGAGGCTTCTACCTGTCCTCTGGCTGCAGACCTGCTGGGGTGGGGAGAAATGAGGCAGCAGTGACATATTTCTCTGCAGAAAAGCCTAATTTCAAATCACTACAACTTCCTATACACCTTTCTCAAAGCATGCCTACAAGCAAGGTAGGGTCTCTAGGAACCAGGGAACCTCGAAGGGCAACAAGATGAGGGAGACAAAAACAAAAAAAAAAAGTAGTATATGTGCGTAAAGGAAAAAGATACAGAGTCTGAAACCTGGAAGGCAGTTCTTGAAGCACTGCCAAATAAGAAAGTGTCACAGTCAGGCCGCAGTTCAAGGATAACCCTGTGGCAAAAACCCCTTTTCTACCATGGGATTTGTAAACAGGAAACTAAGTAGAAGTAAAGAGCAACTGAGGGGAACTGCAAAGTAAGGCAACTGCTCATGGCTGCAGATAAAGCATTTCAGGGAGACTTGAGGAATGCAGGCAACTTAGTTGAAAACAGGACCAGGAAGAGACAATTACAGGCATACACATCTCTCATATATTGTAGATATTTTATATATGATGAATTTTATATATATTATGTATATATGATATAAAATATATCTTACATATTATGTATATATATTATTCATAACATATTTTGTATATATATTATATGTGTGTGTGTGCGCGCACGCACGCACATGCTCGGAATGGGAGAAAACAACAGTTAGTAAGAGGACTCTTATCTACCTGGAAATAGGCACAGCTAGACTCAATTGCCAGAGTCTTAAGATAGTCTTTTCAAACAAAAATAAAAACCATACATTTTTCAACTGTGATTAGACGGGCAGTTTTTTCAGATCAGAAAAACATAAAAAACCCTCAGCAATTTCTTAGATGTATATCCCAGTTACTTAGAAGCTTTGAAATCTAGCGATGGTAAACCTACCTGGACTGGATTCAAACACTCACAGTTAATAGGAGAGCACGGTTGGCTGAAACACAAACTTTACTGCGTTTCAGTCCATGCAGACAGAAGCCTGAACAAGCATTTGGCAGAAACATGTCTGATCAGCACAGTCACCAACACCTGCCGCAGCAACTGTACTCCCTTTTTAAGCTGGGCTTAAAGTAGCCCAAGTGCTGAAATGAGATTATTTGACAGGATGCTCAAGATCGCCAGGCAGTGTTCTTCACATGTGACAGCCTCGCTGTTTCTTTCTATTAATTAACTGAGCCAGTCATCTTTGACTCCAGGAGCAAGACCATAAGCTCATGTTCTAACTCGAGCACAGAGCACAAATCTTGATTCAAAACAAGAAACAGAAAAAAACAAAAACAACCTGAAAAGAGGAAAAACTCCTCAAAAAAAACCAAAACACAGCAGCAGTGCTTTTTTAGGTTTCAACTAGACAAATGAACCATGGGAACCCAGTAATAGTTGGCAGTGTTAATCAAACCTCAGGCTCTACAACATACACCCACCCTCAGCTAAAACTCAACATCGATCCTGAACAAGTTTTGAATATGCAGGCCTTCTTGCAGAAGAAAAAACCCACCCAACAGCATGTGAAAGTCTAAATGTCTCAGAAAAATATTTATATTTCTACGGAGGCATGCCGTTTATCTCTCCCCATTTCACATGGAGGAAGTTGCTGGAACAATTTCTACCACAGTACGGAGAAACAAGTATGCTCTGGAACATAGTGATTATTAACATTATGTGGAGTTTGGATATGCAGCTTCTTCTAAAGATCTTTGTAACACAGACCTCGCTACGACGGTAATACAAACACCTCAACAGCCAATTTATAATACACGAAAAGCAAATGTCTTAGGCACCTTATTTTTCTACCTTACAAATAGGGAGGAAAGGTATATGGTTCCATGCAGACATCCCATGCCTTTTCTCCGTGAAGGTCAGTTCTATGCAGAATTAAATGAAATTTACATCCCCTTCTGGCTTTAAGCAAAGCTCAATTAGACAGTCAGTGTGAAAAACCAGCTATGGAAGGGTTACTAGAGAGGAGAAAATGCCTTCCACCACTGAAAAAGCTGGACACTTTTATTATACGCTGTTCTTTAGACAACAGGCTGGCTTCACAGGCCTCATTTTCCTAGCACAGGATATGAGCAATCCCCAGTGATTACATATGGAAGGCGAAGACATCCTGGAGAAAGGGAAGAGGGCCCCAAATATCCTGACAGGTGTGGGCGCAGAACATGTTCTTGTACTGCCACAGCACATCACAGCATTTCACAGGCTGTGACGGTCAGCGAACAGCACTGGAGGCTTCGTGGAAAGTCATTTTAAACAGTGCCTCAGTGAAGCGATGCCAGACAGGCACCCTGCCTAACGCAACTCCATGGTCTCCTTTCAGAGATTCTATTTCCAAAGAGCTACTTCAAAGGACTTATAAGTATTGAAGAATACTCTTCCCGCAGATAGAAGAAATCCCTCTTCATCTGCTAAGCACATCCTTTTCCTGCTGTCCAAAACACATAGGTCTGATGAGAAGAAAATGGTAATAGCTCTGACATGCCTTTCAGATACAACACGTCTCTTTTACTCTAGAGGTACCATAATTTTTATGTTACTGTTATAAAATCCTCTAGAGCTATATGCTTCCTAATTGAATGTCTTGGCCAAATCAATCTTCTTTAGGCCCCCATGCAATGTTTCTTAGTCTTGTAAAGTATCCTTACTGCATAGGCAAGGTTAAGCAAACACACGATTCAAATCGCACTGAGCTATCTCCACCACACTCCAATATACACGATATATACACAACTCCCTATTTCTGTTTATCCGACAAAGCAAAGTACTCTATGGGAAACTGCTTTAGGGAGGGGGTTGGACTTGTTGGAAAGAGACCTCTGGAGACCGTCCGCTACCATTCTGTCATTCGGGATGAAGAAAATATTGTGTTTTTTCAAAATACTACTGATAACATGAGAGCAAATAAAAGTAATCTCTTCCAGTGAAAATACTGGCCAACAATTTAATTTCTTGGAATTCCCTTTGTTCAGAGACTCTAAAGATGTTTGCTAAGCAATTGTTGGAAATGAAATTAAGAAATAAAACAGTATTTCCCACCCCAAGGGGAAGTACTGTGTACTGGATGGGTAACTACCGTATGACTCCTATCAGAAACCCAGGGATTAACTGCAAAAGGTGCCAAAGCTTATGGAAAGCAAAACTGAAGCCTGAGAGATATCCTGAAAGAATCATTCTGAGAATACAAACATATGGACTTTTAAAATGCATAGTTACTGCATTACGTACACATTTAGCAATGACAATGCTCCTGTCTGTGTGCTTGGGTGTTCAAACCTCTGTGTTGTGATAGAGCAGCACTTCAATCCTTCCTGCTAATCGCTCCAGTTCTGCTTAGATTCAGGGTGGCTTTTAAGTACCACATCAGTTCTGCAATTCTCGTAAAAGTTTTGGGGTTCTTAGTATTTAGGCCAGTGCCTCAAAATATTATTTGCTCGTGTTAGTGTCAAGTTCGAATAAATCCTCTCTCACTTGTCTTTTTCTGTCAATCCAGTCTCGAAACAATTCGGCAAGTTCAATGTTATTTGTGACATGACATGAAGGAACTTCAGAAAGAAAAGAGGGAAATACCAAAGATTTTCAAGTAATTTGGTCAAAAAGCAGCATACTTTATGCGGTGCTCCAATACAAAGGTCTCCAAGTCTTCTGGCGGTCATTTTTTCATGTTCTTTCAATGCAGCAGAGATACCACCAAAAAGATATATAGCAGAAAGATTTCACCTTTGTTAGCAAAATGTTAGACATTCTTTCGTCCCTACAGACAAACTGCTGCTTTGCTCTGTGAATCACTGTCAGGTTACTAACAACGTGAGGTAACGGTCTCATGCATGTGGTGCAGCCATTTCAGACAGTACTTATCCCCTCCACAAATAGATTAAAAGTAAAATGCACCCAGATTAATAAAATGTGCCTTTTTAAAAAATCCTGGTGCATTGTGAAAAACATTTAAGGCAGCAGAGAACAAGCAATGCCGGAGTTAATAAAGACGCAAACCAAACCTTTGTGACCTGCAAGAACAGCCGCTTCCACCTTAAAGCGTAGCGAGATGGCCCAATGACTTCCTGACATCCTTCCTGACATCCTTCCTGACATCCCTCCTGAAACTACTTTTGCATGTTTCTCTCAGCAGCTTGAAGCACTCACAGGCATCATGGTAGTTCCTAAAAACGTTTAGTGTATTTGCCAAAAAAAAAAAAAAAAAGAAAAAAGGGAAGGAAAGACAGAACGAACCACCTAAACCCTAAAACAATGCATGCTGCTAGAGACGCTTCTGTGGTACGGGGTTGCTTCTTTCATTTCAAAAGCTGAATTTAACGGTAAAAAAATCACGGAAAGTAACATCCCTGAAGGGTTTCAGAAAACAGGCAGACATAGTGCTTCAGGAGATGGTTTAATGGTTGGGGTTGTAAGGCAGATGGTTGGACTTGATAATTGTGAAGTTCTTTTCCCACCTTGATGATTCTATGAGTCTATGAAAAGAAAAGGATGAATGCCCTCCAAAGCAATCCACACACTGGTCTAATACAGGAACTGGGGGAGACCAAGGAGCTTGATCTCCACAAACCAAAGGCTTCCCCAGAGCACAAAGCTACGCATTTCAGTATAGCCTTACATTAAAAGCGTATAAGGGAAAGTCCTTGGGGAATAATGACCACAATATTCAATACCTATTTGTTTACAATTGGTGAGAGAAAGACCGAGAATGAAGTACTTTTTCTTATATTCGTAACCGCAGCTCGTAGCAGAAACGTGTCTTCTTAGACAGGCTTTGTCAAGGATCCAAAAGGAAGGTCACCAGAGAATTCCTACAGCTAGCTCTACTGACCTTGAGATTTTGATATGGTTCACTGGAGTTTTGATTAGAACATGAAGTTTTTCTAGCTCTCCATATTTTTCTAGCTCTCCATATTGTCAAGATCTTGGAAAGAAGACACCACACAGAAGGGAAGTGAAGATCCTCTATTGCTGTTATCTGCCATCTCCAGTGCTGGCTGAGCTGAATTCTGCCAGAATGCGTATTCGTAATGGCTTCCATAGTCACTTGCACTTACAGTTGTTGGAAGGTAGCATGTACAGTCACTCAGTTTAGAAATTCTTGTATGACTGATCCTGACCAAGAAAGTAAATCCCAAAGGGTTTCAGCAGTTTGATGCAATTTTATTGTGTTTTAGAAATAGAAGACTGTTCTATTATTTTAATATGCTTAACCACTGTAAATGCAGTGTTCTCCGCTTGGCTGCAAATGCCCGTATGCATTAACTCGATGTCTGGATTACAGCTAATGCCAACCTTTTCAGTTTCTCTTTCATTAAACTACTCAACAGTTCATGTACATTAGGGGAATTCTTCGTGGGGGGGGATTTGCTTTTCAATTATACTTGACTTCACACTTTTAGTCACTAATAAACACTTCTTACATCTTTCATTAGTTGCTTCATTCATTAGCTCTTTAATGTAAGCAGGTTGGGTTTAAAAAGTATCATTTCTGCTGGTAGTCTTCAAAATGTCTTTGTTTGGCACACAATATTAGCCAAATGCTCTGAAAAAAAACTTACTGGTTTTATTGGGGTTACACAAATCATATGAGAGGCAACTGGAGAAACTGACTCCAAAGAGGCAGAAATCTGGAACCATGAGGAAAGGAGGTCTTTGTTTTGATGGAGTTTTCAAAGCAGTTTGCTGAATTGAAGGGATTGAGGGCTGGGGCTGGATACTGTGTGGTGCTGCACAAGACGTCTCTCCACATCAAACTCTTCAAATGGCCAATGGTGACTTACAGAGTGACTGACAATGATTATCAATCTAAAGTTAAAGGGTTACATTTACAACAAGGCTAAGGGTTGGGGAGGAGTCAAGAGTCATAGGTAGGGAAGACAAAAAAATAACACGAGGGGAAAAAAAGCAACAAGCTCAGAGAAGACAGACAGAAGATAAAAGAACTGGGGCTGAAACTGCCACCACTGTTTGGCATCCTTTGGAAAAGGAATAGAGAGGAAGTGGTCCTTTGGTGGGGACCTTTGATCACAGACGATGTTTATTAGTAACGTTTCCAACTCTTTTATCTAGAAGTTGCAACAATCTAGTAGTCCATGGTGACCCTTGACTATACCCGCAGTCCTGAAGCCATCGCAATCATACGCAAATACCACATCCCCTCCCTCAACTCCAGAATTGGAGCTTCTGCCACAATTTTTCACACTGAGCTCTTTCAAGAGGTCGCTTGACATTTTTGTGTCACCTTCAAGATCCTTCAAAAACTACGGCGAGAAGTATCCTGCAATTTACACACTCTCCACATACAGAAATAGCCAGATACAAATAAGAGAGGTACATGAGACAGGACACTTCCCTACAGTGGTTGGGACAAGTTCAGCAGATCCACCTAAGCAAGCACAGCATTCCCATGATTTACACATAGACTACAGTGAAATGGAGCTCTGAAAAAGACAGGGAATCTCTAGTTTCAGTGACTGATTATTTGTCAGCTCCCCAAAAACACTTACTGCAACCTGTGAAAACTGCTCATTGTCCTAATTTCATTAGGCTTTTACCTCGGGCTACACGTTAGGCAACATGATTTGTTTTTCCCTTGTGAAGAGGCTTTGCGAAACCTGAAGCTGCAGAGTCTGGATTCGCAGTAATCTATAAAGTACTCGGGGTCTGCACCGGGGTGCCCTTGTGATGTGCTCCTTAGATGTGACAGTAATACGGATAAGAAACAGCAAAGCCTCTGAGCAGCACGCACGAGGCAGAGATTCATTCACCCTAATCAGACTTCAGTCTTCCCTGCTTTCCCCTTTATGTCATAAAAAGAGAGAAGGATGACTACAGGAAGCTTTGCTGTTCAAACATCATAGGAGCTACCAATCCCTACACAAATGGGAACTCGGGAGCCTTATTGAGAACTACAGACTAATGGCCTTAACTGAAACCAGAGAAAGCACGTTAAATACTGACAAGACAAGCATTCCCACCTTTCCTCCGAGTGAGGGTGAAAGTCTTGCTACATAGCTGAATATGGATGGTTCCACACATGCGTGCTGGGAAATAATTATCTGTCAAGAAATGAAGGAGGTTAAGAGTAGCACAGATCAATTCCAGTGCTTCGGAACTGTTCCTTGTACGGTGAAAAGAAACACCCCAGGCAGAATAAAAATCTGAGGGGATCGAGAATTTAACCTCCCAGGTTTTGGTCAGTATTAAAAGCTGATGAAAAAGGCTAATCACAGCCTTATGTGCTGGTCAAGGGAGGCTGATTGCGATAAACTATGGCTTTTTATTTTTCTGTAAGGGGAGTTGAGGAGAAAAGCTAACGTGATGAACGTGTCGGCTATTCTTGCCAAGCTCCATAGGCAACAGCCTGAAATTTAATCCTACGAATCACTTATAGCAAAATGTTTGGATGAAACAGCTTGCTCTCAGAAGCGCTTCCCCCTCCCTCTCAGAGTCTGTTCCTGAATGAGCTGCTGTCGCTCAGCACATCAACAAAACAGATTAACTGTTAGATAATCTGATTTGGGGGGAGAAGGGGAAGGGGGCAAGGGCAGCTCGCTATGCCACATTGTGCTACGAGCACATGGCACAGAGAGTCACGAATATCAAATGCCCTTGCACGGACTCTGGCAGCATTTCTTTACCAGCCGGAAAGATTTCGTAGGGTGACAGTGGCTTCTTTCTTTAAAATACTCACATAGCACTGGGATCCTGCTCTCTGACGTACTAGATTATTCTAGTCCTGTAAACAATGCATATTAAAAAAAAAAAACACCTTTAAAAACAAAACCCAATAAACCTCACCAAACACCACTTTCCTTTGAAATGCATAAAACCACATGCATGCATTTTATGTTCTGCAGTAGAGAGACTCTGGTGTAATGTCTTCTGGTTTTTAATTTTGCCTTCAGCAGCTTCTTATTAGTTAAGTCTGCTCTTCTCTATCCTTGCGGTGACCCTTTTCAATTGGTTTCATTTTTGGGAGTCAATGTGAATGGCTGTTGCTGAATCAGAAAGGTCTGCTATTCTCCACCCAAAGAGGAGATTTAAATCATAAAGCACCCTCCAGGAAAGAAGCAGCCGAACCAACCACCAGCAGCTGCTGCTTCTACAGAGCAGCTGGAGAGCCACAAGCTGAAATCATCCCAGCAATACATTGGCTTTTTAAAATAGCACCTGTGTTAATGTGATAAACTACACAAAGCGAACTTGGGTCCTAAGAATCTTGATGCATTTTGTCTGAGCTTCAGAAACAGACCATCGTCTTGTGTGACTAATTATTTTCTACATGTTGCAGACTACAGCAAGGCCTATGTTCCCAGGCGCAGAGGGGAAGGGAGATGCGTGCAATGGCACTGCAAAGTTCCCGGTTCTGAGGTCACAAAGGAAGTTTTTGAAGATCTAATCAGTCATTCCAGAATTACGTTTCACTTTACTGCGTTTTAATTGAATGACTGATTTACTGTAGTCCTAAAGAGAGGATAAGAACCATTAGGTTTTAGTTCAGTGACTTATCCTCACTGTAGTCCTACAGTAAATCAGAGCCACTACGTGTAGCTCACAGAATGCCCCATTTATTGTTTTCCTTAGTGATAAGCAACTTTGCCATGGTTTCTCTCTAGGTTTGTTGTTATTTCTGTCTGGCATAAGCGAGTTATAGTATTAAAGCCAAACTTCTTCACAGCATTAGCTTCCTGCTACTTTCCACCTGAAGAAAGCTGTCATTGAAGTCCTGTCCTACTCTAGCTCTGTCTCAAAGACTCAAGCAGTGTTATGATCACACTGCTATGTTCTGGGGCTCCATCTTTGAAGATTCCTAGAGCTACACAGGCAAATGGAAGCTTACGGAAGGACTGGGCAGACGAGGGATTTCCAGGCTGTAAACCTGTTTAGCAACTTGAGAGCAAAGATGCAGCCTAGCACTGGTACCTCGGCAATCAGTACGGGTTACAGGGGTGAGGTGTGCACGGACTGGCCTTGGAAGGGTATTTGAGATCTACTGTCTAGGGATTTCACTGCCAGACACAAATTGTAGATTTGTAGAGTACCTCCTCCCTGTCTGAGCTAACTTCCCTGCAGTGGCATTAAATGCATCTAAACTAGAAAAGTACTGATTCAGACACTATATTGTCAGTGCAAATTCTTCCGTCTCTGTTTAGGCCGTAATATTATGTCCTGGAGAGCTCGCAGGCATCTCAGAACAGGGCAAGTGAAATTCAGAAGACCTGACAAATACTGACAAAACAAGTGACCGTGTTGTCTCACAAAGCAGTAAGTACAAGAAGTTTTTTAATACAGCCTACGGTACTTTGTGCATATGTAGGGCTGCTGTTACAGCCAAGTAATAGCACTGACATCCTGCTCTGTATGTGATGTGCCCGGAGGTGTAAAATAAAAGCCAGAGCTGCGGGAAAAATGCCCTTCAAGCTACAGTTCAAAACAACCGCCCCTCTGAACATCAGCCAGACTACAGACAGGTTAGCAGCTGCCCATTCAGTACTCCGTAAGAGTTTGTGCCTGCAATTAGTCAGAATCCTTGAGCATTAATCCCAGAAGTTCCCTGTTACACAAAGATGTTTGTCCCTTTGTCCCAATGTTTCTTACACAGCCTTTGAAAGGAGCTGCTGTACATCTGCGCTGTACATAGTTTACTGCCTTAATCACTCAGCAATGGAAAGTCACTTAGCCAACAGCTTGTTAATAAAAAGACTATCATACTTACAGCTTCCTAGGGTTGTTTTGGTCCTTTGCCACACTAACATTACAGACAGCATTCCATGGAACAGTAAGTCTTCAGATTTTTTTGCAGGGGAGCCATGAATTTATACTATCATAAAACAGTTCCAAAATCACAAAGACATTTTCTTTAGTTCTAGCTAAAGTTGTCTAAATAATCTTCTGTATGACACCTTTAGTGATACAGAAATGTACACAGGTAATGATGTTAAGCAGCTAAGTAGTTCTTTAAAAATTAACCACCATGCCAAACAATGTGGCATGCGTGTTTTTTTCTAACCATGCCAATAATAAATTTGAGCAAGCAAACAAACAAAAAGCTTTAAAGAGTGATTGTACTAAATGGAAAAAATCTCTAACAATGCTTCACAGAGTCAGTCAGTTCCAATGTTGAAAGGAAAAACAAACCAGATCCTATTCTTCATGGAATGAAGATGCCTTGACCTCAATTGAAACAGTCAAGTTCCCTAGATGCCACTGTTGTTCCACCACAGTTTAACGAGCGGGAGGCCTGTCTCATTTCTCCGTAAGCACAGAGTGCAATTGCTCATGGCTGGAAAGAACCTGCACAGTTCTTGCACTTTTGCATCAACACGAAATGGGTTCTGAGCTAAATCCTTGGATCTGAACAGTATAATCCTCGGAGGATTAGGTCCTTATTTAAGCAAAAATGAAAGACTATTTCTATAGGGTGAATATTCCCAAACCACATTTTAAAAGATAGTCTAGAACAATCTTCCTCAAAATCCAATGTTTGCTCCTCCCCCCAATTATGAAGTGATTAACCAACCAAAATATACACAACGAAATCAGGATTGCCATATGTACAAAAACATACACGCCTAGTATGTCCAGTGTTTCCTGGACCTGTGCAAAAAGCCAGAATTCTATGCCCAGCAAAATCTCTCTCGTGTTCTGCAAAGTTGTATTTGGTAAATTACCCTGAAGTCCTGTCACTTTAAATAGACTGGTCCTGCTCCGAAACTCTGTGGTACGGTTTCTATGTCTAAGACAGAGTATTGACATGTCTAATTATTCTCCATAAAACCTGTTTGTTATGAGAGAGGAGATTCTGATGTAGGATGAAAACACCAGATGGATCAACATCCATTTAAACAATAATGTTGCAGCTACACAGAGCATAAGGATGTCATTCAGATTCTGGGTTTAATCCTGTCGTCACTGCTGTGCTCCAGGAGCAACCTGACAGACTAACTATTGAGCATGAAGCAGGTGGTAAAATATGAAAATTTGAGTAATAAACAGGAATTTATCCTACCTTTCTACTGTGCTTCTCCATCTGCTATGCTCTTCCCATCCAGTGAATGGAAAGTAGTGCCGTAGCTGTTTATTTTCAGAGGTTTACTAGACAAACAACAGAAATCAGCTTTCTAATGTCCAGTGAGCAGTGAACAAAGAAAACCTGTATATTCTAATTTTCCTGCTTGCTTTCAGAAAATACATACAACACATTTTTGACTCAGTTTGAGAGCTGGAAAAGGGAACCTAACTAGCGGAAATTTGAATGCTGAAGGGCGAAAGCAACGCAGTTTCCAAGGGCTGGAAGCCTGAGATAAAATACATGATGATGAACTGTATCGGTGTAGGTAAAAGAATATTTTGAAATATATAAAATAAATGTATTCCAGTAACATTTCTAAAAGGCAGTGTAATACAAAGATTAAGGAAAGGAGAGGAACATTAAAAGCAGTTTCCAAATTTTCACCCTTTACTTTCCATCATTTCCAGTCATTCTCCAAGCATAAGCTAGGCTATGTAAACAGAGTCATACGCAGGTGGGTAAGACACCAACCTTTACTTATACTTCATGAAAACTGTTTCTCAACTTTTGTCTTTATTTGATGAAATGTAGCTATAGGGGAATCAAAGCTTTTGATGTATTTTATGGAGGATTAATTAGTATCACTACTACTTCTTCCACTTGGGGAGATTGTTCAACACTTAAAATTCAGAGGACTATCTCAACAGTTTTGTCCTCTACTACAGGGAACCTGATTTCTTAAAAGGTTACATTACAGCAGCTCCCACAAGCTGTGCTGAGGGTAAACAAAAACCTTCTTTAAAGCTTCCAAACTAGTGTTACAAGAAAAATAATTCATTTTAAAAAATTAACAGTAATAAAACCAAAACAAAACCAAAAATTAAATAAAAACATCACCTCTGCTAATACTTATGTTTCTGCTAGTAGAAACTGGAAAGCTCAATGTGTATTTAACCTATCTTCATACCTGCCTAATATTCGTATTCATAGCTTGGTGGGTTGGGCTTGTTTTTTTCCTCTTTGGTATGTTTAATTGCACTACAAACTTCCCAGACACGTCTTTGTTCTGGCAGGTGTATGTATCCCTCCTCCTTCCAGCTCACACTGTGTTGGTTAAGATTCATGTGAATAAACTCTTAGATGATAAGCATGTGTGAGACAGGTCTTCTCACTTGACTGCACAGATCAGCAAGAAGCAGGCAGACAGAGAAATGTTTTGGTAGCACTAGACTTCATCTCCAGACACATCCTCTTACAGGCTGTAAATGAGTCTTAATAACTTCACCTAGGACAGGAGCAGGAATTGTGGTGTTTGCCTGTGACTGTAATAGTATCAAGAAACCGCACCGCTAAACCAACCAACCCCTCTGTGAACTTCCTATGAGATGTCAGTGAGTCAGTAGCTGCAGCAATGAGCTCTTCTGCAAGGGTTTCTCAAAGCAGGGAATTAAAAGGTAACCTCTAGAAAGGATATTCAGTAATAAGACCCTTTTGTTAGTGGGGCAAAAAAGCAAAACCAGACAAGAGAATATAGTCAAATCAGTCAATCGTCGATGGCCAGCTAAGGATATTAACGACTTCTTTCATCATGTACCTGGGGCAGACAAAACGCTTAAATACCAGGCAAAGAGGGTTGAAATTAACAAAGTTGAGTAAATCTACATGATCTTTTAAGAAAGGATTACGCATTCTATGGTCTCGTCAAGATTAGGAGAAGAGGTATATGGAATGTAATAATAAAAACGAAAGGAAACCAGCAACCCAGATTCAAAACAACAGTTGTCTTTTGAAAAAGCATCTACATTAAGCAGATCTATATCACAAGGACAGCGTGGCACCGATACAACACAAATCAAATGCCCAAGACATCACACAACAGCATACAACACCATCCAAACTACTCTTGCAAAGCAGATTTTAAACTCAACTGTTGTATCTTCATATTCCCAAGAATGTTTTCCCCCTCTGCAATCTATATTGTGACATCCTTGTTTACGGATCCTGAGACACTGTGCCTAACTAATTGCAAAAGTTTTAATCCACTTGTCTTCCTGTGGCAGTCTTTACTCCTTACCTATGACACCTTGCTAATCCTAGTCTTTTAACACCTGTTTCAAGTATAAGCGTCCCCTATACTCTGCCTAAATGGCAAAGGTAGGAAAAAAGACAATCCTGAGCCCTCATAGAACTATATACATACTGCAGTGTCTGCAGCCAAAAGGAACAACAAATACCAAAGATGATGACTTGCAAGGTTTGGACTTCAATCCAGCCCTGTAGAGACTTTGAGGACTCTTGTTCCCCATCACTCAGAAGACCCTCTCCAGCTGCCCCGTGCTGGCACAGCAACTTGCTGTGTGTGCACGTACAAGACTTGACACCTCACAAAACAAAATGGGTCTGTTTTCTTTTTCACTTTCAGGTGCTAGAGCAGGAGTCTGTTCCCATACAATGATCTGCCTCTGTGAAAGAAATCACCATTGTTTCACTGTGTGAAAGCTTTAAGACAGTTTTGTAAGTGATACTATAATTAAAAAATACCAAAGCGGTCGAATAGGACATTAAGCCACGTCAGTGCTAAAAAAAACAAACAACTAGTTTCCTTTTGTCACTTCAAGAAACACAACGTCAGCTGCCCGTTCTTCTTCCTTTACTTAGAAATAGTAATTCAAGTGCACTGAATGGACACTGCTGGCTAAGAACTGAGCTAACTTAGCTCTCGACAACTCAACAGGAGTAATAGTAATTCACTGGGTAACTTGGAGGCAGTTCCAGGCTTAGACAAATCAGGCAGATGTCCTAGACAGCATTAGGTCATGGAAGGGAACCTACTGTGAACCAGTGCCTGCTGCTGCTGCAGGGCTCCGAGCATCTAGCTTGACAGCCACCAGGAAGGTATAGTCAAGCGCTGCACAGTACTGGCCTTTGGCAGCTATGGTCCTCCAAAATGTCCTCTTCTTATCTCTTCATCTCTTAGTTTTCACCTGTTCCCTCCTTGGCCCACCTTGTATCCCTTGTCCAAGCTGAGCTGCCATGCTGTACAGTCTTGCCCATCACATTGAGCAGCGTGGATTTGGCTTCACCTTGAACATCCCTTGCATTCAGCGTCTAGCCACAGAGCCAACTTGCTCCCAAGTCATTCTGCCACAGTCAGATTTTTAAATGCATGAATTTTTTGTCTCACCTCATACATTTGGCACCAACTTCTCAGTAGCTGCAGCATACATATGCTACATTTCTTCCCATTTTGTTTTTTTTTTAAGCATGGCCTAGTTAGTGACATCATTGCTAATGACTCCAGTAGTGACTCTGCTGCATGTATTTTCTTTTCCTCTATTTTTGGCTTTATGCTACCCTCAAAAATCTCTCATTACCAAGACCAGTCTACTTCAAAACAATTTTGCACCATTAATTCAGTTCCTCCGAGTCATGCACAGTATTTACAGATAATGGTGTCTGCAGGCTGCAAACCTTTTGGAGAAGAATTCCATCAACAAACCTAACCCACAGAACAGCAACATATGCACAGGAACAGAATACATCAAGACAAATCCAGCTGAAACTTCTTTTCTGTTACTGCAGAAAGTTGCTAAGACGATCTTCTGTCAAGACACATGACAATGCAAAAAAATCAGGTTCCTATATTTTCAGTTTCTTTAATTATCTCCTATCTCCTCGGTACCAACATTTTTTATATTCGCCTCACTCGTGTCACACTTATCTTCTCTCACTGTGCTTTCACTGCTGCCTTGCTCCTGGCATTTCTTCCGGGAGCTCTTCCAGCCACTTCTGCCCTTCTGCCACCAACTTCAATGGACTGAAGTTCACTGAATGTCCAGAGACTCTTTACACTCTTTAGGAAGTGAGAGAAACCTGCCTGGGGCTGGCAGGGAAAACACACGACTCCCAGAAACCCGGTGGGTGGCAAGGTATGCTAGAATGCCTATAAAGGGTGCGAGAAATCTTTATTTAAGTGACAGAATCCTGCTTCAAGTCAGGCAATGTTTAAGTGACTCTTGTAGCACACCTCCTGTCTGAAGCTGCATGCACGGACCTCGTGTTTTCTGTCAGCAGAATGCCCGTTTAATGCACTACTGCCTGTGTTTTCAAGATCTGTACCTTTTCAAAACTAAGGAACCATACCTCCAGTAACGGTTGAAACACTGGCCTTGATCAGTACATATCGCAGGCATGCCTGGAAGAGCAGAAAAGCAGGTTCTTTTGGTTCAATGACCAGGCACTGCCCCGTCTCACTGGGATATATTGCACTGCCATGTGTAACTCTGGCATATACACCTGGAACTTCCGGTCTGTATCTTCAAACTAGTCTCCTTTGTGCTTTAGTCTAAAGCACAGCAATTGCAAAACACTTTTGTTTTAAACATACCTATTAAAATGTAGCATTTCCAGATATGAAGTCTCCTAAGTTGTTGCAATACGAACACCTTCAGGAGGTAGCAGTAACTGTGAGCAAAGAAATGCTGCTTGTGGGATTTGTCTGGGTACTAGAAACCAAAAGAAGGAAATAAGCAAAGGAGGAAATGGAAATCTGCTCATCTTCTCGCCTATCTGAAAGAGAAAGATGGAGTTCCAGAACTTGGGAATGTCTCAGCACTCTTCTGTGAAGCAGCATGCATATGCGTGTGTTCACAAGGAGGGAGAGAACAAAGATTTGAGGAAAACACAAAGACATGAAGGGAATTCAGACAGAATGCTAAAAGAGAGAGCAAGAAAAAAGTTATCTTATAATCTTAAAATGAAACAGCAACACACTAGTTTTCACCCAGAGTCATTGCACTGGGCCCAGGTAACGCATTAGTCAGCTTAGAGTCAAATACCTTTAAAAGCGCTTCACTGTGGCGTGGAAGCAAAACAGCCCGGATCTTCCAGTCACACACCTATAAACCTTGGGTTTTTTTCTGACCATCACCAACTTCACTGGCACATTAGTCTGCCGGGGAGACCAGTATGTCACCTCGGCATGAGACGGCAGGATGAGGAGCAGGACTGATTCTCAAAGGAGGCTCAATGAGAACTGTTACAAAAGCCAATCAGGAAAATCCATACAAATAATCAGACTTCTGCTGGAAAAGAGAGGTAGCTTGCTGTGTGCGCAATGTGGCTCTGTGACTCCTGATTTTCTCTTTTTACCAGCTCCCGTTGCCATCTTCCCCCAAGCAGGAACTGGCAGACAGTGCGGCCCAGAGACCAGACAGACATGGTGCTACCTACAAGAACTGCGTTCCGGTCCCAGAAGTCTGAAGGCATATTCCTCACAGAGCTACGTAACACTAAAGCTTATACAGGGAACAGGAGACCAGATTCTGGGACTGAGACCTACTGCATTAGTGAAGCTACACATCAAACCACACTATAAAGAGGTCTCGTGGACAAACACATCAATTACATCGTTATCCTCCCGGCAGCAGTTCAGCCTCATCTGCTTCAACAGTGTCTATTCCATTTTCGACCTTCCTGTACATCTGTGTATATTCCTCGCTGTTTTTTGTGCTTGACTGCTGGTCCCCTTTAGGTTTGTTAGCTTTTTCCACTCTCTTACCCATGATCTATATGTTATTTAAACAAACAGCCAAACAACCCTTGCCGAGTGCCTACAGGGAGAAAAGCACCACGTACGCAAAACCATGACAAATACATAAAAATTATCATGTGTCCCGTAATCACCTTTGTATCTGGCTTTTGAAGAAGTGAGCAAAACAGAAAGGTGATCGTGCTAAAGATGACTTCTAACAGGAACAACAAGGAAATAAAGCTAGTTTTAGCAGCCAGATTTTCCCTATCAGATCCTTCTTATTTCACTAGCTTTGCCACATCACTCCTGAACACACACACACACACTTTTGTCTAAGATGCCAGGCAGAGGGCATGAGGTCTCTTCACAGTTTTCAGATTGAGCTGCGAATGATGATGAACTGGCATCTCTCTTTGCTGCCCCTTCACTCCCACTTCACCGCAGCTGAGCAGATCTGTAGCAGTTTTTCAGACAAGTCTTTCCCCTCAGTGCTTTTTCCTGGCAGAGGCAGCAATTGTGGTCTACCCAAGAGCCAGGAAACGAAGCAGCAGTTAGTCAAAAACGTGACTGCAGCTGGCAGAGAGCAGCAAACAAAGCAGGCTCATGGCATACTGCTTGCTTGGAAGACAGTTCTCTCAGCTTATGCTACTGCCATATTTAGATTAACGATGCATTTTCCCAACAACCTGAAACCCCTCCCTCCTTCCGCTCTCACTTGTACACACAGACAGTTCCTTCCACCACAGAACTACCTGTCTTATTCTGTACAGTTTTGCCTTAGCTCCCTACAAGCTGAAACAAGGAATTTCATCTGAAACAGCCTTTTAAAGAAAGGAAAGTACTGTGCCTTCGTACCTGACTAATCAATCTTCGCTTGTTGAGTAGTACTACATATTTGTTTACTTCAACTCAAATGAAACCTTCACCCAAAGAGAATGCCCTTCTGAGGGAAGCGTGGTATCTCTTTTGATCAAATATATCATAAGGTAAGAGCTAGATGCAGTTAAAAACACTCTGCTTTCAGAGTAGAAGGTTTGAAGGGTAGTTAGTGAAATGTTCCAGGAACTATACTGCTCAATTGGTGAATGGACAGTGAAACAGAAACACTTTCTATCTGTGCTGAAATCACAGCATAGACAGGGAGGCAAACCACAGTAGATGTTTGAGTCTATTGTCCCAGCTCCTAGCTTATCACCTGCTAGGAGAGCATCTTGATTGTATCAGAAGCTCTGCAGATGTCTGTGAGCTCTGACATAAAAACAAAAGTCCAGTATGAGAAATCCTACTGTAAAGTCACCCAAACTGGCTATTTTGACTGTGAATATGTGTAGTTCCTAAAACTACAGTGTGAAATCTCATTTTCCTTGTGCATCTATCTGAACTACTTAGTGCTAAGCACTCTCTTTTCCCCCTTTACACTAACGATAATTAATGAGACTATGTATCTGATTTTCTTCTTAATCATCACTACTGGCAACCGCACGCTCATCCCAGGCAACTGGGGAAGGTCTGGAGTACAACTCTAAATGGAGAATATGAACTCTCCTGAGTTCACTTAAGTTTTGGTGCTCTGTGAGGTACCAATTACAGGCCACTGTCATAGTGCCCAGACATTCCAAAGGAATTATAAAAGTTCAAAATAAATGGGTATCAAGGATCCATCACTACCATTGGACAAACTACCCACCAGTAAGAACCTGATAGTGTCTCTTTGATGTAAGACAAAGCTAGATCCTTTACCTCTATCTGCCTATTTTCCAATTTTAATCCTGTTTAAATGGTATTGAAAAAACAGATCCTTAATACAGTGAAGACATTTCTGACCGTCACTATACTGTCCCTCTCTTGAGCAAGTTCTCATCTCATCTGTGTCCTGACCTGTTGATAATCTTTCCCAAATCCATCCTTACTACTTCAAAGCATGGGATACCTCAGAGGGAGCTCTGTCGTACAAGGTTGTAATTTTCTCTTTGGGGCTTGCAATCACTTAGGCACTTCACATGTTGCTCAAAGCCTCAGTATGCCACAGAAAGTACTCTTGAAAAGGGGACAAAGCGATTGCACTGGAAACTCTCCAAAAACAGATCAATAAATATCGAGAAGCTCTTGGTGTTCGCTTCACACTGACAGAAATGCAGGTCAATTCATTAGGACTGCTATGATGTTAGAAGTGTTATCTACGCCTTCAAACTAACCAGTGACTAGCCTGTTACATCTTAACTAACAATTCTCACAGAAAAAACAAGCACTGTGTAATCCTTGGACCTGTGAAGGGCTGTTCGGTCAGTGTTACAATGAAAGGCATGTCCTACCAGACTCTGCCCACTCTCTCACCAAGATACTCAAGAGCAAGTTTCTGCTTCAGAGGGAGCCGGTGAGGAATGGCACGTACAAAAACTTACTGCATAAACAGAATAAATACATTTATCTCAAAGATATGATACAGGTTTGGAGACTATTTATTTTTCCTCCTGAAGCTATCTGAGACGGGAACAGCTAAAATACAGCAAGCCAGAAGACAGCATGCTTCTCGCTGTGACACATTCTGAATGTGATTGGCTCTTACTGAAATAGTTCTTGCTCAGATCCTACAAGTGTGTTCGTTTCTTAACTTGAGAGGCCCAGCTAGGGGTGCAAAGAGGAGGATAAATCTGCAGCAGAGGTTTCCGCATGCCGCTCCATTAGCATTTTTTTGTGGAAATTGAGACAGGACGTGAGCACATCCAGGTCAAGCCAGGCATCGATTACTGTGAAACAAGCTAAACACTTGTTTTACAAAAAGCATGCCCTGATCTCAAGCGTATTTCGATATTTAGCCCTCAACAAAATTAACATTTCCATTACATAAAAAAAACCAAAACCCCAAACCAAGTCGCTCTGCCTCTAACCCCATTACAATTACTAGAAGGATAATTTCTCGGACACATAAGTCACCATACACTCCAAATTCTGACTGCATTAATCTTTAGCACTTCATTTTGTATCTCACTCCATCAGTGAGCATTTTCTCTATATTCCTAGCAATCGAGTAAAGGGAAGAGATAGACAGGACCTTTTTATGGCAAGGAAACGAGTGCAGTGGCATTCAGACAGTAAAGCCTAATCTGGAATTGAAGTCCATGAGCATGCCTTAAATGCCACTTCCGCTGTTCATTCAAATTATTTTCACCCAAGTGTCATTCTCTGAAGCAAATAGAGTATGATTTTGAATAGTCTACCTACATGTCAGAGTGAGAATTAAGAGCACTTGCTAGGAACAGGTCTTCTGTGTTGCTGTTGTGTTCCAATCATTCTGGAGCTAAGTAGTGAAACCATCCCAAAATAGCACTGTCAGGAGCTTACAAGGGCAGACGGTCATTCCTGCAATAAAACCGATTTGTTCGAGAGCATTTCCAATTGAAGCAGAATTCTCAATTTGTGCTGGATGAGGCACTTAACAGTTAGATTTTGAACCACAGGTGCTTAGGACCTGAAAAAATTATTCCAGTTAAGCAAGAGGGGAAAAAAAAAAGATACCCTGGCTTTCATTACCAGATTAAATGGCCTTCAGAAATAGCTCCACAGTGTTGACAGCCTGCTGAATTTCATTTTAGTCCCTAATCAAAATACATCCCACTGCTATTTTTATCACAGAGCCCAGATATGGATTGTTGTTTCAGATCTGTGTTGGATGAAACGTATAATAAATAATATTCTGATATCCTTTATTATAGCTCTGTATTATTTCATAGGTATTCCATTTATATCTTCAAAAAGCTAGTGGGACATATATATATATATATACACACATATATATAAATAAAAACTAAAATCTCACTGTTGGTATTAGTGTATTTTTCACTAAATAAACCCTCTGCAAGCCAACCACAGCCCTACACAAACACACACAAGTAACAAGCCCGTAGTAGACGGATGGGTTTCCTAAGAAAATGGCTCTTTTGCTGTTACAACAGAAAGAAACAGTAAAGCTAAGACTGCAGCAACTGATTTTCTTAGGCAGTTCCATTCTGCAAGGAACTTTAGAGAAGAAACACATTAAGCTTTAACTTTCTTGTTTTAGTAACACATAAATGCTCTTAATCTACCAGTAAAATTATCACTCTCATTGAATAAACAAGCAAACAAAGAAGTCAAAGTCTGTTCTGGCTATAGATTCTTGGTAGACCTTCAGTACTCTCCAGTCTTCACGTGGAACAGGACTTACTACTAATGATTATTAGCCGCTATGATAACTTCTCAAAAAACAACACACTTTCTACCCAAGTAGTACAGGAAGTTGCACCAGGGTCTTTATTTATAATAAACTTTATTTGTGATTCCCAACTATCAAATAAGCTTTTTCTTCCTCACCAAAGACAATGCACGACTCTTGGAGGTTTCTGCATCGCAGGACCTACCTGCATCACAGCCTCCTCCTCAGTGGGAACTAGAGAGAGCTGTCTAACATGACAGTTTTACTTGGCCTACTCCAGCTACCACAAATAACTGTCATGCTGAAGATAGAGGGAGTGGGCGTTAGTGTGCATTAGTAAACAGTGTAGGAGAGGTTGGGCTACACAGTCTTGCTGCTGCTGCTGCAGCCACTCCCGATGCTCCTGAGCACCGACTGCTGTTCGTACCAGTCCCGGAGATCACTACGTGGTCTTGAGTTAGCAGCACACCTCTGCTTTCTAGGTGAGCACACCTAAAGCTGGCTTGTGGGATGAAGCTTGGCTCTGATTTACCATTCATTATTTCAGTGTTATATCTGCTTGTCCACAAATCCAGGGAAGAGCAGGTACTTCTTCCTATTTTTTAGAATCTTGATAAAAAACCTACTTAAAAAAATACTTGTGGAAAAATGACATTTTGAATACTCCGAACAATCAGCTTCCCTTTTCTGCTGAACATTATCAACCTCTACAGTAAAATAATCCCGATTTAAGCTATAAGCTTAATATATTTCTGCTAGCTCACAAGCACTCAGCTGGGAAAATGAGTATCAACACAAGTAAAATCACCTTCTCTAATCAAATCACCGAACTGTAGTACAACATCTGCCTTGAGCCACGAATTGCTCTCCTGCAAGCAGCTACCAGCGCTGTACCTGCCACCACTGGTGCATGTGGCACTCAGAACACAAATACTGGAAGAAAACATGCAATAAGACCACACAGTGCCGTTTAATTATGCTCATCTCTTGTCAAATAATGTGGTAACTATTTTTCTTCTAGAACCAAGCAATGCATTCTTCTTGTATTATGATAGTACACTATAGTATTATTAATAGTAAGAAACGGTTTAATAAATAATTCCAGCTTGAGTGTGTGTTTGACACGATTTGTGGTAGCATTTTTGCTAGCAGTCATTTCCAGCTGGTGACTAACAGCCTATCAGGAAGCCCATACTGATATTGGAATCTCCCACCAACTTTTTATCCCCTCATCTGCGCTCACTGACCAGAAAGTCAAAATGTGATTTAACATCACATCTGTTAGCTTGAAGGAAAATCCACAGATGTGAAGAACGACAAGGAGAACACACTGTCTGCTGCCTGGCCAGCCACATAACGGATTGCTATTTGCTAGAGATTTGCAGTTGGGTACTCATAGCTAGGCTGATCGGAGACACCTCCATAAAATAAGGTATACTTTGATTTTAAAGATGACTGAAAAATACCGACAACAGTTCAGGTCTACCCAGTCCAGTTCAGGACAGACCTAGACTTCGGGTTTCAAGCAGCTATTCGCAATCCTGACACGAATTGCAATGCCTCATTTCTGATATTGAAGTGAGAGTCTAAGTGAACTTTGGTAGGTCTGAAGGGCACTTGATGACCCATAGAGGCTAGTGACTGTAGGAGGGGGGAGCAGAAAAATGTAAGGGATCCTCAAAGCAACAAGAAAGTAAACTTTACGCACATGAGAAGTATTTTGAAGAAAACCGCTTCTGATCTGTCATTGAAGACATAAAAGGCAGAAAGAAGATGCAAAAAAAAAAAAAATCTAACTTTTAGCCTTGGTCAAAAAAGCTAGGGAAAAGTCACTTGCCATACACTTTACTTATAGCTCCTTCACATCCATCTGGGGTGTGGATAGGAAATTAACAGCCTTGCAGCTACATAATGAGACAAATGAGCAAGATTGTGCTACTGGGAATTATCACCACCACCACCACAACCAAGAAGCCAGAGGCAGATTTACCTGAGAGGCACTGATAGATTTTTCCAGTGTAAGAAACTGCTCTTCCCCAATCTTAGCTAATTGTCTTTGAAAATCTCCCCTTTCTTAAAATTCCACATTTAATTCTACTACACATCAGAATACTACAGCTGTTTTCACAAGCTGCAGCAAATGAACCTGTGCAAAAAGATTAGGAGATCAACCATAGGAAGAGCACAGATAAACATGACCATGCACGCCCATGGCCAAGAAAGAGCAAACACGTGCTTTGTAATGGTGTGGCCTGTGAAATGACTTGAAATCACAGTCAGAAGAGGGAGGAAAGAGACTGAACATAAGGATGAACCACTAAAGGCACAAGAGGTCATCAAGAATATGATAATGTATGTTCTACAGGAAGAGCTCTGCTGGAACAGGGAATATCGTCAAGCTAGCCAAAGTGCTGAGCACGCCAAGATCTGAGGAGCAGGAAGCTACAGCTGGTGGTACACAAGCAATGTCAGAAAAAACCCAACATAAGCAGCCTAAGGATGTATGGTAAGGAAAGTCCATGTGAGCATCCAGCCAGGGAAGCTGGGCTTTACACATTATATGGACAGTCCCACACCCACATACGACAGGCAAGTTGTTTACATTAATTCTAGTGCCTTGGTCCTCTAACAAAACTATCAACTGGTTTTTTTTCAGTAGCTCAAACGTCTTAAACTGACAGATGTATGTACAGGGCCTTTCTGTAAGCTGGAAGTCTCAACTGATCTCAGATTACAAAGCTAATGGGCTTTGCCTGCAAGACTACTCTCTTGTGCGGACAGTGTAATAAACACATCTGTCCTTGATGCTCAGCTCAGAAGCAGTTGCACCACACCCCTTTTTGGGGAACAAAGCCATTTTAGAAAGTTGCCTTTCCTCACCATCATCTGCTTGTACCTGCTGCAGCACCAATGCTAACTACTGTTCAGCTGGGCCAACCCAGTGCTGAAGTACCACAGGGTGATTCAGGTCTGATACTATCTAAAAACAAGAAGTGCTTCCTAGTTAACTGCTAAGAATCTTTTTTAAGCCCTGCTCATTTTGGAAGAACTAAAGGGTCAGTGGTAAATATGCAGCCCCTTCTGTCAGTGCGATGACTAGAGGGGTCATACAGAACCACAGCAGCTCTTTGGTTGCAAGAAACCTTTAAGATTATCAGGTTCTACAATTAACCCAGTACAGCCAGGTTACTACTGAGCTATTTTTAAAACATTGTTTTTTAAACATCACTATGTCTCCTTTAAATATGTACAGGGTTTAAATAGGTACAGGAACAGTGACTCCACCACCGCCCTGGGCAGCCTGTTCCAATGCCTATCAACCATCTCAGTGAAGACATTCTTCCCAATATCCAGCCTACACCTCCCATGGTCCTACCTGCAGTCATTTCCTCTAGTCCTGTTGCTTCTACTACAGAGAAGAGGCTGGCCCCCCTTCTTACTTTCCTATCACGTTTAATGTCGCCCAAGTTAGAACCAGCAACTACCATTAGCTTAAAACTGGCAATGGGCACCTTATACCATCTGGCTACTTACAGACCCAAGGTATGTGCAATGCAAAAGATGCTGTATTACAACCTGAAATGGGTCTCCTTCATGTTACAGAAATAAATTATTCTCACCATCTCGAGCTCAAGCTGCTGAATGGTTCTGATCAAGAAGCAGATCTGTAATGCTAATAGTCTTACAATTCCTTTGATGTAATCCCAATCTAGTAATTTATCCTGTTAAGAGTCATAGAACATGCCTTGCCATCATTGTGCTCAAATGAATCATTACATTTGTATTTTCACCCACCTGACTCTGCACAGGGAACCAAAGCAAACCACACTTTTGGCTCAGACTCATAGTTCGTATTTCATTTGTAAACCTCCCAAAAGACAGCTGCAGGCATCCTTACACAGATTCATAATACCTGTCTCTGAAAGTGGTTAAATTAGCCATCCTAGGTGTGCTCCTGTGTACCAGATAACTTTCATACATGTCAGAGTATCAGCAGATGACATCAGCAGATCGTTTGGTAGCGGGGGGTTTCCAAAAGAAACCTATGGTTCAGATTTTGTGTTTAATGAGAAATCTGTTATTTCACTCGGAGGGACAGGGCACATGTAAATGCATTTGCTTGCACATTTAACGTAAGCGTGATTGCTGCATTATGTTCCCTCTTCACAGTTCTGGGCTTTTCCTCGGGATTTACGGAACTATGAGTTGCTGTATTCAGGCAAAATTACAGAATACCTATTAAAATGCTATTTCTTTTTAATGGTATTAGAAGAACAGCTTGTAGAAGAAGTAAATATAAACAGACTTCAGTTAAGCATAGAGGAACATTTCATAGAGTCTTGCTTGTGAAAGAAACCCCAACCACACTTGGTGGAAGCTCAGGTATGTGGAAAGAGTAAACAGAGAACCCAAACTGGCAAAGAGCAAGCTTGAAGCAGCAAGGTGCTGTAAGGATGGGAATGAAATCAAGGGGCATCTGGAAGGCTAAAGTTTGCTGCTGACACACCGCAAGATTTGGCTACTCCACTTGTTTGTTAGTGTCTCTGTTGTTAACATTGACTTAGTATTCATCCTTGTAAGGAAAATTATCTAAATTTTAAAAAAGTAATCACAAGCAATGTCAAAACTTCTGTCAGTTACAGATTCTTCTTACAGAGACGGACCAGTTTAAAAAAGCCCTACATGTTGTTTTAACCGTAAACATCTACTTAGGTAAACGTATTTATATGCTACTTGGATTCTTGTCCTACATTGTGATCAGCAATATGAACTGCTGCTCATCCACACACCCCAGTGAAATTTAAGGAGCATTATCTGGGTCCGCATATATACTGAATAAAGCTATAAATAGCACATTATATGCATGAGGTGCTTGTCTGTGTGTCTTCAGACTCTATATAGGTTTCCCTACAACCACTGTTCTCTTTATACCTGAAGAGCTAAAGCACTTGAACAAATGTTCTTTATTTCTTATCTAGGCTCATCATGGAGTATACATGTCCAGATGGAGAACAGACCACTTTCTGACTCACTTCTAAGCAAGAAATTGGAAAAATAGGGAAACAACATTTATTTCCTTTACTTTTGTACCAAGAAACTATAACAAAATAATCTCCAGATGGAATCTCTTGCTTCTAGTACTCTGAAACGCTAACAAATAGGAGACAAAATCCTGTCCCTGCTCTGTTACATCCATGCATTTACAAGCTGCAGGACAGCATCAGGAGTTGGCTGTATAACTCATATTATTTAAGTTCTACGACTAGATGAGACATAAATCATCTTCCACCCTCTCTCTTCACTCCTCCCAGATCAGAAAACAACCAGCCACTGAAAAAGCGGTTTCTTTAAAACTGTTTAGATGTATAACAAATCTGTATTTTCCTTTTTTTTCCCCAATGTTCTTCAAAATTGCCATGGAAATGAAGCCCTAAGCAACCAGCAAGAATACTACCACCAAGCCACATGGACTCAAAATAGAGCTATTCATGTGTACCAGATTATTCACTGGCAAAATAACTACACTAGATAGCTACATGCCTTGGCTCATTTGTCAGTTCAAGACCAGGCGGGGGTTCCCTGCTGTAGCCCACCTCCATGAAGGAAGTTACTATTTTTATAGATATGTTTGTGTGAATAAGGACACACAGACATACACTTGCATCTGTGTCTATGATCAAAGGATACGTTCTGTCCACTCCTAGAAGTATTTGAATCCCTAGATGGAAGTTCCATGCATAAATGGGCCCAAAATAAATGGGCCCAAATCTGTTTTAGCTAGGCAGAGTCCTTCCTCTGCCGTATTCGCTTTGCAGGAACAATATGCAGAAGCAAAGTCTCTGTTAAGTTTGAAAAAAATTCCTCTTTGTCCATACTTCTCAGGCAATTTCACCTTGCTTTACTGAAATGATCTCTTCAGAGCATGTTAGATAAGCTCTTATTTCTAAAACAAAACATTTGTCAGTTTACCTGCCCGTGTTCGCAGGCTTTACATTTTTGCCCACAATTTATTCTGTGTAAGTGTAACTGATGTTATGTGATTTACTACGAGGTTTCTGCCATTTCTCTGAGATTTCGGCAAGCTTTGAGGATGATGAAAACAAAATGCACTTAATGTAATGGTAATACCACAGTACACTGCTAATTAGATCCTTTAATATTGAGATGAGCATTAGTGCAGATCTCTTTACAGTACCTGCTGATTATAAGGATTTTCAATCTACAACAGATAAGGTGCCCTATTTCCTGACTGAAATCATGTACCTGAGCCATAAATTGCAGATTAGAATTCTAGAGTGAATGTGAATGTAGTAACTCCTTGGAATGACTTGAGTCAAGAATTTGGCATGAAACACTTCTGATCCAAGATGTTTGGAAACCGGATCTTGCACCAAATTTACCAAATTTTAGTATGCAAGACAGAGCAAGAAATCTGAAAGAGATGTCTTCAACTTATACAGTTGGCTCAAAACTCGAGTTTGTTTAAGCCAATCTTCAGCCTAACAGTAACCTCTAGTTATTCCCTGAACGTGCAACTCAGGTGCTGTATCATGCTCTTTATGACATTCACACGCTAGTTTACATGTTTTTTTCTTTTAGGGGGAGAAAACAGGTGACAAAACTACAACTACAAACAAAACACATACAGGCTCCCAGGGAGGAATTGTAGCCATAACTACTGGAAATTTCCTTTTGCTGGTAACATTTCTGCTGCTTACACTGTCCTATGTTTGGAATGCATCAGAGACCAATTCTGCTCATATGTGAGAAGATGTGAAAGGAGGGTAATTCCATATACCTTGGTTCTTGTATGACAGCTTATGCTCTCCTTCTTCATTTAGCCTTTATGCCTTGGATGATTCTGCTCAAATATGAGCAGATCAGAACCACCAACTGAAATCATTAACTTCAGCCACCCTGTCATTTCTATGTGAAATCCCCTACCTGGATCTCTCGTTTTTATGTAACTGTAGCATCTCAGGTAAGCACAGCTGTGCATTTGATATTTGCCTGCATTTCACCCCTCACAATTAATTTGGATCGAAGAGACCAAAATGCAGTGTGTCTTTAGGATCCACAAATGCCTACGCTAGCTGAGAGCCAGAGATACTCCCATGAGCGAGCATTTCTGTTAGTGAAGATTTGCTGTAATAAGGCATGCTGAAGAATTACAAAGGAGGTAAACGGTCAGATTTCCAGTTCAAAGGTGCAGTGAAAACTGAAAATTTGTGGTACAAATCACACAATTCGACATCTCGTCATCAGACCCTGAAGAGAGAGTGCTCTGATGTTATGGGAGCCAAGTGCAATTAGCATAGGAGTGGTTTTGAAAATCCACAAGCTCTCAAAACAGATCAGCATCACTTGAAACACAATACGCATGCTAGAACAAAGGCACAGAAATCACCATGCAGCATTGCCTCTCGTTGTGGTCCCATGAGTTGAACATTATTTTGAGGAAAACGGAGAAGAAAATTTCAGCAATATATTCTAAGTTCTAATAACTAAGCATCTGTGTAGATCATTAAACACCACCCTAACTTGGTTACACTGGAAACTGGTAAGGAACGACCTCTACTAAGCTTCATGCCGATGGACTGTTTCTGTAGCTATTTCTGTGACAACTGTCCACATTTATTGGATATATAGACGGGAGAAAAAACTCCTTCACTGACAACTAAAAAATACTAATTTTGTGCGTTCTCCTAACAACCATCACGTTCTCCCCACGATTAAGGCTGTCGTCATTGCCACTCCTTCTCAACATACAAGTTAGTGAAGTGTGAAAACCATACTGCTCATACTCTCCAGATATAGAACAGGTCCTCTTGCAGTGTGCAGAGCCAGTACCTGTTTGAAATACAGCAGTTTTTATCTCAACCGTGACTTTTTTCAGTCAGCAGCATCCCTCACAGACCTTGCAACCCTGGCTGATCCCTGTTCTTGGGGATGAGAGAGCAGACAGCAGCATCTTGCAAACCAAGGTTTTATCCTGTTTCTGCAACACAGCTTTATCCCCCGAATCCTTTCATTTCACACCACAGCCATAAGCTTTGCAAAAGACATGACAGCTGTCAGAAGATTTCAGAAGAACTACTTCTGAAGCCCACTGTCGGAAATACACAGAAGACACGTCCTACTGTTCACAAACACTTCAAAGGTAAGAAAATTAAGATCTAACCATCCCTGGATGCGTTTAGAAGTTGTTTGCTTAGGGGCATGGTTTAGTGGTGGACTTGGAACAGTTAGGTTAATGGCTGGACTTGATCTTGAAGGTCTTTTCCAACTTAAACAATTCTATGATTCTACAGCAGACATGTTCAGTTGATGTGAAATACAGACGTTCACACCTGACTGAGACTGCCGGTGAAAAGACTGGCATTACTTCTGTTGCTCTGTGAAGAATGGGGCTACGTGTTCAATACTGGGGGGGGATGAGGGAGATACACAATGAGTTTGCGTTTGATTTTTTCCCTTTAACTACCTGGCTGGAAATCTTAGGAAGTCTTGGCATTGACTTCAGCTGGGCTAGGATTTCAGAAGTAGAGGTTACAAATTAATGGCATAAGTAAGATCGTCGCTGAAAATCAACTTACAATGCTTTTTTAAAGGAAAGATTTGGGGGTTGGAATTTTACAGGACAGTTATTGACTTTGCTCTTGATACTACTGAATAGAGACCCAAAGCACTCCAAGATCCTCAAATTCTTGCTGAGAGGTAGAGACAACTGTTGTATAAGAGTATCAGGTTTATTTTCAAGTCAATCAAACCTGTAGTAATTCTCTGATGGATGGATTCCACTTCCGTTTTATTAAAACACAAAAACAGAGGAGAAGACAAAGTAAGAGCCAGGCCAGTGAAAAGCCTTGTACTCACTAATGGATACTAATCATCTCTCACCAATGCCCACTGACATGGACATGATGTGGAATCAGAGCCTTGTGCCGATAAATACAGATTTGCAGAGCACTGACGACACGGCAGAGTTGTGTCAGGATTTGTAAAAATTTGTGTATTATGCAGTAATATCCAGCTGGTCTGGCAAGCCTTGCTTACATACGCGAAGGTTATTTTTAATAAGTATTATTTCCAAGCAGATGTATTTAAATAGAGCAGTTAACTTGTTAGCAAGTTAATGTTCATGAAGGAACATCTGTAATTTTACAGTTCCCTCATCTTCGGTTACTGTTTCGTATTCTCTCAACTACCCTAGTAGCTTGAAGTTCTGTTTGAAAGCGATACGTGCCATTGGGGACATCACTGAAACCTCTCCTGAATATCTCAAAGCAAAACAAAGCTGACAAGACTGGTAAGACGACAAGGACAGATGCAAAGTTTAATCTACCAGAATCAAATCTTCAGAACATTACGATAATTACTCCCAAACTGGAATGGACGTATCTGATAGGCCTGAGGTACGCATGTACCTCCCCATCAGGCAACTCCCTGATCAGCAAGAAGTGCTGTACAGCTACTCTTAATTGTATTAATTTCTCTAGCTCACCTAGCAAGTACAACTGTCTGGTTGACATAAATCTCTAAGCCATCCGCACATAACTAACAGCTGTCAACACTTGTCAGAGCTCAAACGGTTCCTCTGCCTGCACTGCTTCACAGACATCAAATGAAACGCTCTAAAGAGGCAGCAGAGGGCTTAGACCAACAGCGCTTCCTCAGATGGAAGCGGAACACTGCTCACTGGAAATTGAGAGGCACCTTTGCTGTGCTGCAGGCATATCTGATAGCTTCTAAAGCACAAACCTATCTACATAGAGAAACGTAGAATAATTAAAGCTTCCTTTTGACACTTATACAGGCTCTGCTTTACGCAAGATATAAACTATGCATGTTATACTTACAATTGTAATTAAAAGGTCCCTCATTGTAAAGACCTTGACTATTCACAGTGCTACAGGAGAGCAAAAAGGATCCTCCAAAATTAACAAGGTAATGTTCTTAGCAATAAACCCCTGGGGACCTTCAGACACTTCTAGCTCTTTCACAGATGACATTTTCTCGTAGAACCACTTTCAACCACTTTTGGTCAAAGTGCTCAACCTCTGATCCATTCTTAGCAAGAACTAAACCTGACATAAACTACAACCATTTTTGCAATCATCATCCTGAACCTGGACATGAAGTATTCTTCCAATTATCTTACTGTAATGTAGACATCAGAAATAACATCTACCCTAAGTTTTTAGATACTAAGTCACTAACTTAGTAAAATGAGAAGTGATTTTGAAATATCAGACTCATTCACAAGTATGAGATTTTAGCAGTTGCCATATCACTCTAGGTGAGACACAGCTGTAGGTGCCTCCCTGCTATCATTAGCACCAGTCTATCCCTTCATACATGCCCCATAGCTCCTGCAGGCTAATCCACAACAGATCTGGCTAAAGACAACTCTGCTAGTTTTATCACAAAGCTGTTGTCTTTGCTGTCTTTGGACACAAATGAAGTATCCAGAGAAGACCAATAGCAATCATTGTGCTGACTCAACAACATATTCATTGAGAGCTAAGAAGAGACTGAGTCTACAAATTGACTGTGCAGAACAATCAACAGAAGATACTCTACACTAAAAATTCAGTGTTTACTTTGTTATGTTCATAAATCTCACAGCAGAAAAGCAGTTATCTAAATTAACGTCAATAAATCACTTAATTACCCCAGAAAGAAGTCCTAGATCTCGCATGCTTACAAACCAGGTAATACCAGTTCCGTCTACAACAGTTTCCCTGAACGACTAGCATTAGAAATAACAAATTTCTAAAGCAAATAGTTATATAGTTGTATTTTCCTCTTCAAAATACAGAATCGTAGAATGCTTAACCAACGTGAATTCACCTCTCCATGATTCTGGTTCATTCACATGACTTTCAGCTAAAGGCTGTTTTAGCCCTTTCTCCAGCAAAGCGAGTGATGGTTCTATTGGCTCCTGAAGTATGTCATCCTCGCCTGGGTGATTCCTTTGCTGCTCCAGGTTGCATTTAATCATGATACTCCCCTGTGCAGGTATTCAACACTGAACTAAAGTTTTAGAAGAAAAGGCTTTCAAATTCTTTTACTAAGAGAGACAGATGCTTCAGTGAATGATTCTTTTGTGGAGGCTTATAGGCAGCTTTGCACTGGTTGGCTATCTTCAGACACAAGAAAATAGAAATTGCTCAGGCTATGTTTTTCTTGTAAGTGTGTTTTCTTGCAACTGCCTCTTCTATAAGCAAAGAATATCAAACTGACATTGGTTCATCACTGTTCACTAGCTAAGTACTTGCCAGGTGATAAAAGACATCCCATAGAGATCCCCTCTGGAGAAGCTGATACTTCAGTTTATTTCTTCCCACTGTGCAGAGCTTCTGCCAGAACAGTTTTATCAGTCTCCAAAAGCAGAAAAGAGCTGGGTGGTGGTTCCAGAAGTACAGTCCCTAAAACCTTAAAGAACTACCACAATCACCTTCTTCAACCAACTTCGTACACATACTACCACAATTTTCCCAGAGAATGAGGTGATTTTTCAAGGTTGAATCTTTTAGAGAGCTAGCCAAGCCCACTTAAACAGCATTAAGTTATGGGCAACCATTTAGCAAACTGCATCTTACTACAAGCCTGAATTTGTCTCACTTCCACCAACAGCTACTGATCCTCGTTATGCCTTTTGTCTATGAAGGCAATCTTTACCTCATTCTAGATAACATTACCACGTGTATCTAGCTAAAGTGCTAAAGTCACATCGAATGTGCTAGTAAGGATATATACACACACAGAGCAAGGGTCAGAGATTGTACAGCTTAGGGACTTTGCTGTGGGAAGACAGAAAGCTGCTACACACTATCACAAGGAAAATAAATTCAGCACTGCAAACCTGACTTCAGTTTCTTTAAATACTTGTAATCAAATGCATGCCTTGGTTCTTGGAGGAGTGTAGCATTTGAGGTGGGAAGAAGTTGTGTCTGTGCTCTGGGATGGAACTTAAGTGTTTAAAGCAGGTAGAATCTGATTGAAGTGTAATACATCATTGATTCAGGAAAGAGAAATCAAATTGTTCCAAACCCGAAACTGCAAGATGTTAGATATTTACTAAAATACTTTTTCTACACTTAGAGCTGTCAGATATTTTAATTGGGGTTCTGTTTTTTGTTTGTTTATTTTTTAAGAATCCACTACTGAACAAAAACAGTTCTCATGTAAAAATTCCTGGTCATTTCTCTAGCATCCAGGGTGGGGGGGGGAGACGACAACTTAAAACTACTTAACTACTTCTGCAAAAGCATGCAAAGAGGACATGACCAAAATTTTGTCTCTTAATTCATGAAACAGATTTAAGAGTGCTCAGCACAAAGCCATTCTATGCAGAGCAAATGTGCTGTGCCTGACTGGCAGTCTTCTGTTCATGAATGCACTGCTACTCCTCCTGATTGCTGGCATGCCAGACCTGGAAGCTAACACAGAACAGCAGATCCTCCTTAAAGCCAGAGTTGGCTGCAAACGTAAAAGCACCTACAGAGTGGAATCCTGGTCTGCTTCGCCTTACAGTCAGCTTCGTATATAAACCAATAGCCTTTTGCTCCTCTGGTCAATCTGGTAAAGGGTGGGGAGAATGCAAAACCTAAAAAAGCAGCTAGGAAATTTGAAAATTAAGTGCAAAACACACAAAAATTGAAGACAAAAGAGAAAAAAAAAGGATGAGAAGTCAAAGGAGAGGATTTATTGGGAGTGTGGTAAGTAATTATACAAAACACGCCCCCTCAAAATACTCCAGAAAAAGTAACTAGAATATGAAGAGGACACAGAGGATTGAAGAAGATAAAGGAGAACAAAGAAAGACCCCTCAAATGCAATATTAGAACAAGACATAATAGATTTCACTTGGCTCCTCATTTTCTAGTGTGAAGTAAAGGTATGAATGTCATGGACATCCAGATGGTACTTCACATGGACAGACAAAGAGCAGTAAGGGACCAGGCACAAATTACACAATCTTGTGAAAGCTATCACATTCAAGGAACACAAAACTGGCAGGTGAAATTAGGAGACAGTGAGCGTATCTTAAAAGCTTAAAAAGGTACGGGAGGGGAAAGCATAGTTCACACACATTTCAGAAGGAAACGTGAAGGAGTCTGTTCTGTTCTAGAGCTGCAGTTGTTTGGGGTTTTTGTTATCAAAACACAGACATGGCCCAGAAATATGGCCAAAGACAAGAGTCTCTAATACAGAGACTTCTGAAAGGACAGAGCAGAAGTCTTCAAACAGAGAATACTGAAATGGAATAGGAAAAATCACGAAGATTTCAGCTAGCATCACAGGATGGAAAACCAGAGATCTTGATCAGATACTGATGCAGAACTCCTGCATAACTGGAAAATCCATCAAAACTGTTATAGTTAAATTTGTCAGATACCCTGAGCTTTGACCGTGAGGAACTGAGATGACTCCCCTGGTTTAACAGGAGGTCAACAGCTTCCCAAGAGCTTAATAAATGAATTCAAGCAAAACAGTACAACCGTACAGCTTATTGTAAGTGGGTCTGAACACAACCAACCCACCACATATTCAGACAGCATTGACACATTTTACAGTAATCTCACCATTAAACATGTATATTAACTAAAGGTTAATCTACTTACTAGGCTCTCGAGTCCAATCTTAGCACTGCTGTGCAGCGTCAGATACATTCAACACAACAAAATGATGACTTTGCTAGAAATTAATTGTTTGGTAAGGACTGCAAGATTAAGTGATAAACAAAATAGTTAATGACGTGTGATTTATAAAGCTGGAAGCTGGACATTAGTGTGATGCAGAATTCTCTTTAAAATACACGTATTACTTGTACAGATATTCTTACAGTGACTTGCAAAGACGTCGACTTATGAGGAGAGATGTAAAAGGTCAACCATAACTCACGTAGAAAGGAAGCTCAAGGTATAGAACAAATTATGAGGAATAATAGTACATGAAATTAAGGCAATGTCCAGGGACAAATTATGATGTCTGGCAAGCAGCTATGTTAGTAGAAGGTGCTGTCTTTGAAGAAAGAACACTCTGTTATGGAACATCCCAGTGCCAAGGGTCTTCTCTCAAGATGGAATATAAATTAATTAATAAAAGCTGTGTCTCATTAAATGCGTAGCACAGGGGAGCACTTGCCAATTCATTGTATTCCCTGTGCCTCTGGAGGAACAACATTCTTATGTAGATGTAATGCTTCTATCCATGTTTAAGGAATGTACAAGATACATTCTCTGTAGACCAGGACTCTGTTCAGTTACGCGGCTATAGCTTAATGTTTCTCTGATCTAGGAGCTGAAAGGATAAACATTTTTTTCCTCCAGTTTTGTCTCAAATTGAGAGTAAGGTTAAACTAAAAGGTTTATCTTTCCAATATACAACAATAAATACTATCTACGTGAACACAGTTAAACACAGCAAATCTAAGATCAAACCTCCGACAGATCCTTAGGTCTAGCAGCATAATTGAATATCACAAAGATTATGAAGTCAGAAGCAAATGAACAGACACTTGACTTTATTGATGTTATTTATAAGTCAGTCCCGAGAGGGAAAAGAGATGGACAATTATTTAAAAAGGCTATTATATCCTTAAGTAGCAAAGAACCAAAAGATGCTAGCTTTTCATACAACAAACAGATTAATCTTCTTGTAAGCTCTTCCGTTATCCTCGGGTCACTTTTTCTCAAATAATTTACTGCAGAGGAACCAAAAAAATAAATAAAGGCTTCCTTAAGACTCTCTTGTAAAACACAGCTGCACAGTTGTCTTGTTTCATAAGCAAATTGCTCTTTACAACATTTCTCCATCTCCTACAACTAGTGAAAGTAAAGGTGTCTCTACTCATACATTTTTGAGCTAATAACATTCTTTCCACCATCGGAGTAATTCACCTACCTTGATTTTCAACCTGTCCTAGTGGGAGGATTACTTACAGAGAAAGCAGAACACTTTCTTTGCCTCCATCTATACTCCTGGGAGCTGTCCTAGTATCAAAGCCCAGATTGCTGAAGCTCCAGAGGAAGTCGAGGCAAAAGAGGAGCCTGTCTTGGTCGATGAGGACTGGGTTAAGGATGTGTGGAGCAAACTAAGTGTACATAAATCCATGGGTCCTGATGGGATGCACCCCCGCATGCTAAGGGAGACAGTGGAAGTCATTGCTAAGCCACTCTTCATCATCTTTTCTAAGTCATGGGGATCGGGCATCCACCAATATGGGCTGTGGGTCATACACTACATATAAATGTGGAAGATGTAATACAGTAAGTTTTAAAAGTTGAGGTTCCACCTAAGTGATCCGAGTTTTCTCCTCCAGGTAACAAACACTGTAGTTCTTAGAAGAACTGTCTTCCCTGATACACTTGAATGCACTCATCAATGAGTATGGTACCCTGCAAGGTCCTTGACCCCTGCTCATATACATTCAGGGCCTCAGTGCTGTGCAGTGGCTAACATCCAGCCTACCCAAGAAGGCTTACCTTCCAGAGAAACCAAAACAGTACAGAGTGAAGAGAGGAGAGAGCTGAGCACTAATGAAGACACATGGGTGACATCCCAGTGTGGATCCAAGGCTTAACAGAGAAAGCCTGGTCAGCTCCTCTTTTTTCTTGCAGCTGCCATATACTCTCCTGAATTGTGCAGTGCAACGGATACAGTTGATTTAAAACCATGACCTTCAGCAGCTACACCTCAGGCACAATCACTCTGTAGAAGTAAATATTTTCACAGGATATAGTATTACTGTTTAGTATGCTCCTACATTTTAAATCTTTTGCCTCAGGATAATTGCAATGCTCACACAGACTGCATTGGGTTCTGAAGCGCCCCAAGATTCCTTTCTTTGCAAGACACTAGGCAAACAGCACCGTAAAGGTAGTATATGCTAACACTTAGGAAACAATCCTGCATTGGAAAGGTGTCAGAACGCATAGTTTGCTCAGTCTTTTCCATATCTGATTTCTAGGACTCAACGATTGTATTGTTTGCTCTCTTCTGCATCAAAGTCGTTATCAAGTGACTAGTACTCAAATGCAACTGTAAGGGAAGAAGTTGGGCTTGTCTTGAGATGAATGCTGCCTCTGTGCAGGTTAGCGAAGGGAAATGTTATTTAATTAGTTATTGGGAAATGGCTAAGTCATCAGGCTAGTCCTTCAAAGATCTAATTCTTCATCAGCCTGGTTCATGGTATAGGGAGGTGAGGTCATTTGAAACTCAGCCATCTCACATGAGGTATATATCAAACAAGTGTGGCAAAGCAATGTGCGCTTTTAATCCTTTGCTTACGTGAGAAAAGTAGAAAGCAACCTTTTCTCTTAACCAGAAGAGACACGCTTAAAGTGACCACACTGAACTAACTGCAGGTTTCTTTCCCCTGTTGCTGAAAGTGTTCCTGTACTCTGTGATGTTCCATGATGTGGGACAGAAATGTATCTGCATGACTTAGTAAGCTACAATGAAGTTAATACATTAGCTTCTCACTGCCACAGTATTCTAATAACCCATGCTGAAACTTACTGCTTTAAAGCCACAATACCATGGGACTAGAACAAACCATCACTTTATCCAAAGAAAGTTGGTCTCCTCAGGACGGTAAACCAAAAGGAGGTGCTCCTGGTTAACAGCCAGCACTCAGAATCGATGCTGATACAAGATTTGTTTCCGAGGAGTATTTTGTTCTTGCTGTGTCACTTCTTTCTGCAGAGATCTGAAGGCAGCACTTGTATGAGTATCACACAAACAAATGCTGCAGATACCCAAAGGGCATGCAAAGATCTAACCGCTTTTGCAATCATTTAGCTTGAAGGATCAATGCAGCCTTTGATGGATCCATATTTTCTCACTTCGTAGGGAAATCTGTTCCTTATGACTTAATTCAAAGCTCTATGGACTGGCTGTCTGTCCGTTGACTACAAGAGGACATAAAGGAGATACACAAGCCAGCTGTTGAGGTTAAAAAGATGCAAGGTTCAATAAGGCATAAAGCCTCTCATCTAATGACAACATTCAGTGCCCCGGCACTGAAGTGGCCAAGTAGCAAAGACTAAAGATTATTTTATTGTTCATCCCTGTAGGTCAAATTTCATCCCCTTTAATTCACATAAAGCTCGAGCAGTTGCCTGACATGACAGAGTCTCCCCACCACTTGGCATAACTGAACACATCCCTAGTAGAGAAATTTGCACAGAATAACAGCAGAACTAGTAGACAAAAGCATAGCTCTCTTATCATGTTGGGACAACTTGTCTGTATCATAAAAACCTTGGTTTTGATAAATAAAGAGAATCAAATGTACAAAAAAACCAAAACACCCTACTGAAACCAGGTTTACGTGATAGATCCAGCAGAAGCTCCCGAGTATTCCTAAGGTAAGGCTGAGAGACCCGCTAATCTCTACCTTCCTCCCCCACTAAGCTGGTTTCCATTAGGAATGAATCTGAGGTGCCTGGAACAAACTGTTTATGGCAAGTCCTGGAAGCCTAAAAACCTCAATGCCTGATTAATCAACACTTATCAGAATGAATAATAATGAATAATCAGAATGAATAATCACACATCAGTGTGAATGCCATCAGCACATTTTCCTCAATAGAATTCAGTAAAAGTCTAGGAAGACAATTGTCCTAGTAAAGGAATAAATGTAAGTACATTAGTGAAATAAGCCTGTGAAGAGAAAACTCTTCAACTTTAGTGTTTAATTTGCACATCAGTACAACTCTACAGAGGAGCCCAAATCCAAAACTACTACCAATGCATCTTAAAACATGCAAAAGGCAAGATTATTCGTAGATTGCAGAACAAAATTCTGAGCACAAGAGAAAAAAGTGATACTGAGCTGAATGCACAGAGATCTAGGCTGGCCACACTCACAGCATGTGTAGAGGCAAACACCTCGTTCTGCAGTGGAATGTCCATGCCCTCTCACACGCACAATCTGGTGCACACATGATGCATGTGAGGGCCAAGGACAGACTGAAAAAGTCAGACTCATTTAGACAACACGTGACATACAACAAAGATACAGTTGGCAGTTGCTGCCAGTGTGTATGAGCCATTATGAAAACTGAGGCATCTCCTCCCATTGCAAACAGGCACCACATTACAAGATTTGTGATGGCACGCACTGGCGAAGAAAAATACAGGGAATGCAAAACTGCCTGACTCACATAAGCTTCTAGTGCAAAATATGTGGGATACCATTTACCTCACATAATAATATCAGTTCTGTGAGATGCTCTGATGCATTTTGGAATTCAAAGTGAATGTTACAAATTATTGAATACTAGAGAAGTGGTTTGCACCCACAAAAGGAATCGTGTGCACTGCTGCAGTTAACATCCCTCCCTAGCCCCAAGCCAGTGTTAAAAATAGTCAGGTAAGTTCCCTCAGATAAGAGGGCAGAAAGAGGAAAGTTCTCGCCTTGAATCACCTTTTGGAAGACTCCCTTCCAGTATCCATTTAATGCTCAGAGGAGGTGTTAGGACATGTGCTACAACAGGTAGTAAGTATACTTCAAAAGTAGAGACATTGTCCAGAGCCTTTTCAAGACTAAATAACTGGTAGTTTGTTCTCAATTAAAAAAAAAATAACAAAAAATTGTCAAACAGAAAACCTTGCCAACATAATGAACTACTTATTTGGATGAAAAAGAACATAACCTATATTATTAAGAATATTTGTCTACTAGAAAAGTAGAAATCAGAAACATCTGCAACAGAAATTAGATGTGTTTGCTTCTTCTTTGGCTAAAGAGTCCTTAACAAAAAGTGAACAAAGTTCAACAGTTCAACTCACAGATCCTACAATGTACTCCAAGCCAATAAAGATGCCAGTTTACAAAAGCTGTAGTAGATGATGCAAAAGCTAAGTGTTTCCTAGCACAAGAGCCACAGAGATCTACATTCCCTGTGAACACAGATGTCACAGCTCCACCTCGCTCTTCTGGACGTTTGCAAGCAGCGACCTAAGCACAGACTTCGTGGTATCAAAGGCTTTCACTGCAGTGACTGAACTGGTTCAAATCACACATTTTTGCCTGTTCTGTCTATCAACAAATCCTGCAAAGTTGTATTTGAAGATTTCCGTAACACCCTTTGATACAAAACACCCTAGTTTTGATTGGGGCTGAGAAGGTAGGGAGGTCTACCGACTCCTTCAAATTTGGGAATAGCATCTCACTACAGTTGCCTACAGATTTTCAAATCAGGAGGCATCACGTTAGGGTCATTGGCACATGTAGCAGACAACAGGAAATAGAATTAAATACAGAACTGTGAGGTAAGGTCTTTGGCTAGAGAAGGGCAGTCTTGGGAATAAAGGATCAAGGGCAAAGGACTTCGAAGTAGCACAGTAACATGATCAAGAGGGGGAATGAAGCACAGATGAAGAGATGAGCAGAATAGGAAGCACAAAGAGATAAAATAACAGCAAAAGATAGCAAGCAAATCATAAGAAACATCATACATGAAGAAAAGCAGCTCTTAACCAAGGGCAGAAGCCAGAGTTACACAACAGGATATACTGATTTCTGTATAGAAAGCTCATTTAAGCTTATACAAAACCTCTAGAAAAATCCAATCAGTGGGAGTAAACGGAATTAAAAAAAGAGTAATGTCACTTTTTTTTTTTAATTTTAAATTGGTTTTTTAGGTTGTATTTCACCCTTCCTTTCCACTCCTCAAGTATTTTCCAGCATGGAATTTCTTCTTCCCACTCCAGGACTTGGCGTGGGCAGAGCACCGCAGATGCTGCTGCACTTGGAAACCAAGTACCTGATTCATTCTTCCCGTGAATCTCATGCTATCACTTAGACTGGGATAAGCAAACGTCACAGGCTGCAAGTCACGAAGATAATTTTACACAGACTGTACATTTGTCCCAGCAAGAGAAGGAGAAAGAATAAAGAAAAATCCAGTTCTGCATCTCTGCTAGTCTGTCAGGTATTGCTTAAGAATATTTCTTTTTTCTTCTGGCCCAGTTGACTTATGCTCTAAAACTCCCAAGTTTTGCCTGTACACAGAGAGCACTGTTTTTCTAGGATAAGGCTGGTTTTTAATCTTCTCAGAACAAAAACCCTTAAAATGAAGATAACCTCATACAAACAATCAGCAAAGCCCTTCAGTCTTGCTGACTGTGTTCAACAGGTCCAGAACTTTTTCTGCAAGCTTCCTTTCATTTCAGCCTCCGGTACTGTACCATCACACTGCTGGATATCAATTTGGTACTCAAAAAGGATTTGCAAAATAACTGCAAGGAATCACATGACATAAAGAAGCTGCCCCCGAGATAAGTGATCCCGTGTTTGTAGTTTTGAAAGTCGAGGCCACTTGCAGCAGGGAAGATTCCCTACTGGCTTAATTTTAGACTTGAAAACAAACAAAAGCTCTACCATTTTCAAAGGTTAGACACATTTTTACTCCCTGTTTCTTCATAAAACACCACTTGTGTGCAAAATCAGCTCAGTGCATACTTTCAAAACAGGCAAATCTTTAATTGAACCAACATGTTGGTAGTTTGCGAGAAACTTACTAGAGAGATGCCTCTTATGTTTTGAAAGAGACTGAGCTTTGCTTCCGGGACCAAAAGTAAGCCAAGCTTCTCCTGCTTTTTGCTACTTGGTATCTAATCTGTGATACTTAAGAGCACCGAGTAACATCATTTCAAGGGCTACTGAAAGGGGGCAGGGCTATAAAGCACAGTTTTAAAAAGCTCAAGAGGTTATGAGTTGCTTGTCTCACTAAATTGATGAAAAATCCTAAAAAAAAAAAAAATCTTCCACTAATCCTACCAAAGAAACATGAATTTGCCCAAACAAACGATTAACCTCTTAACTGCTTCTGCATCAGCAGTACTACAGCATTAGAGTTGGGCAGCAAACTGTTTTCTGGCACATCTACATGGGTTTAGCGTGGGAATCCGAAATATCATTAGAGTAGCATCCGGTTTTGCAGTCTTTCTGTATTTCAGTTTACCCCTATCTCTGCAAAGATTCAACTGGCATGAAACAGCTGAGCACAGTTTGGTTTGCATCCGGTAACTGAGATTTCACAATAGGTGGCATTTTAGTCTCGATTTAGACCACTAAGGCATTTAGAACACTAGTATCAGCAACCAGAGACCCCTGGCAAAAAACACTGCCCCTAAATATAAATCTAGGTATCTGTTTTCAGAAAAAAAGCATAATTTCACATCAAACACTGTAACAGAAGTAGTGGGTTGTGTGGGAATAAACTCAGGTTTGGGTTGTTTCCGATTACTGGATTTCGACTCTGTTCTAGCTGGAGAGCACATGTTGAGGACTGAGCACCCCGTGTGCTGGCATTACCAGCACAAGCTCCACCAAAGCTTTCACCTGGGAGCGTCAGCCCCACCCCAGTCCTGGACGAAGTATCTCATGCTCTCACCAAATCAGATACTCGACATTCCAGCGTCATCCCACAGCTTTTGAGACTATCACAAGCAAGAGACCGGCCGCCGTGTTCCCTACTTTACTGCACCTTCTGATAAGCCCGCAGCACAATCACTAGGCTTCTCCCCACAGACACCTGCCAGAGGACCCTCAGGACACCCCAACACATTGGTGTCCTGCAGTGGGGTCAGCGTCCAGACCTTTCCTCCGACCGGACCCAAACTTTATATCTCCCAAATTCTTCCTGCCGGCGGCAGCAGCAGCCGCGTGGCTCCCCGCGGCACCTCCACCCTTGGCCAGGGCAGCAGCGAGAGATGCTCCGCATCTCCCGGAGGCACCCGCTGCCCGCCCTGCGCCGCGCAGAGAGGTAGGACAACGCTTTGCCTATCCAAAGGATGGCAGAGCTGAAGAAAAGGGCCCCTCAGCCCACCCGACAGCGAGCTGACAGGGCGGTGGGTGTCTCACCTGCGTGGGGCATGGTGATGGTCTCGTTGGCGTTGCTGGAGCCCACGTTGTAGATGACCACAGCGGAGGCGTTCTGCGCGGCGGCGTGGCGGATCTTGTCGCGGTAGGTGCAGTTGCCCCGGGGGATCAGAGCCACCCAGCTCTTGCCAGGCGCGGGGGCGTTGAAGCGGGGGCCGGGATCGCAGGGGTAGCGGGCGGTANNNNTGCCGGGATCGCAGGCGTAGCGGTCGGTAGGGGAGGCGGAGAGGACCACCTGCCCGCGGGCGTCCTGCTTGGGCGACTGCTCGCCGTACCTCCCGCACTCGCTTTTCTCGCTGCGGAGCTCGGCGCTGCCGCCCGCCGGGTCGGCGTAGGTGATGTTGACGAAGGCCGTGTACCACTCCTCCTTCTCGGCAACGGTGAAGTCCAGGCACAGCAGATGCACGAAACAAAAGGACAGCAGCCATGTTGAGAGAGCCAGGCTGCGGCACGCTTGGATCACAGACGTTGCCATCTTCATCTCACGGGGGAGCCCCCCCTCCCGCGCCGGTCCGCCCCCGCCAGTGCTCTGTGCGTGTGCGCGGGGCGGCGCTGCTCCCGCCGGGCGCCGTGCG
>VZRI01002389.1:494558-717695 GCA_013397515.1 Upupa epops | reverse complement strand
CCCTGCGCACGGCGCCGCGTCCCGGAGTGCAGAGGGCGGTGCGGGGAGCGTGCGGGAGGAGCGGCCGCGCCACCTGTCGGCCAAGCGGCGCCAGCGCGGGTGAGGCCGGGGTGAAGGGCCGGCACCCCCGCGAGGAATGTAAAGCTGCGGGGAGACGGTGCGGGGGACTTTGGGTCACAGTCCCCATGTGTGGTTTGAACTTCGATTGGTTTTATGCCTTTAGTTTTTCCTATCGCAGTGCAAGCAAGCAGCAAAAATTCAGCCTTTCCGCAACTGCTGTGGAGCTTGGAAAAGAAGATCTTGGAGTCTAGCCATTAACCCAGCAGTGCCAAGTCCACCCCTACAGCACGTTTCTAAATGCCTCACCTACACATCTTTTGAATCCCTCCTGCAACAGAATGATGTGTCACAAGTTTATGATGTGTCACAAGATTAGTAGACGTTCCCTGTTGTAGCCCACTGTAAAAATCTGCTGCTAGATAATGCCATTCTTTTCATCTAGATGAGACACCTGAGTAACTCACTAGCATCAGTATTTGCCCGGTTCCAGTTCGTGTTCATAGGTGCCATTGATTACAGACTCATGGAATCACTTGGGTTGGAAAAGATCATCGAGTCCAGCCATTAATCTACTCTTTCAAGCCCACCAGTAAACCGTGTCCCTAAGCTCCACATCTGCACAACCTTTAAGTATATCCAAGGATGATGATTCAACCCCTTCTCTGGGTAGCTTGTTCCAAAGCCTGATGACCCTTTCAAAAGGAGCTTTTCCTAGTATCTAACCTAAACTTCCCCTGGCACAACGTGAGGATATTCCCTCTGGTCCTATCACTGGGTACTCATGAAAAGACATCAGCTCACCTCTCTACAACCTCCTTTCCGGTAGATGTAGAGCCTTGGCCATATTTTACACATAGGCATGCTGCTTTGAAAAAGTTACTTCCCTAAACCTAATTAAAAAGCAAACTTGGGAGAAAAGTTTCCAGGTAAACTAGGGACAACAACAGAGAAGTTTACAGGAAAATACTGAGTCTTGGCTTGCCAGAAACTCTACCATCAAGCAAGACATTACCTTTCCTTGAAAGGCCATACCTAGAGAAACAGTCAGCAACTGATAAAAGGCGGCATAAAACAATAGATTAGTGATCAATAAATACTTCAGGTTGGTACTTGTAAAGAAAAGAATTAAGTGTTTGTCAAATTATTGATTCACGTAAAAGATACTAAGAACATATAAAAATGAGCAGACTGGGAAGATGGTGCGTGTGAAGCTCAAAACAGTGGGCAAGAGGGCAGGGAGCATAACCAGCTCTCTGGCACTACTTGGCCTAACAAGAAAATCTTGAAGACTGAGTATTCATTTTCCTAAGATCCAGAAAAGCTAATTACGTTTACCAGGTAGTTACGGACCACTTAGCCTAATGTAAACCAATCCTGAGAAACGCAAGAGTCAACAAAATCCTACATATGGATGAAGGTCATTTTTATGGGAATCAGTGAACCATCATTCATGTTTTTGTGAGGAAGTACAGTCAGTCTATTTACACAACTATGGCCACAATAGTTTTTTGAAGAAAAAAGAGGGACTGAGACAGGTTGGATCGAGGGGCCAAGGCCAATTGTCTGGGGTACAATAAGGCCAAGTGCTGGGTCCTGCATTTTGGTCACAACAACCCCAGGCAATGCTACAGGCTTGGGGATAAGTGGCTCAAAAGCTGCCCAGCAGAAAAGGACCTGGGGGTGCTGGTAGACGACCAGCTTCGTAGGAGCCAGCAATGTGCCCGGGTAGCCAAGAAGGCCAACAGGATGTGCTGGTTTGTGTGTCTGTATGCACAATTTCAAATTATCTCAAAGGCAACAGCCAGAAATTGCATCAGCTAAAGACAAGGAATTATATCTAGGTTACTAAACCCGTCTTTTATGGAATCCCATGGTGTTTTGTAGACCCCTGTCTCAGCCTGTTGGGATGATCATTGCCAAGAGTTAAAAAGGCAAAAGGCTTCTAAGCTAATTTTTTAAAGACCAGGCTGCCTAAATTCTGCTGATGTAGAGGGTTGTGGAATCTTAATCCAGAAGAATACTGAAGATGGCATTGCAGGGTATTGGAAAAGCCTGAATTAGGTGCATTGGCTCCCTTTAACATGAATGGAAAGATCTTCCACCAAACAACTCAGAGAATGCAAACTTGACACCTTATGGCATACAGGATTATACTATATGGTATATAGGACCCAAAGGTCAATGACCTTGTTTTTGACCTGGGCACAGGCTGCAACGGACCTGTGAACATACATACCACAGGGCAGGTGAGAATTCCCACCTCCCTCTCCACACTCAGGAGGTTTCAGTCAGCAGTTCAGTGTGCATTTAGTGTGATGAGACCCCTGCATTTAGTGTGATGAGACCCCACAGAGGCAGAACCCCAGCAGGTGCACTCTGGGAGAGGCTTGGGGCTACTGCTAATTTCAATGGATCCTTAAGGTTTTTTGATGCTGATGGACAGCAGGAAACACTGACATATGGTCTCTGTAGATACTCAGAAAAACAAGTTCTGTTGCATTCCCTAACTATAAGACTGAATAAAATTCTGGTTTACAGCTGGAAAAGAACAGAAGAGATGTTAATAACAGAGACCACACAAAGGATAAAGCAACAAAACCACCTCATCCACTTGCTGCCAGCACTGTGCTTTGAGTTACAAAAACACCAGAGTTTTTTCACTTAGTTCTGTTCTTGACCTAACTGACATTGTCAATACACCATTCATATTCCCGTTCATCTACTAAAAACTCTATTGCTTGTCACTTTATCACAGAACCCTTCCGTAGAGTGGAATACCATGTCACTCTTCTGTAGCATTCCTTGTATTACTATAGTTGCTAATGTAGCTCTGGTTTCATTTACTTAAGTCAATTTAATATTCTTGACGATGCTCCAAAGAAATCTTGAGAGTAAAGTTCCAGAAAAAAACCCTGTGTTCCAAGCAAGACAATGTCCTTGTGGGAGCTATAGAAAAGGTTCAATAAAATTGATAGGAGATATGACATTTTCTTTTAAAAATTATGAACATAATTGAAAGGAGCTTCATCTTGTTTGATCCTTATTAAGTTTTCATAGTGAAACAGTGCTCCCTGTGTCCCGGAGAAAAAAGACTGCCAAGCCTTATCAAGTTTGTTTAGCATCTGCTATTGTAACAGAGATGGGGTTTTTGTAAACTACAAGACCCCAGGAGATTGCTGCTGATGAGCATCTTTCTGCTGTTTCTCCTTCTATTACAACTTCTTGAAAATAAAGAACAATTAAAAAGAAACACATATGTTTCCTTTCTGTAATTTCTTTCTCTTCCATAACGACTCACTCAGCTCATACTTCCAGCATTTTCTTCATTTCTCATTACTCACAAATACAGAAATTAATCCACATACAAAAATGGATGAACGGTTTTAATTAACAGACCTATGAGATCTTCTAATTCTCTATCTGGAATTAAAGCAGACATGATAAACCGATGTGAAAGAGCTATGAAATGACTGCCTGCAATAGCAAGGCTTGAATTAGATGACCAAGGAAATCCCCTTTGTTTATATCCAAACTTCACTTTAAAAATTGACTGGGTATTTCTTTGCTTCCCTCCCCTAAAAATAGCATCAATAGTATTACTGGAAGACAGCAGATGGTGCTGTCACAGACAGTTTTATAAGCTCTGTACATACAGACTTCCATTCTCACAGGGTATGGCCAAAATGCTGTGGAGCTATGTCACTATTTTATGATGTTGCTGCTTATGCTATCAAAGTTTGACTGCAACTCAAATCTGTGACCAAACAGGTTCCTAGAATATGTGCTACTCATCAAAGGAAGCATTTTCCTATGTAGATATTAAAATTTCTCTTCAAATGATAGCTTTACCACTAGACTGAAAGAAAAATCACATTGAATCCTAGGGATGTGAAGTACAAGAAAAAAATGAGAGCCCAGGTTTTACTGTCCCATTTTGTTATTTCTTTAATGGGATCTTTCTTTAAAGGACTGTCTAGCTGGTACTTAAAAATTGATAGAACTCAGATGGGTTTTATTAATTTTGAGCTATTTCCATGTCTCATTCTCTCTGTGCCTCAGTTCTCCCAACTCCTATAAGGCTAGGCTTTAAAAGTGAGTGTTCTCAATTCATCACTCAGATGCTTAAGACATTGCATTTCAAGTTCAGATAACAGCCCTATGTTTTTTGTCGTGTCCTCTTACCTCATACATTTATAAACTGTTTACCACTACAATTAGAATGACAAGAAATGCTCTGTGCTAGGGACAGAGAAATGGTCCATGCAGGGTAAGAACTGATGAATAATGTACATGTACATTTAGCAAAAAACGTTGTTCAGTGAAGCTTGCTCATCAAGTTCTACCTTCTAATCTCTGATGTGAGCTTTTTTTTCCCATATAGAACTGAGCACAGCAGTTTGCAATAACACTGCTGTTTGGCCGACAGAGTTAAACTCAAATTGCTCAAATCCCTTTATTATGCAGCACTTTTATTTGGCATATGCCTTGGTCAAAATATTGCCTAAAACCTTCTTGTGAAGAGACTAAGAATGTTGTTGTCGTACAAGTCAATGTAATGGTTTATTACAGCATCGTCTTGGGAGAAGAAAAGGCTCTTCTGGAGTCAGTATGAGTGTTTGTCTTTGAGTTTGTCTTTGTTGCAGATTTCAAAGACTAATTAGGATTCATTCCTGTAAGAGGGTCCATTACCATCACCTACTCTGACTTCTTAAAATGCTAATGATGTTATTAACATTTAAATTGTTAATTTTGTTTGCAATATCAGGTATCATTCTGAGTCCCCGTTTTAAGAGACAATTTTTCAAGACTAAAAGAATATAAACCCTTATATACAATCTTCTCAAACTGTAGGAAATAATTTTTGATGTTCAAAGTAAGTTGGCAGAAACTTGTTAGTTGACTCCTAAGCTACCCATGAACACAGGCAGAAGTTACTTTCATTATAATTAATTGTCGTCGTACTATCCAAACTCAGTACAAACCAGTACAATGTTTCATCAGGTGTTAAGGCTGCACCACTCGTGTTGTAATGACAAAAAGCACACGTAAATTCAAAACATGCATTCAGAAAAAATCCGTTAGGTTCTTTTCTCTAGGTATAGAGAAATCCATTTTTCTAGTTTGTTTACCTTGAATACTCCGATCTTAACCAGAGAGCTTGGTTTAGCAATCAAATGAAATTACCTCTTCTGACAGACAAGCTAACAAGAAGTTCCATTCCCAAATGCCTGCTTGCTTCCAAATAGCCCAGATTGTTCCAAGAGAAGGATTTTATTATGTTCATAAAATACCAGGTCCTCCACATTTTTTAGAATATTGGTCTGTAGGCCAGTTTTTGAAAGACAAGAGGATTTGTCAGGAAACCCTCAACCCTTCAGTCTGTTAGGACCTCCAAAGCAGTTGGGGAAAGCAAACAGAGACCTTGAGGCAAGAGAAGACTCCCATTCTCCTCAGGGCACCTTAGGGTGCCCCTTGTGCTGTAGAGGCAAAGGGAAGGGGACTGAAGGAAAGAAAGGCCATGAGTGAGAAACTACATTTTTAAGAGTGGAGGAAAATCATATAATTGTAAACATGTGTGGGAACAGTTTTTATAAGTATAGCTTGTGAGTATAGCTACCTCTGTAAATTTCTACCTTTAAAATGTTTATTTATTATAATCTTGTAGGAGGAGGGGATGTATTTGGCACTTTTCTTGTTGCTGAAAGGCCTTCTGGATCAATGTCCTCTCTGAGCAGAAATCACCCATATTTTCCTTCTCTATTTTTCAGCAGAAGGAAAAGTGCACCGAAATGAAAACACTCTGCTTAGTCCATAAATACCTTTAAAACCTGTAGGGCAATTATGTATTACCTGGTAGCTTGCCAATCACTCGGTACAAGGAAGCACTCAACATTTGAGTTGATTATTTGAGTTAATTTGTGGCTGTAAGACATCCCTCCTAGGAACTGACTGCTCCTGCAAGTTACTCCAGTCTGCCTTTGTGACTTCAGTGCTGACCCCAGAGATTTGACCAGTGTTCCCTCACAGTCTTTTAAATCAAGACAGAAGCCTACCAGCAGTAGCAACTGTGCAACATTTCTCTGCTTTTCAAAACCCATACAAAAAATTATGCCAAAGTAAAGGAAGATCCAGCATTCCTACCCTATGCCTGTTGACTACATGAGAGTTGGGACAACAGGCAGGTGTCTGGGACCAGACCATGACAACCTAACACGCATGTAGGCACTGCCTCATGCCTGATTGACTGCATTGTAATGTGCATGTGAAGTGGTTTCTCCATTTGGTTTTCTTGCAAACTTGACATCCTTTCAACACCAGTTAGTCCTGGAAAACAGTACAGATTCTACTGCTGCAGAATTGTGCCCACTAACCATGGGGATACAGCGACCAGACAGGTGGAAAATACACACATCACATCCTGAGTGTGCCACAATCCACCGGTAGTGGATTTCACACTACTCAGAAAACACTTGTGTTGCCTTAATGCATTTCAGAGCAATCTGAGCAGAAAGCAAGCTGTCTTTTTCCAGTGGTCTATGTTTACCAATAGTCAGCCTTGTACAGTACCTTAGGACAGATGCATTTTATCAGACACACTATCCATGTGAAACAGCATCTTGCCTCTCAATGGTCAAAACAAGGAAACAAACTGATGGTTCAAAAATCCCTGTAAGGTCATTTGTCCTCTCATCATTGCCTCCAGCTCATATTATATTGCCTTCCAGAAATTACTGTCTTCAATCTTGAAGCACAAGATCTCTGCTCTGTGCTAGCATCAACCAGCAGAAAGACGCACCCTGAAATGCTTCACAGATCAATGTTTTCCAATACTCTCAGCTGCAATGACATGTCATGCTAATGAAGCCTGCCTGCATCTTTGTAATCAAGCCTTTCTCTCCAAGGTTATTGGGAAGTTTAGATGCGCTTCTTCACTGTTTACATTGGAATTGGTTTATATTGACAACCCAGTATTCAAGCTACAGATGTTATATTAACACAGGCAACATACAGCAAAAGCACTGCATTGCATTTCACAGGACACTGCGCTATCCAGCGGAGTCAGAAAGCCAGGCAATGATTTTGTTGCTGTACAAAAGATAGATATCTCCCCTCCTCAAACACTCCAGTAGATTAAGACACATTTAAGATCAGTCAACAGATTTTTAACTTTCGAACCGTGGTTGAGCATGAAAAATTTCAAATTAAAAAAACCAGTTTTACAGGACTAAAGGTAATTTTGTAACTCTAAGGGAATGTTGTGAGCATGAAAACACGACCAAATATAAGTAAAAATTAGATTCTTTAAGAAAGTAATTTTAGGAAAAAAACGTTTCACCAGCAGGTATAGAATGTTTACTATCTGTATTCAACCTGTAGAATCAGTGAAAACATGCAACTTTCCTATATACTACCACAGTGTCACAACTTTAGGATTACACAAATTCAGGCACATTTTACTAAAAGGTTTAAATTATGCAGTTTATTTGCCTTTTTTTTTTGCTTCACTTCTATTAATTCAAATTTTTTCCCATTTCGTCTCCAAATATTAGTATCAGCATAAGTGAAATTCTAGCAAACAATCAAACTCTACTCCCTAAAATTAATCCCATACTCTTCACTTAAATAAAGGACTTGTATAGGAATATTTTTCGTTGAAACCAGTATGATTTTTTCCCCAGTACTCAAACGTTACTCTTAAACAAACCTGAAGCTCGTCGAGGTGACCACACGAGGTCACCACAGCTCCACGAGAACAGTTTCTCCGCGGTATCCTAAGAAAAACTGGCGTCCTCTCAAGCGTGCCGGATTTACACAATATTTACATGAGTTAAAGAACTAAACATAAATCCCCCACAACTGAGATGGTTTTGCCTTTCCAAAAGTTAGTTTCAGTAAGAAGTTCAAAGCAATTTCTTTTCTCACTTTCCACTTGCACACAGTTCAACTTTAACACACAAGGATCAAAGAAAGGGATATAATTTGGGACATCTTTGTTGCTAGGAGAAACAGCCACATATCGAAAGCAGAGATGGTAGAAATCACAGCTCACATCCTTTCTTGAGCATTCCTTTGATCTTCTACAATCAAGTCTTTACATTGTCCAGTTCTCAGCTTTAAAAAACAGCTGAAATTTAGAGAAATGTGTCTTTCATGCTTTATTATCTGATGCAAGGCTGTCTCAGTAACACCAGGAGGTAGAAAAGGTACAAAATCGTTTTATGCTCCGAGAGATTACCCACACTTCTAAAAATTGGCAATTTCTTTTCACTTAATCTCCTGAAAAATCACAGACTTTCTTAACCACACTTGCACTTCAACATTCTTACCTCTCAGAAGCTTCACCAACCTCATGTTTTTACAAGATTTCTCTTTTGTCCTGCCAAATGTCATCTTGTGATGTGTAGGCTAATTCAGAATACTGTTAAACAAGATCATCATCTTATCTTGGCCGTTTTGCCCTTTGTTTATATTACTCTGCTAGCTCATGCTTCCTGGTCAAACCAAACTTTTGCCACCAACCTCTACTGGAAGGGCATCACAATCTCTCTGAGTTTTGCCATCGCTGCGTCCTCACATAGTATGGGCAGAGGGAAGGCAAGCTACCAGTCTCTGCTACCCACTCAACTTCCAAGAAGCATGGCCTTGCTTTCCTCCACCTGCTTCACACAGAAGAGCAAAACACTGTGCTTCCTTCCTTCCCCTGGAAAACTAATGTAAATTATTCAAATACCAAAATACCACACCAAATATAGGTAGGTAGCTGATTTTTGTTATCACTGTCAGTTCTCTTTACCTTGTTCTTTGTCAGTCCTGCTCATACACTATTCTGTATCCAGTTGCAAGCTCTTTGAAGGGAAACCATCTCCTACGTGTTTACGATCCCTTACACAGTATCATCCATTCTAATGGCTTCTAAACAATGAGATCAAACAAGTACACATTAAGGGTTTGAATTATGAGAAAAATGGCTTGCATAACTTATTTAATGTGGAGACATGGTCAGTCATGGAATGGATTTGAAAGTCAGCAAATTCTATCTGGTTTTAAGGAACACAATGCACAGTTTAAAAAATGTATTATCTTGACTGTCTTCATTTGAGATCTATGTGACTTCAGAGCACATCTCCAAATCCAGTTACGGTAAAGTCGGTATCAAGTTCACTGAACCAAACAGCAAAATCCTACTAGTTTTCAGCTGGACTGAGGTTTCATCCTCAGCTAGGTAAGCAGTTTCAAATAACATCAGCACAAAGAAATTACTGTAATGGCCATAGTCTCAGCTGATGACATCACCATGGAAACCTCACCACAGATCAAAGCCAGCAATCCAGTAGCATTCATTTAGCACCAGTGTCAGGCTACCCTCGTGATCAGCTATGATTTATTGAAATAATAAAAGCTTATAGGAGAGATACTGCGCAAAAAGACAGACAACCAATTGATTAATTAAAACATATTACAGTGTACACATTTTCGAGCTATAGAGCATATTTGGCATTATACTTTAAAATTATTTAATTCACTTGTTATCCGTGACTGTTCTCATCTCACTTTTTCTAACCAGCATTGCCCTTAACTAACGTTAGAGAAACAGAGATCCAAACCGAAGAACAGCTATGCTGGAGAAATAAATGTTCTGCTGATGAACAGACAAGATGTGTTAAATATTTGGAATAATTATATACTAGTAATGTGTAAGAAAAGCATAGTTCTGTGGCTTGCATTTTATTGCTGGCTCTATCAAACAGACAACTTCCTCCTCATGTAGAGTTGGGTATGTTTTTTACATAATACGAATCCTCCATTAAGAGGAACATGAGAAAAAAATACCATCTAAAATTTTCTAACGTATTTTGGCTCCTTCCTGTACAGTAACAAAACCAACTTTGATTATTTTACGTATCTCTATTGTATTTCCCATGGAAATTTACACGGGCTAAGTTCTCTTAGCTCTTATACCAAACATTGACTTAAAATCTCTCTCTCTCTCTCTCACATACACACACACACACACACACGGAGTTTTACTTTGCCCAGTTTTTTTCAATTAATTACCTGACAAAAGAAAAAATTAAAATAAGATATTTAGTTATTTTATTTTTTTAATAAGAAAAACTGCAGTTTTGCTTTTTCTCCAGATTGTAGGAATCAGCTTTGAAATCAATACGAAAAGCATAAAAACCAGCAAGAGGAAGGACTGCCACAGCTAGGAGCTGATAGCACAGAAAAAGGATGAGGTATGCAGGCTGCCAAGCTAACAGAGATTTGTCATTATGACCCTGTGACAGTGTAGGCTGAGAGAGGATCAAAGTGCCAACCTTAGGCTGTGCAAACAATCTCTTCCACTTGTTAGGGCCAAGGGCTAGAGCAAGGTTGTACCACCAAGGATCCCATGGCTGGAAAGAAAAAACAAGATAACAGCCAAATCCCAGGAACTCAGGACAGAAATAAGAATGTGAATGAACAGAGTACAGGCAGGTCGAGGGGCCTGAGATAGCTGGTTAACATTCAAAGACCACTTCTTTGAAGCACAACACAAGTACATCCCAACAGGAAAGAGGTAAAGGAAGAGGAGCCAGAAGACCTGTGTGGTTAAATGGGGAGCTACTGCGCAAACTGAAGAGGAAGAAATAAGTCCGTAGGTGATGGAAGGAGGGGATGGCCACTTGGGGTGATTATAAGGCTCTGGTGAGAGAATATAGGGATGCAATCAGTCAACTGTCAACAAGAATCAGCTAGGGAAATCCTCACAGCCCTGTGGATCAGAGATACAGTAGGCAGCAATGATGTCATCATTGTTAATAAGCAAAAGTTTTTGAAAGCTGCTAATGAGTATTAGGCTATCCTCTTCGATCTGGGAATGAAAGTGGAAAGTCTGCTTCTGTAAAATTCCTCTAGAGGAAAAACAGTAAGAATTGTGTGACCACCCATATCCAAGCTGGATAATTGTAGTTCACATTCATCTACACTTACCACTGTGTCCTTCCTTTCTCAGGCTGTCTTAGTATTTCTGCACCTATTTGTTACCTGCAACTACTCCACAAAAGATGTAACTGCACAAGAGAGGTAGGGCACCAAACTCTACAGATAACATTTGACTAGCTCTCCATCACTGCTTTCATGGTAGCACCTTGGGTCCACCTTTGTTCTCAGACAGGCTGTGCACCACAGTGTTCTCTGTGAGCCTCTACTATACATTGCTTTACATCAGCTTCACTTCGGATGCAAACAATGCCATCTGCCACCTATGCGAACATTTGGAAGAGATCAGCACCAGTCTGAAGAGCAGCTGTTGTAGTTGACTCCAAGGAAGTCTGACGTAATGGCAGATCGGGTTGCTGAGAGGAAAGTGATAATTTCTTTAGCTTTCTTTCAGAGAGCATTGCCAGTGCTCTTTAAGCAATGTACAGCACAGATGCAGACTCCTTAATGCTTGTGCCTACACAAACCAAGCAAACACCATTCTGTAGTCAGCACAACATCAAAACCCACACCTTGCCTCCTTGGGGTCAAACTCAGACTCAGTCACCAACTGTGTGACAGCTTTGGTGACAAAAACAGCCTTTCAGAAAAGCTCTGCTAAGTTCCTAGCAGTGGTCCATTTACTCTAGGTGCAATTTGTTGCAAAAGCAACACAGAAGTACCTGGTTCCCCTGGGAACTTCCCATTGCGAAAGCCCTCTGTGGGAAAGGGCTGTGATGGAGTGGACCCAGCATACCCAGCTGGAGGACAACCTGGCTGGTGATGGTCCATCTTGTGCCCAGTCTGTGAAAGCTGTGGCTGTGCTGGGAGCTCTGGCTCCTGCCCTGCCCCAGGACCTGCTTATTCTGCAGTTACTATGCAAATTCACAGACCACTGTATAAAACTTTCAGCTATTAATTTCTATCTAACCTGACCTCTGTGTGTAGCCTTCATGCATCTTAATTCTTCAAATTGCACTAATTCCTGGAATGTCTTTATATGATCTACTTGATCATAATTTAACTTCACTTGTTCCATACCAAGTGGGGTGGGAGTGATGGCAGCTGAGAGATGAAAAGACAGACCTGAGACTGGATGGAGGCTGTGACACAAACGTGGCCCTGGGTCCTGGAGGGAGGTGGAGATAAGGTGAGGCCAGGGTGAAAGCAGGGGTGGTGGGATGCAGAGTCAGGCTGGGCAGGTCTGCGTGAATATTGTGCTTCACCTAGAGGCATTTTAACACATGCTTTGCGAGTGAGCTCTGAAATTCTCTCCCTTGTATTCTTCCAACACCTTCAGAAAGTGTTTGCAGTCTGTCACTCACATTTCACGCGTGCTCTCCTCAAGGGCAAGTACCTCCAATCCCCAAACCACCCATGGATGAACATTGCAGGCAATACTGTACAAAGCTAGACACATCCACCAGGGACTATGAAGTGACTTGCTGAGCTTAGCATCCCGCAACAGAGTGTATCTGTACAGAACTCTGAACACATCACTTCCACCTTTCACACAAATTATCTCATTCTGGCTTTATGTTTTCAAGATCTTCATTAGGGGAACTTTAAAAGACCTGAGAGAAACCGCTGGGATGCTGAATTTACATTAGTCCCTAAAACCTCATGCATACATTAATCAAGCTATGTTTTTTGACAATCCAGTTATTGTACAGCCTTGATTAAACCTTTTTAGAATGACTGGAGGCTTCAGATGTTATGTATTCATATTCGAGCACAGGAACAGTCACTCATGCATAGAAATCCTCAGTGATTCACTAAATGACATGCTTTCTTATGCATAACAGTCCTCAGTAAATCACACAGTGACACACTCCTGCCCAGACATATTTGGGAATATGCACATTGACAGACTGGCCCAGAGCACTTATTTTAGATATCATCGCAGACTCCAACAAGGCCCCCTCTCCCTCCAAGCTAAAAACAAAGCTCCCCAGTGACTCCAGTCCACACTGCCAAACAGGCTCATCTATCTCCTCCTTTGAGTTGAGCCTTTTCTCACCACTGTTGCATTTCCCTGTTGAGGGTTCTCCTAAGGTTGCTACTGCACTTACGAAAGGAAATCTCATTTTCACTACCTTTATATTTTAATATCTTAATGCCAAAGAGCTGCTTTTCTGCTTTTTGGGTTTTATTTTGTTTCATATGGAAATTCTACATTAAACAAGCATTATGACAGTCAAGGAGATGAGATGGCTCTGGGGGTTGGTAATGGGTTGTGAAGCCTTTTCTTTCTACCAGTGCTCCAATTCATTCCAAGCTGTTTTACCTGGATTTCACATTGGGAAAAAGTGTGCTCATTTAAAAGGTCTGAGCTCCCTGAAACAAATTAGACTTAAAATGAATTGACCAGTGACAAAAAAAACAACCTCACAGCAACAATAAACTCCACCAAACTGCCACTTGAAAAAAAACAAATGGGAGTAACATTTTACTTCAGTTGGCTAAAGACACAAATTAAAATGCTCTGGAAAAACAGTGGCTGCCAGTGGCATTCCTTCCATCTTCCAGCCCAAACCTGTTGCACAACTAGCTTCTATAGGATGCCTGAAAGGTCTTGGTCTTGAAGCTCAGATGAGGTCAGACAAAATGAAGCTGGCAGTGGCCAAAAGCTATCAGTAGCTAACTTCACGCATCATCATACAAATAGTGAATTCATATCCTCAAGGCTCTACTCCTTGTAGACAAATATTTAGCTTCATATAAAATACATAGTCACGTCCTAGCTGCAGATGGCATTGGACTGTCCAGTGACAAAACAGCAGCAAGAAAGAGAGTAAATCAAATCAGCAACTTGCCAAACAGCTAGATGATTCTTCCAATGACACATCAGACATGCACCCACTGCAGAGGCTGCACATCTACAGTGAGGTATGAGAGAACTCCATCTTGTCAAAAAGAACTATAAACTAGTAAAAGTTAGCAAAGTAACCAAACACCAGTCCAGGATGCAGATTTTGTAAACTGTTTGCCTTTTTTCTTGTCCTTCTCTTGGAGTTTCACCCTAAGTACATCAGTGTCGCTCTATCACTATTACAAATAATACACAGACACAACAAAAGAATTGAAGCAAGTCCTTCAATTCCCTCTTACATTCTATCTAAGAGAGCTTTTGCTCTGCTTTTTAGCATCACCACACTTGGAACACTTACTGTAAAATGAAAATGTATTTCACAATACATCACCCATTGATAAGCTTTAGCTCGGAGTAGGACTACACATTTATTACTCCTCAATAAACGTAAATGAGGAGTTTAGTGAACACTGCGAGCGCATGTCTATTTATAGTGACACTTCAATAACTCTAAATGTGCAGGTACTTGAGAAGCTATAGAACTGTTATTGTAACTTGGTACCGTAAATGAAGTCTAACAAATAAAATATAAATGAGAACGAATAGAAACTATTTTCAGAATATCAACTAACAGCAGCGGTACGTAAACAAATAGATTTTCTAAATCAAACGGAGTATTGAGGACTGATGTCCATGCCTAGAAGTGGTTCCAAGTCTCGTTATTCAAAGTGCCGTATGCATACGATTTGACACTTTATTGCCTTCATTCAAACATCTTATTTTTAATGCATATATTATATCACTGCAATATGGAGTTTAGTATGTGATGAACTGCTGTATAGTGCTGTTATAAACATGGGGTGCAATTCTCTTCTTTATCCACAGCGAAGGCAAATAGGATGGGAGCTTGTCAAGTTTGTGAAAGAGAGAGGTCCCTGCAATGCCAGGAGAGTGAACTGCTGATACAAAATTTCTCTTAACAATCCTCTGAACCAACAGCTAAACCACCTGTGTGGCACACCATAGCACAAACAATACGTCTTTCAGCTTTCATCAGCTGAACACATTCACTACTTTACTCAGCCAGCACTCAGTACCACTGAGATTAGTCTTACCTAAATGGAGCCATAACTAGACAGAAAAACCATTCAATTCATATAGATTCAGTTCGTATAGACAGTTACATGATTTCTACAATTGAATTCTACTAAAGAAGGAAAAGCCATAACTAAAGGAGAAAAATTGTCATCCAACAAGAAGCAACACAAAATAGGAATGTGTCACACAGTGCAATAACTGGGGATCGTGCAACAGCTGGAATGCTGAATTTGTCAGCAGCACTTAGACAGCACTAGCTTATCAGTCTTCCCTTCTCCAGATTAAACCACCTCAGCAATCTTCATACATCACATAAGAACAGCCCCTGAACCTTGGCACTCTCCCACTTGCTATCTCAGACCATGTGGCCCAGGCTGTAAAGTTTCATACCTATTTTCTTTTGAGCCAGAGTTAGCTGCTTTGCTCACTCTCGTTACTTGGCACATTGATGGAAAACGCCCTACCCCATTTTGACCTTCTATTTTGACAGACACAGCGCATCCTTTTAGCCTCCTATAATGTGACAGGCTTCTTAGAGTGCTGCTCACCTCAGTAAAATTATCTTCCACCTAGCTTTATGAATTCTTTACCTTAGGCAAGGACAAACAGGTATTAAATGGTCCATGCATAAGGGAGACTTGCAGTCAACAGGAACTTCGGCCCCTCTTCCTCTATGTTTTAGCATCTGTCAGCATAACACAACTCTTAACTCTGGTGATAAATCTGCAGCTGAGTAGCACATATTTTAGATCACAGCTGAACACAGATAACTACACAGAGTATTGTGCATAATGTCAGTGGCCATAATACCTTTTTGGTACCGCTGTCTCTTTCCCAGCCCTGTTGGGATCATCATCTAACTTTCTTTGGTGCAGATCATTGGTAGGTACCTTGCACAGTTTGCAAGGCACCTAGCTTTAGCCATCTGAAAAAAAGTGATAATCCTGTCCTGAGAGGTGGTTGACATCCTCCAGATACCCATTTCTGTCTGTTGGTTAGAGAGAGAAGCTGGATACCCAGCTCAGACCCAGGAGCTAAGGAACGCAACTCAAGTTGGGTGAATTAATCTCATATGCTGTGATCAATTAAAATATTCACATTCTCATCTGTTGCTTCCACCTGACAAGCCTCCAGCACTGTAGAGAAGTTCTAGGCATCAGTCATCTGCTGTCTGACCTTGATTTCTTTTAACTTTTCCCATTTCTGTCACACAGAGGTTCCTGTTCATTTCTGTCAGGCATCCCCCTCTTCTTCCTCACACACAAAGCCTCCCCATGCCACAGGCACAACAAATTTATTACCAGTGCCAGCCTCTTGACGGGGTCAGAGGGAAGACAAACGGAGTAATTCCTGACATTACAATCTCATTACAGAAAAACAAAACTAATAAATTGCTACCAGCCAACAAGTTCTTTTTCCATCACTAATAATTACTGCTTACAACTTTCATTAGAAAACAAGTAACTGATTCGTCTTACTCTACCCCCTCACCTCAGTAATCTTTAATAACTTATCATAATGATACCACATGAAAAACAGTACAGAAATCCCAGAAGTAGCTGACTGTATGTCTTTCCTCTTAAAAGCAAAATAAAGCAAAACAGCCCCAACAAAGTATCATGATAACATACTGTTCAGTTATTTGTTGAATTCATGGAAGAAATGTGAAAATATACAAGTTGAATGTAACAGCAAAAATTGCTAAGCCTTAAAAGACCTATTAAATTTATTAAAGAAGTTATCAGCTGAAGGGGCTCCTAGAATCAGGACTCTTTTCTCTCTGTTGTTTTTTAATGTTTTTTTTATCATCTTTCCCATTTGGTACATTTCACAAACATTAACCAGACAAAATAACTGTGTCAAAATTTCTTGGGGAATCATTTTGCAGGGTTAAGATCATATTAGTTGGGGGGGAGGGGGAGAGAACACACACAAAAACGTTTTTTCCATGCAAGGAGGTCTATTTTAAAACATGATTTGAACACGCCAATTCAGCAGTCATCAGTAAAGATTTTTGCCTCAAGTTCTTTTCTTTGATTCCCTTTTCTTTATGTAGTTAAATCAGCAAGAACAAATGTCTTACATTTACATCAAACAAATATTGACATAACTTATAAGGTCAATTGCTGCAAGGCCAGGATTTAAAAACAAATTAAATTTGATGTATGCTATTTCAAAGGTCAGCCAGAAAGGTATATGCTGCACCCATTTTACAATGCACACCCTGGGAGGCAAAAGTATTGAACGCTGTGAAAAGACATTGCAATTATGAAGATAATTACAGTAGTAGCTAGGTAGGTGATAAGAGGCTTAATTAGATCAGAACAAGCATGGAAAAGAAATTGCAGTATATTAAATTAGAAGTAAATTCAAATAACTCATGCCAGCATTTATTTCAAGTTGATAGTTAACATGTTTGTATTTTTAAAGGAGTGGAAATATTACAGCAAAGGCAGTAGAGACATTTCATCCAGCACAGGCCAGCGTCACTGCATATGAAGGTCCTACCACTTCCAGAATACTGCTATTCTGAGACAGTTTCCTGATTTCCCTTTCTGATCTCATGAATTTTCAGTAGCAGAAGTGAGATGGCATGAATCTTGTGTTATTATTTGAGCAGCTTAGAGAATAAATGAACGCCCATCCCCAAAACGTACCCACACTGCAAAGGAAGGATTTCTGTGAAATAAGCTAGAGGAGTGAGCAGGGAAGCTCTGAGGAAGGTAAGTGTCCACAAGAGCTGGTTCACTGTGCTGTGAGATACTTCCAGCTTTGTCACCGGAAAAAAGCAACCTCCCTTTTCCCTCAGAGAACTGTACCAAACACCCATTTGTTGCTCAATGATTTAAAACATTTTAAATGTTTGTGAATTTACTACGTTAAAATTGTGTACCTGACCAGCAGCTAGTATGTCCTTTAAGGGGCTACTGCTCTGCCATGACTCCAAAACATGAACAAACAAAGGAACGAGGTGGAAAGAGATTGCCCAACATTTTGTTGTCCTACACCCCAGACAGCAATTTTATTTTGGAGATATTCCAATTCAATTGCATCCTGTGGACCTCTGCACAGGTGAAACTAACTGCATGAGATGAACGATGTAGCAGAGTAAAAGAGGACTGAAAATCAATGGGCGCGGCCAGGGTATGCCTTTAACATTTAAATACCAGCCACAAGGGCTGTGCTGCCATCAAATCATTCTATCTATAAAAGTGGCTTTCACTACCAGTTCTCTCTACTGCACAATAAAACTGTACAATCACTAATATCTGTGCTGTCCTTCAAGTCCTTCACTAGACAGTTACCTTTGTTAGGCAATGTGGGGAGGCCCTCATCAACTTGTCCTGTTCTCTCACCTAGACAGACAGTGGCCATTAAGCAAAACCTCGAGAGTTGGTAGTATGAAATGAGATACACACGCTGCTCTTCCACGGCTTCTTTTCACTGGAAACACCTTTAAACTTGAGGGTGATGCTCACTCCCTTCTGCATGTATCTTTGAAACAATAACAGTCTGCAGGAGCCCCCCAGAGAGTAGTCCACTACTATTGCTAAAGGAAATCCAGTAGGCTCTGAATTGGCTACTGTCGTCTAATTTTATACTTTTATTCACTTGTATTGCAGCCCCAGGACACTTCTCCTGTCGTGCAAACAAGGTATTTCTCTGTTCGTGAGTGCAGAGACTAACGCCTGCCATCTAGAGGGTGGTTTCTGGAACATAATCGAGACACACAGTTTCACAGGGTAAGACAACTGCTTAAAAGTCATCTAAGTGAGACTAAGACAAAAACCTCAGTATCTGCTTTCTTTGAGTTTTTGTAGATTTTTCAATCTTTTCTGCTTCTTCAACAGCACCATCCATTCATGAAAGGCGACTAGCTAGCTAGGATAATCACAGAATCATTAGGGATTGGAAGGGAGGGACCTCAAAAGATCACCGTCCCATCCCCCTGCCACAGCAGGATCACCCAGACCAAGTCGCAAAGGAACACATCCAGCTGGGTCTTGAACGACTCCAGAGGAGACTCCACAACCTCTCTGGGCAGCCTGTTCCAGTGCTCTGTTACCCTCACTGTGAATTATATTTATTCTAGAACAGATGAAAACTTTGTGGGTTTTTTCAATACTATATAATTTATTTTCATTGTGTTCTTGCGCTCATAGCTGCCTAAAACAGGCTAGAAGAGTTACAATCAGAATGAGACAATATTAATCATTAATGGCTTCCACTCAGAAAAGTGAAAATTGCACAAAAAAGCTCAAAAGTCTGACAAAAGACCGTATTTCCCTCTTAGGTTGTTGTTAATTAAGCAGCTATGGCTACTGATAATAGGTAAAAATTACTTCATACAGTTTCTTACAATGGAGAAATGAGCAGTTAAGTGATCAGTATGAATTAATCTTAAAAAATAATGCTGGTTTTTGTGTCCTAATAACTTGGTGTCATGATTACATCTTAAAGGAAAAGCATTGCAAGCAATTTTTCATGGGAGATCCAAACCCTCCTCTCACTAAAATTGAAACTCTTAAAAATAGGCAATGGTGCCTCTCTCTTTAAGCCAAAATCACATTTCATAGCTAGCAGCCAACTTTTAGTAAGAAATATATAACCAAGTACAATGTGATGCAAGAAAACTGCTCCACCCGAGTGGATGTATAATCAAACCACACAAGAAATGAAACAGTGCTCCAGAATTTGTTTATGTGAAATATATATGAAACCCTTCCTGCCTATGCAAAAGGCTATGGAACACACTGGAATGTAACTGGTCTGTGATCCTTGCTCTATACACCATCTAATGATTTTTCACACACGGTTTTCTAAGCAATATACACAAAAGTAAAATATACACTTGTAGGAAAGAACTTCTTATATTAAAATAAACCAAGGACACCTTTACATTTCTACCTCTGTTGCTTGCCATTAGTGGGGAGAAGTTAGGCAGGGCTCCTTTTCCACAGAAAGAAATATACTTTATACCCCTTCACGCCTCATGTAGCATCTTTCACTGAGCTTCAGAGGTCAGTTGAAACAGGAAATACGCAGAAATTAGTAAGAAACAGACTAAACACTCCTGAAAGGCAAGGAAATAAGCAGAAATATTCCTTCTGAAATGTAAATCGATCTGTGACAAAGTCCATGTTGTATAATCCCAGGTGAGACTGAGCCGTATACAAGGCTGTTCTATTTTATGGAATAGATACTATTCCTTTTTTTAGGCTACTCTCTATTCATACCCGTAAGATTAAATAATACATTTTGAAAACAGATGGAGCCACTGAGGAAAAATTTAAGAGAAAACTTTACAGGTGCCAACTCTAATTGACTACAGTCATAATTAATTTGGTCTCTGTCAAGTTAAAGTTGGGGGGCAATTACCAAGAAAGCAAACAAAACGCAAGGCTGGAATAACCACAGAATACTAACTTCCATGCAAACAGTTTATGGAAATGTCACAGATGATTTTCAAGCCACGGTGAAAGAAAGGGTATGTTTTAAGTGATGAGAAAGATTACCTTAATTAGGACCCTCCAAAGAATATTCTTCTTCCCCCCTCCCCCCGCCATTTCTCTTCAGTTCAGAGACACACAGAGATAGCAGTCAGGGATTTGGGCTTCTGTGCTGCTCTGTTGGGGGTTTGGGGTTTTTTAATCCAACCAAGTGCAAGTGCATGCAAAGACAGTTTGGGTTAGAACATCCGGGTATCAGTCGTATACAAAAAGCAGGTGCTAACAAGCGCTGACTTTGGTATCCATGTATTTTCCATTATTTCATGGTACCTCCTTTAGAAAGGAGCCCACGTCTTACGAGGAGCACTGAGGGAATTGCGACTCTTTAGCTTGAAGGGGCTAAGAGGGAGGCTGAGGGGAGACCCCATTGCTGTCTACAGTTACCAAAAGATTAGAGAGGTGGCTGCTGGTCTCTCCTCCCAAGTAACAAGTGATAGGACAGGAGGAAACGCCCTCAAGTTGCTCCACGGGATGTTTAGGAACAATTCTGTCACTGAACGGGGTGCCCTGGGAGATGGTGGAGTCACTAAACTCGCAAGTACCTAAAGGACACTTAAGTATCGTGCTAAGGGACACGGCTTAGCGACGGCCCGGCACTGCTCACTGCTCGGTTAACGGTGGGACTTGACTTCAGAGGTCTCTTCCACCTCCCGCGATTCTGTTAACAGTGGCAACACCTTTTCCTGCACTGTGCAAATCCTACCCTTTCTCGGCTCCCAACCGTCGATGTACAAACCCCGGGCGCTGCAATTCTGCGAGGAGAAAGCACAGAGTCTATCTCAGCGCTCTGTCCTATCTCTCCGCACAGCACCCAGCCCCATCTGCGTTCACGGCGGGCCAGGCCGCCCGCGGAACCTTCCCGCTCTGCCGCGCACGGCCGCCCGAGCCCCGCGCTGCAGCGCCCCGCTTCCGGCTTCCGCTCGGCTGCGGGCGCAGTGAGGGTCGGGGCAGCGGCGTGAGCCGTTCAGGCTGCGCTCCTGGTTCCTCTTTGTGAGTCGGGGAGACCGTCGCTGGCTTCCCCAGAGAGAAGAGCCGAGAAATACGGAGCCCGGCGATCCGGGTTGGAAACGTGCGGCCACACGGTTTGGGGTAAAATACATGAAATAAGGTAAAAGACTGAAAGCGGAAGGACCGCAGTGTGAGTGAGAGTGCGTGTAGTGCTTTCAGTAGTGGAAGGAACCGTGGGCTGGAATGTTTAAATCTGCTAATACAGATTGTAAAAAAGAAATAATTGTGAAGCCTGCAAAGCGATGAAACAGGTTCTGCTCTGTTCTGAACGGAATGAGATGCACCGCGATGCCTGTTCTGGTGCGTGTGGCTGAGGTAGGAGCTGGAGATGCCCAAAGCACAAGAAGCCATGAAGTGTGGAAAGCCTCTTTTGGTTAGACGTTAGGAAAAACTTCTTTACTGAAGGGATCATCACACCTTGCGTTAGACAGCCCGGGAAGGGGGTTGAAGCATCCTCCCTGCATGGGTTTCAAAGCTGTGTAGATAGGGAAGTTTAGGGACAGCATTTAGTGGTAGCCTTGGGATTGCTGGATTAATGCATGGGCTCTTTAATCTTGAAAGCCTCTATGATTTTTGAGATTCTAAGATTCTATGATTTTTAAGAGCAACTTGACAGCTCCCCAGACCTCCCCAGACCCCCAGCGAATGGCTTGTTACAGCTGTTTGTTGTACTTGTCACAGCAGCATGGTTAACAAGTGACACAAGACAAGAGAACGAGACACAAGGGAATGTCAGGACCAGCACAGAAGACCCAGAAACCTGCTGGTGCTGTGAGCAAACTTTGCATGTGTCTGTAGCACATCATTACGACAATGAAGAGTGGGGAGAAAAAGAGCATTAGGCATGGCACATGCCTCAACAGCTTTTGGGTGCCAGACATACATAGTGTAGCACCACTGTCAAGTAAAATACATGAGCTGTGGTAGGAATTTATCTTAGCATGTAGTATAGGAGGTAAATCTTTTAACAGAATGAAGCACAGTGCTGCAGAGGACCCTATACTCACAACACATTGTAGTGCCATTTTTTTAACTATTGTTCACACTTCATACGCACTTTCTGTGCCACAGCACCAGCTATTAAGCTCAAAAGTCCCTCTCACTCTTGCTGCATTTTGCTCCAACTAGAAAACTTCAAATGGAGAAACCCCCCTCATGCAGTTCCCCAACTGCTTTGACTGTCATTGAGCAGCAGCATCATAGCTTACGGTGTTGAGGACAGAACCAGACATGGACCTGCTGTGTTCTGGACAGTTTCTCTTACAACAGCATCATAGATTAAAAGGAAGGTGCTAGCAAGAGTCTTAAGTCTGTGCCTTCAGCAAAAAGACGCTTTATGCAAAATGTTCAGTCTTTCCACAGTTACATCTTGAATAATTTACTGGAGATATATCCTTGATAACTGGACCTGTTGTTTTAGGTCTTCCACAGGTACTTTACTGTCCTATGCTCCTTATCTGCACTGCAGAGAGATTCCACTACGTCCTTCCTGTCCAAGTTTCCTGTCCAAGCATTTGGTAATGGTGTTAAATACAGTATTTGGTCATCAGCCTCAGGTCAGTGGAGGTAGAATGTTCGGCAGAGGCATTTAAAATACTTGATGCTTTTAAAAGGTATGATACTCTGATTTGGAAGGAATTGCAGGCAAACAGAGTTTTTACTATTGTCATTCCTGACATCTTAACACTGTAAAGTTCTAGTCAGAAAATTAAAACACAGTAAATCCCTTAAGAATTTAGAAACTGGGACCAGGACAGAAGACACGTGGAAGCTCAGAGGGAAAAAGTGATAGGCTACAGGGCTAAGATGTTGTTGGAATACCTGGGATGACTTGATAGCTTCTTTAAAAGGACCTTACATTGCAGTTTTGATGTTACTTAACTCAGTGCAGCTTTCTAAAAACTACCACCTTAAAGATACTTCAGAATCTGTGTCATCAGTAGTGATTGAGACAGTTGTATCAAAAGCCTCAAAAGGATTTTTCATGAAAATGACTTGTCATTTTGTTGCTTTCAATGTGAAGTCAAGGTATAAATATGAACTTTTAAGGTTCTGCTGTTAAGTCAGCATTTGAGCAGTTGGAAAATTAACGTACAACCTCATATCAGACTCCCAGTATCAAACATGTCATGCTTTACAATAACGACAGTTGGCAGCAGGCAGTTCAATATAATTTTGACTACAAAATACAACACTAATACAATTTAAAACACATTACTCAATGCTACAGGGTGAAAAAAATCTATTTATATGTACAGTCAAACCCAAATTTTAGTATTTGGTCAGGACAGTGTATTTGTTAGGGAAAGCTAGGATTGTTTGGTTTGTTTTATGACTTTTTCAACAAGGACACTAATTTTTCTGCCAAGCTTAAGCTGCTACAAATTCAATGTGTGTTGGTGTTGCAGCTCTCCTTACAGGTACCTGTATGCATGTCTACATGTCTGCTTGGAGCTAGGAATGAAGCTGATGAGAGCAGGTGCCTCCCATTTCCTCAGGCTAGTGACTCCAGTAGATACCCATAGACCTGCTGGAGTCAACAGAACCATGGCTGGGCAGAGCTGTCCAGCTTCTGCCAAGCCCTATGTCCATAGTGATTTTCTTCAAATTCCTTCAATTCTTTGGAAGTTTTGAAATTTCTGCCATTTTAGAAATCAGAGGCAGAGTAAGGAGCACCCCTAGGTGTATTTGTGTAGCTAAAACAGCTGTGGGTTTGTTGTACAGTGTGATACATGTTGGGGCAACTTGCTACAGAAGGCAGATTTTCAAAACAGGAACACAGTGTGAAGTAGCAAAATAGGAGCTAAACAATTTGAAAAAATTCAGCCATCGTGATGGCTGCAAGGAAGTATGGTTTGGTGGGTGTAGCATAAAGTACGTCCTCCTGAGTCTTAGACTTGGGAGTGGATTTTTTAGCACAGTGCTTAATAATGCAGGGTTTTTTTATCAGTGGAGAAGTCTTCGTGTCTTCCTCAGCTGCTTTCTAATTGCTAAGCAAATAGCCTGACTAACCCTTTTGCTGTTTTCCACCACTAGGCTATGCTAATCTGGGCCTTGGGAACGCTTGTTGGTTTGAGTTTAATTTTAATGTGCATCTGATTTAGAATGTCACACCAACAGCAATTCTCTCAGCAGAACTGAGGGGATAAGGATGGAGTGTAAGGAAGGGGGTCTGCCTATACCGTCTGGAGTGCCTGTGCTGATGAGAGAAATTCTAATATCAGGCCAACATTTTTAATCAGTCAGTTCCCCTTTTCATTAAGTCAGAATAATTAGTATTTGGCAAATTTAGTTAAAACACAGAGTAAACTAAGCATGTGAGAACACTGCACAGTTCACTTTGGAAGTAATAAGAGAGTGGTGGTTTGATGGATTACTTGGTGGGCTCACCGCTATACTGCATTGGTTCTCTCCTGGAATGTTAAAATAGACACCTGTGTTGAACCAGATGGAACTAAATTAGTATAAACCTTTCTTGGGAACAGTGGCATCTCAAAGCCATGCATATTCCTGTTTGTTATGCTAATCTGGTAGAATGATAAATAAGCAGTAGACACATCCTTCTGTCATAGGTTGTAAATCACTGTAATAATGTTGTTTTGTTTTCTAAGCCTTCATGAAGCATGAAATGCACATTTTTGCAGTGCACCATGATGCATTTACCTGAGAAATTCCTTTTAGCTGATTGAAATTGTTAGTAAGCATGAGAGAGGTAAAAGAGAAAATGAGCTGAATGTTTTCATTATTAAAACAGGCAGGGTAAGCCAAAACCAGAGAGACCTGTTGCAGAGCAGCCTACAAAGCACAGCCGTTCTGAGGTTTTGTTTAAGGAAAATCACTTCAAATACAGTTCAGTGAAAAACTTAAGCAAAGTTCTTTCCAGGTCACAAGGTTTTTTGTGGTTCAGAATCAAAGAATTGTCAGAGTTGGAAAGGACCTCTAGAGATCATGTAGTCCAGCCCCTCTTCTAAAGCAGGATTGGCTAGAGCACATTGAGCAGGACTGCATCCGTACAGGCTTTGAGTATCACCAGAGTAGGAGACTCCACCACCTCCAGGACTTGTTCCTGGGCTGTGTCACCTGCACAGTAAATAAGTTTCTGTTTGTCGCTAAACAAAACTTTGTTCTAGCTTGTGCCCGCTGCCTCTTCCCCAGTCACTGGCCATCGCTGGAAACAGTCTGGGCTCCATCCTCCCTACATCCAGCCTTCTGATATTTATAGACATAGATAAACAGCCCCAGTTCTCACATCCTTTGTTCACAGGAGAGCTGTTCAAGACCCTTAATCATCCTTATTGCCCTCCACTGGACTCTCCAGTAGTACAGTCTTGCTTGAACTGGACACAGTGTTCTTAATGCACCCCAGGATACCGTTGGCCTTCCTGGCAGTAGGTGCACACTGCTGGCTTACAGACAACATATTATCGAGATCCTTCTCAGGGCTAGTCTCTAACAGTTCACATGACTCTTCATAAGGGACTGGCCCCATATTTTGAATTTGATAGGAAACTTGCAAGAAAAGGGAGTCATTTTGTGTGCATTTATTACGTACCCATTTTCCCCCCCAACAGACAGTGAAAAATGCCCAAAAAGAAGACTGGCGCTCGTAAGAAAGCAGAGAACCGTCGTGAACGTGAAAAGCAGATAAGGGCTTCGAGAGCCAACGTTGATTTAGCCAAACATCCTTGTAATGCTTCAATGGTAAAATAACCTAAAATATTTAACATTACAATGCTTAATTTGCAATTACGTGAAACCAGCGATAATACGTTGAGACTCATCTATGCCAACCCCTACCATTCTGTGATTTGGTGTACTTGAATGCCCCAAGAGTGACATTTTTCCTACCATCCTTCCTTTATATTTAAGGTTACGTTTGCATCAGAGCTGTAATACTTGAATAAAACTTTGGTTCTTAATTAGAACTGAATTTGGAGTACCTGTGGAATCTATAAGTTTTATGTCTTTTACCTAGAATAAAAATAATTACCAATATGTTATTTCTTCTCTTTAGGAATGTGATAAGTGCCAAAGGTAAGTATTTTTCCGCTTCTAAAACCAGTAGTTTCATATTAATTGGTTTCAGACATTTCACAGGCATTCTTTTAATGCTTGTTTCCTTCCTTCCTTCCCCCCCTTTAATGTGCCCAGGCGACAGAAGAATAGAGCTTTTTGCTACTTCTGTAACTCTGTTCAAAAATTACCCATTTGTGCACAGTGTGGTAAGTAGAAATAAGAAGCAAAACTCTGTTACCCTCAGTCCCATTTATGGTGATAAAATGTCAACAGTTAGGCTGCCTTTGTCTTAGACTATCTTTGTGCTTTTTGAACAAGTTTTAAGTCTGTTGTGAATTCCCTTCCTTGATCATACATTAGTGGCACCCACCTTTGTTTCCTAGGATTGAGGTTGATCAGGGGCTTGCCTTCAGTATTTGATCTTTGGAAAAATGTGTCTCACTGCCCTTTAGGCTTGAGAATATCTGACTGTTTTCCTAGATTGACCACATGCAGTATTTTTTCAGCAGCAAAGTTAAAAGTGCTCTGGTTGCTAGCAAGGATCCAATAAACACTACTTTTTAGGAATGATATTTGCCATCAGTTTGCTATCAGTTAAAGCAGTGGTACTTCATTCACCTTGTGTTATTCTGTAATGTAATGTGCTGCTCACATTGTTTTTATGTGTTAGAGCGCTGGTACTTTGAAATCACACGAGAAAGAATTCTAGTGACAGAATGAATCTCTGAAACATACTAAACATCATACAGGCTGTTGTATTTTGGTTTGTTTTTTTAAACAGCTGCTTGCTTACAAGCAGTGTTCATCATTTCAATACTTTGAGGTGAATATTGGTTTTACTGTTTCAACACAAGCTTGCAGAGTTTAAATTTACTATTAAGCAGTTTGGTTACACTGTAGATTGAGCTGCCAGGATCTGCAGCTTCCAGTGCCCGTTTTGGGACATGCAGATACTGAGCATTTTTGAAAGCTGGGCTGTTAGTCTGTCATGGCTGTGTATCATTCTTCATGTCTTCGTTCTGTCATTATGCAGTGAAGTACTAAAAATCACGCTGCCTATCTTGCAGTGTTATATACCTGTATTTCACTCCTGTTTGTTGATTTTTATCTTAATCTGCAGTTGTCTCGGAGGGAAAAGCATTCCTCATAACAATCACACAGTTAGTACAAATCTGCTGATTCCACATACTCAGGTTTAATTACATTTCAGAGTATATTTTTTTTTGTCAAATTTTGAATGAGTTTGTAGAGAGCATCCCTGTGTTGCTTTCTCTAAGCAGGGAATAGCAGAAATACCAAAGGGGTCTATGGCAGGGCTGCTTAATTCAGTGACAGAGCACCACTGCAGTAGCCCCAGCTAATTACAAGATTCTTTTGGCACTCACCCCTTGCATTTAAAGGAATTATTTGGTCTAAGAAGCAATCTCTTATATGGTTTTAAAAAAGAAGAAACCCAACAAGACCAACTATCACTAAACCCCCCCAGTATTCAAGTACCTCTAAGTAATTAAGTCACAGAACTGTTGAGGCTGGAAAAGACCTCCAAAATCATCAAGTCCAGCCTATGACCCAACATCATCACAATCAGCTATACCAGGGCACTAAGTGCGACAGTCAATCTTTTCTTAACTTCCAGGGATGGTGACTCCACCACCTCCCCAGGCAGTCCATTCCAACATCTGGTCACCCTTTTCTCTGAAGAAGAGCTTCCTAACATCCACCCTAATCCCTGGTGCAGCTTCAGGCCCTGCCCTCTTTTCCCAAGCACCTAGTGACAGAATGAGAGTCTGAGCCACACTTGTCTACAACCTCCCTTCAGGGAATTAAGTCATCAGGTTCGCACTTGTTTTTTTGAGGGCCTCAGCCTTGCACACACTGCTTTTATGGTGGGACATAATGCAACTAGTTAGGATGTTGTTCCTTCATTTACACCTTAGCTTTGTTCTGACATTTGAAATTCTTGTCAATGCTTCAAAAACTGGAACAAGACAGTTTGATTTATTATGGGAGCACAGATCTAAAGAGATTTTGGCTGAAAACAGGAAAATAATTTGGTCTTTGTGTTAGTTTTACCTAGGCATACAATTAAGCACAGATGTTGGGTTAAAGTACTGCTCTCCTACTCATTCTAATATTTGATTATGTCATTTTCTTCTTGTTTCTTGCCCTTTTTTTAAACAGGGAAAACAAAATGCATGATGAAGTCTTCAGATTGTGTTATAAAGCACGCTGGTGTGTACAGTACAGGACTAGCAATGGTGGTATGTATACAGAATAGTCTTTTAAAATTTTACATATAACTCCTACAGACTCTGACATTTCCTTTGTGCTCACAGAGAGGTGCTGGTGGCAGGACATAACGACATGTATTAACAACATCGGAGCTTACATGTCCCATAGCTAAATCCTAGTCTCATGTAAATTCTGGTATCATTCTGTAAAAAACAGTAGTTTTGTTGCTGTGTTCTCAGTATTGCAGAGAATGATCTTGTTTCATGACATTAGTGGGAAATTATAAAAAAATTATAGTCATTGAGTTCTTTGCAGAGCTACTCATAGCTTGTGGCCTTTGAATTTTTGGCGTTAGAAGGACAAGGTAGTTACTCCATTCTGGAAAGTGAGCTGGATAGTGTCTGGATTAAATGCTGTACAGATTAAACCTCTGCCCTGTTTCCTCCTCCAGGTTGGCTGGCAGCTGGCAGATTTTCTGAGTAATGCAGCAAGCCTTTCCAGTACGAAGTTCATACTCATTCCACACACTATTTTCATGAGCAATTAATCTGGATTCACAACTGCCGCCTTAGCTTTGTGTGCATGTAATGTAAGCGGTAGCTTGTTACATAAAGGCTGAGGAGACTTATGGAATGCTGCAATGAACAGATAGTTGAAGTGTAGATCTTGCTAGCATAATCCAAGTGAAAGAGTCTGACTAGTATCCAGTGAGTTATTTGATACTTGCTCTCCGTGGAGCTCATGTTTATAATCTAGATGAGTGATTTTAGCCTAAGAATATAGTGACATTTTTCACGTCTTTCTTGAAATTAGATTTTTGACAGAACATTGTCATCTCAGTTTTCAGCTCAAGGACACAATTTTCATGCAGACGATCCAAGACAAAATATAAAACAAAAAAGAAATCAAATTTATTTTGCATTATTTCTAATCCTGAAGCAGCAAATATCAGACAAAACAAGATGAACTGCAGAGCAACTTGATAGGAATGCAAATGTGGTTCTTCATACTCTTACTCGACTGGAAAGAACCCACTGAGAGAACGGATACTTCAATCCATAACCTGAATGTAATAAAAGTCTTTCTCTAGGTATTGCAGGAACCTGAAGATGATGTTTTTCTGCAATTGCAGGGTGCAATCTGTGATTTCTGTGAAGCTTGGGTGTGTCACGGGAGGAAGTGTCTCAGCACACATGCTTGCATCTGCCCTCTTGCAGATGCAGAATGTATTGAGTGTGAAAGAAGCGTCTGGGACCACGGTAGGTTGCTCACACTTAAAGCAAAAATCTCTGTACTACTTTTCTCACGTAACTCAAGAGATCCTAACACAGGACTTTTAGAGTGTTCTTTCCGTTTAGAAAATAGAGCCTATACAGTGAGACATGCAAATCACCTGCTCAAAAACAACCATCTCTGAGTTGAGCACTGTATATGTCATGTAAAGGGTCTGTCTTATCAGCTGCCCTCTTCACATAATTAAGCACTGCTTGAGCTTGTCAGTTTTATGCCCTTCCCTTTCCAGTCATCTGCACCAATACAGCTATTTGGATTCCCCATTGTTTAGCAAACCATAGTGATCTCCATCAAATGTTTATTTCAGGTATGCAGAGGGGAGGAAAGAGGATGAAAGGAAAAATACCTAATACCATAGTTGCATTAAAATGAAGAATACTAGAATACTTGCCATGTATTTATACTCTTTTGATTGCAGGCAACATAACATTTTTCAATGTAATAATGGATGGTAGTTCTAATTTAAGACTGATGAAGCATTTTTGAGAGAAGGGAGAACTGATCTCCCGTCAAAGATATTGCCTAAATTGTAGGGCAGAACACAATGTCTCAGCCTGTTGTTGACCCTTTTGCCTTGCTAAATCTTTTAGGAGGCAGAATATTTGCCTGTTCTTTTTGCCACAACTTCCTCTGTGAAGATGATCAGTTTGAACACCAAGCCAGCTGCCAAGTTCTGGAAGCAGAGACTTTTAAATGTAAGTTAGTATTCATAGTTGCTTTCATCACAGCTAAGCAGATTCTCCTCTGCGCTGTAGAATACTCTCCAGTGCATTTCTCCAAGTAGCTTTTACCTCCACTGCAGGACAGGCCTGTTTCCTGTGTGCTGCTGTCTAGACTACAGCTTTTGTATCTGACTTTCTTCCATGCCAGATTGCACATGGCAGTTGTTTCCCTGCCTTGCCCCCCATGGAAAGTTGGCTTTGCAGAAGCCAGCAGTCTCTGAAGTTGCAGTATTCACAGCGGCCAGAACTGCAGCAAAACTGCTGGAAATTGTTATGCTCCTTTTTAACTCCACAAAACTCTGCAGCAAGAAGGTGCTCTCTCTGACCATATGATGAGCTATTTATAGATAGCTATTCTTCATCTAAAACAGCTGCCCTAAGTTACATCACCTGTATTAGTCTGGCTCAGCTTTTCCAGACTGCAGAAGAGGGCCTGTGTTTTGGTGAATCATAAAAGATTCCAAGACCATCTGTTGATTTTGCAATAAGCAGGAAGTCCTGAGAAAGGCCATGGCTCAGGAAGGAGACATAGGAGACAGGGCAAGCATGGAAGTAACATTAGTATTCATCCAGAGCATGAACTTTCTTTTTTCACTGATCAGTGGAGTGAGAACATGTCAGTAGATGTAGCCAATGTTGACACATCCCACTTAAACCTGAGTAAAGAACAGGTAGCTCGCAACTTTGTTCTTTTGATCATTAGTAGTGTAGACAAAACTTAACTTATTTGTAAGGGGTCATGAAGGCCACACCTGACTTTGCTAGTCCATTCTGCTGCTCCTCTGACTGAAACAGGGAAACTTCAAGGAAAGCTTCAGGTATTTAAAAACACAAACCCAACCAAGCAAGGCCACATCTGCTTAACTAATTTTTTTAGAATTATTTCTTTTCTACCCATCATTAGCTACTGTTTGGTTTCTCCCATAAGACAAATGCTTGTCCTTTCCAAAATGTATACATACGTATTTTGACTGTTTTAACACCTTCAGGCCTTATTACAAAGTTCAGGGAGGTCTTTATCACGTTGAACACTTCCTTAGAACTGACTAATCTCTTCCTACTTGGTTTCTCCTAGTTCAGAATATTTGTTGATTTCAGTGTTACAGCCTGTCTCTTTAGCAATGTCTTACCTCCTTTTCATCTCCTATGCTCCCCCCCAAACAGCTGTTTTCTAAGCCTTGACTATCTTCCTTTGATGTATTGTACTAGATTATCTTTTTGTATAGCAATATTGAAGCAGCAACAGCTGTTGCACAATGGTTTTTTTTTCCAGTGATTTTTGGAAGCTTTTAATTCAGAGATGCAATATCACACCCTGATTAGACAACATTTCTTTAGGGTTTTCAGTGCATTCACTGTTTCATGACACAAAGCAGCTCTGGAAGAGAGGCAGGGTTTTTCTCTGTGTGTGGTAACAAAGTCATAAAATCTGAACTTTGACAGAACACATGAACTTCAAATGCAGTCATGCAACTCTAGTCTAAATCTCATTCTAGTTGTAGAAAAGGTCATTATTTTCCATCACTGAGAAGTTTTGGCAGTACAGATGATCCAGAAATATTTTTTTAATGTGTGCTTTTGCATTTCTATCTTTAAACAAACAACAAGGCATAAATCTCATGTCTGGCCTGCTCCTGTAAAGAACTTAGGATATTTGCAACCTTTGTTTTCACAGGGTAAATCAGGGTGGAAGTGAACAAGTACTTGCACAGAGACTGACAAAACTCATGTTTTTGTTTCTGGAAAAGCTGTTCACCAGGCTTACTAGGACTGCCAGTTCCTGTATAGTTGCTGTCACTGTAGTCCTTCTAGTTGAGTAAAGAAACGAGTCTGAAGCTTCAAGACAAGTTAAACTTTGAGCACAAATTCCAGTCTTCACAGCTCACGTGCCAGCTGCAATTCTTGTCTACATTTAGACTATAACCAGTGCTAAACTACAGCAGTTGCTCTCTACCTCAGCAGAAAAGGGGGATTGAGAAGTGGAGAGGGGACTCACGGGTTGAAATGCAAATGGATTTAATGAAACCGCCAAACTAATACCAGTACCAGTGTAAAGCAGACCAAGAGATACTGAGCCCAGCAGATATGCAGAAGTCACAAACAGGAAGGCAGCCCTCAGGAGCAGATTGATAAATCTCTCAAGGGAAAGGGAGAAGCAGAACAAAGGAAAGGAGCAGGATCAAGAGGAGCCCAAGCAGGAGGGTCTCCAGATCTTCTCTCTTTATACTGTGCATGAGGTTTATAGCATGGGATATGCCTGTGAGCTAACTCAGGTCAGCTGTCATGGCTCACTCCAAACTGCTAATGGCCTGCAGAACATGGGTGGCTCAGAATTCCATCCCAGCAAAATCAGGACACACATTTTCATATGAAGTTGTGTGCAATAAAGTACTTTCCCAGAGGATGTGACAGAAGATACAGAAATCTAGGTTTAGAAGTTTGCAAGCTTTAGCTCATTTAAATAAGGAAAAATTATTACAGGATGCTGGAGTAGTGGTTGAAGTGCCTGTAAAGTGGTAGTTTTCCTAGGAAAAGCAAGTTAACCACTTTATGCCAAGCTGGTTCTAAAACTTCTGTTTTCAAAAGGTGGTACACTCACTACATAGTTGAACTTTCCTCATCAAACTTGTACTTCATGTCAAATTACATTTTTGCAACACGACTTAAGACTTGAAAACAATCTAGTAAAGTAATACTATATGGTAAAATGACCGATGTGTGTTGCCAAAGCACAGTTGTGTCAGGGAATGTAAACTAAAAGCCTTAGTTCCACAATTACATTTTTATAGCAAGGTGTTAGGAACATCAGATCTGCAGTTTCCAAGTCATTAATTCTCCATGTTGATTTTCTCCAACAGGTGTGTCCTGTAACAGGCTCGGGCAGCATTCATGCCTGCGTTGTAAGGTAAAGGATAAAGACAGTTGCAAGTAGCTATTTTAGATTTGTTCTCCTTAGCCTCCAAAAGGTCGTGATCAAGCCATGTCATGTCCACATTATTAAAAGTAGCATTTGTACTTTTCTTTTAGTTTCTGAAGCCTGGGGACAGACTTGTAGGGGATAAAAGGGATTTTATCTGTGCTTGCCCGATGACCACAAGCCAGTGCTATGCATCCTTACACCAGATGAGGCAGCTTTCACTTTGTCCAGCCTTGTGTTTAAATTTGGGCTGTACCGTGTTTGGGCCTTTTTAAAAAAAACACCAGCTTACCAGAACTAATCCTTGGTCTTGAACTGAATCCAAGGCTTTGGAATGTTTGGAGACTCAGTGTAGAGCCAAAAACATAAATCTAAAAAGCACTTGTATTTTTTGTTTTTTGACAGTCAATTGATGATCTGACCAGAAAACACTACAGCCTGGATCCAGTAGAAACAATCTCCCCAGCTAATCCAATCCCCATACTAATTTGGTGACATCAGGCTTTTGATCTTACACACTCAGAAGTAATTGTATGTATGTAAAAAGATCCACATGCTTTATCATCAGCATTGCACAGATTTCTCCAGGTGCTGGTTCTTCATTGCCTGCTCTTACTCTTCTTACCCTCTACGTCTCTCTGCAGTCACCCATAGCATCAGTTTCATATTCCACATTGTTTCTTTCTCCAGATACCTTCACTGGCACCATGGTGCTTCAACATAGAATGACTAGGTTTGGAAAGGACCTTAAAGATAGTCTAGTTCCAACCCCCCCTGCATAGGCAGTAACACCTTCACTATATCAGGTTACTCAGGGCCCAGCAAACCTGGCCTTGAACACTTCCAGGGATAGGGCTGCCACAACTTCCTTGGGCAACCTGTTCTAGCATCTCACCCCCCTTACAGGAAAGAAGGGTTTCCACATGGTCAACCTAAGTCTCCTCTCTTCCAGTCTGTAACTCTTTCCCCTTGCTATGCACCCATGTAAAAAGCGCTACCCCAGCTTTCTTATAGCCCACTTCAGATATTAGAAACCTACTATAAGGTCACCTAAGAGTCTCCACTTCTCCAGGCTGAACAACTCCAACTAGCTCAGCCTGTCCTTACAGGGGAGGTGCTGCAGCTGATCATATTAATTGCTTTTCTCTGGACCCATTCCAGGAGCTCACGTCCTCCTTATGTTGGGGACTCCAGAACTGGACACAGTACTCTGAGTAGGGTCTCACAAGTGCAGAGTAGAGGGGGGCATCTCCACCCTCAAGCAACTGTCAAATTTCACCTTAATTCTTGCCTTCAGGTCACAGCATAGTTATGTTCTGGCATACATACGATTACATTTTATTCAGGCTTGTTGGTATTAAGCAAAATTAGCCAAGCTTCTTGTGGGCAGCTCTACAGTGCAGTCCCGGAGAACGTTACTTTCTCTGCTCGTTTTTGAATACTGCCATCCAGCCTGTCCCAGGAACCTGTGCACAGAGCAACTACTTTTGTTGAACACAGTTTCACAAACTCCAGTTCCAGTGCACATAGAGCTCATTAAATTTTCATCCCAACCAGAAAAATTGCTGCTGTTAAGCACTTTTTTTTGGCTGCTGATTGCTGAAGAGTATGATCCTATGATTAAAACATTTAGCCTTGTAACTGCTTTTAACCCCACAGGCTTGTTTTTGTGACGATCACGTGCGAAGCAAGGTTTTCAAGCAGGAAAAAGGAAAAGAGCCTCCCTGCCCTAAATGTGGCCATGAAACTCAGCAGACAAAGGATTTGAGCATGTCAAGTAAGCCTGCTTGTCTAGCTAACAAGCAATACCAGTGCCATGGGTACCTACTTTCCCCACAGAGGAACGCCCCAATTATTTCCAATTGTTTTGCAAAGCTTAGCTGCAATGGTTTTGGGAAGAGTTTACATTTCTTGGTTCCAGAATTAAGCAGTCTCTCATTCTTAATTGATTCTAATACGGTGAAAGTTTCTGTGCTGTTTGAGATTTTTGTTATTGAAAAATTGCAAAAACTCCTTTATTTCATCAAGAATAGGCTAGCTGCTACATTTCAAAGTGCAGTTTGATGATGCATACAAGTCTGCCTTGACCACTCTTGAAAAAAAAAAAAAATCACAATGTATATTGTCTTCGTAAAGCACATCCAGGTGCAGGTTTTCTTAGCTAGAATACCAAAGGCTTGTCCTTACAACTCAGGTCACACTCAGGGGGAGTTGTTTATACAAACTTGGCTGCAGAGGGAGAGACTGTGTAGCTGAAAGGTTCTGTCAGAGTAAGGATTAAACGGGAAAATGTCAGATTTAGAAAATGTCCAAAACTGTATGCTCTTGGCCAAGTAGCGAAAAAAGACTGAAAAGAAATGTCAAAGGCTTCGCTCAAATTGCTCTTGAGGGGTGATAACATGATTTTTGTCTGCCTGCAGCACGCTCTTTAAAGTTTGGCCGACAGACTGGAGGTGAAGATGCAGATGGAGCTTCCGGTTATGATGCCTATTGGAAGAACCTTTCCTCCAGCAAGGCTGGAGATGCAGGTGATCGTGATTATGAATATGATGAATACGAAGCAGAAGATGACGAAGATGATAATGATGAGGGAGGGAAGGATTCCGATACCGAGACTACAGATATATTCAGCAATTTGAATTTAGGAAGGACCTATGCTAGCGGATATGCACATTACGAAGAACCAGAAGATTAAATTTAATATCCTGGCAAGCTAAAAACACTTGAAAGGAGTCAAACAGTGCTCCACTTGAGCTGATTGGGTGCCAGTAGGGTAGCTCTGTCAGCTATTTACATACCAAATTAAAGGGAAAGAGTATGGGACTTCTATCGTAACTCTAAGTGGGATTTTGGTATCAATCAATATTCGACTTGGGACTAGGGGAGAAATTGAAGTATTAATATTCTCTTCGAGCGACAGGAGTGGTTTTGTCTAAGTTACTGAGTGTAACGGTTCAGTGTGATTTTCTCCCCTTTCAGTACAGCGATATAGGAGAGCTGTCCAACTCATTTCCATTTGTTCATCAGAAATTAAGTTACTTTATTCCAATTCTGTTCACCAATATCATGAGATTAATGTAGTGGTGGGTTGGTCACCGCATAATTTTTGGTCTGCACAATAAAAGTCAACTGCATTCTCCAAGAACTGTTATAAATACTGATCTCCCTTGAACAGCTGTGAAGCAGGTTGTATAAAATGTAATTTGCCACTAAAATAACTGGTTTATGTAGGTGTGAGTGGAGTCTCCTCCAGGCTTGGGCATTTCCTTGTCATAATTTTCAGCATTAGATGTTGGTTAGTGGAGCTGTGTGCAGTCATTGCAAGTACACCTCAGATAATCAAAACTTCTATTGTAATAAGAAATATTTGTGTATGCTCTCTGCCACCAAAGTCTAGAAAACAATTTCTAATGAGATCAAAGAGAGATCGATTCTTCTGTGCCTAGTTTTCAACATTTTTATTCTATTTTTTTTGGTATAATGGCCAAGTATTATTAAGAAACAACCCCTGTAAATGAATTGATAAGGTGAGGAAACACAGTGGGACTCAAAATACTGAGCTCATCTACTGTTCTGAGCAAATGTGCTGACAGCAGGCCAGCAAGCCACACAGCTGGGCTGAGGAGGTGACACTTGCACAAGTGTTTGCAGTGATACTGATTTGCAAGTCAACGTGACTTTTTCCTACATCTACGTGATGGTATTTAGTTGTCTCTTGTAGGGGAATGCTGAGAGAAGAGCAGCTTCAGCAGCAGCCAGATGAAGATACAGGGGCAGCCACCCAACATGTTCCTTCAGCTTTCTAAATGCCATGCTTAAAGGCCAGAGGAATTTCCTGTTAGCTGTCAAAATCTGACCTGATTATAGAAATACCTACTCTTGGTGCTTTCTCCACTGTTTAACAGCTAAAGGTCATGCATTTGCAGAACAAACCCTACTGAAAATAACTTGCAATAATATTGGGACTGACAAAGAAGCGTTTCCTAACAAAACAGGATGGAGGAACCTGGCCTTGGCTTTGGTATTTGCCTCCTAAATGCCTCTTGTACCAAATGCATGAAAGACATGAGCTGGAATGAACCCAAAATTAAAACAAACTGACAGAGCACATCCTGGTTATGGCAGCTGAGAGGGATGTGACCTGATCAGTGTATGTCAAGAATTGGAGAGGAACCACCACGCTGTCCAAAAGCCAAAAATTGAAATTCAAGGGCCTTTCAGTTTTAGCTCTAGTAAAGACCCACCCCATGTTAAATTAAGGGGCTTAGGAACATTATTTAGGGGTGGGCTTAGTACAGTTAGGTGATCTTGTAAGTCTTTTTCAACCTACAAGATGAAGTCCATCTATTAACCTAACAATTCTGTGTACCCAGTAGGTGTCTTAATTAATCTTTTGCATAACCAAACTCAGTGAGGGATGCAGTGTGCCTGACAGTTGAACAGCGATGATGTACTTATGAAGCTGGCACCCATGAGAGATTTTCTTTCCAGCTTCATGTTCGCCAAAAACTTCCACACTTGAGTCCTCTGCTGGTCAGTTCCAGCAAAAGCAAGTTTTTATTGAGGCTGATGTTTGAAATACAAAGCAATTACTAGTCAGCACAAAGTCACATATGGTGTTAAGGAAATTCTCTGTGTGTCTGAATATGTAAATTTATAGCTGTGTCTCATTTATTGCTTAAATGCATAAAATTCGCCTTTAAGATTCTCGGCTCTTGGATTAGGTTTTTCCCTTATGAAATCCACACTGTTGCTGGCTGTGCCAAAGGCTGCTGATGTAACAGAATGAATCATCACAATCGGAGCAAAGAATTATTCATTTTCTCATTGAAATATCCTTCCACTGATTCTTGTGAGATCAACCCTCCATTGCTAACACATATTCCTATGACTTTCATAAGAGAATTCTACTGCACTGCCCACAACAGACTCACAGGATACCTGCCCTAGTTTATCAAGGTCATATATGCCACAGAGAACTCAAGAGCAAGCTTCAGAAGTTCTTAAAAGAGTCGTATTTGTTCAGGCAGAAAGCATATTAGCATGTCTTGCGAGATATTGTATGCATCTATCTAGATCCTGATACTATTTCTAGAAGAACCAGTGGAGAGCTCCCACTTATCGCAGTGGAAGCTGTTTAATAATAATTAACTGTAGATACTAAAGATAAGATATCAAGAGGTGTTGTAGAACAATACATGAAATAAGGAAGATGAGGCAAAAGCTTAACACTAGGTTAATTAACATAACAACTCATTTAAATTTCAGCAGTTCTACTGGAAAGTGCTTTCAAGACTGAAAGTTGTTTACAGCAGGAAGATGTAGATGGTATGAAACACATTTAACAAGATGTAGAAATGCAATTATTCATCTCCTGAAAGCCTGCACCTATTTGCTAAAAGCCCAAGGCAGTCAGGACACTTTGATGGTACATAAGCAAAAAACACAGCTATTTACAGAAACCACAGCCAAAGCCGTCCAATTGGCATCAGCCACCTGCAGCTTGGACTCCCCATCTCTTGCCCATGAGCCTGAAGTAGTCATAATTTATAACTAGTGACACTCAAGATTATGTGTCCTGTAATTACACATCACCTATCTGAAATTGTAAGCAGGGACTAGTTTTTACCTTCTATAGACAAAATTCAGCAAGCGAATGTCACAATGTGACCTCATTCAGCAGAATCACAATCATTTAGGTTGGGAAAGACCAAAATCAAGTCTAATACAATCAGATTGTCATGTTCCCCCCCCCATAAATCCTTGGTTTGCCTCAAGTCTGATTTAAATTCAGCACCTTATTTCGGTAGCAGAGACAACTATGAGACCTTTAGAGATTTTTCCCCACCAGCAGGAGACATGTGCAATGAACTTGCCCTCAGAGTCTGCATCAAATTGCATGCTCTCCTGCCAGTTCAAGACAAGAAAACTGAACCGTGACCTTTCACTAAATTGCTTAGTAAGCCTGCAGACACCCAAGAGCTGTAGCTTCTACCGCCGTTTAAACTCACGCTGGCTGGAGAAACAACTGCAAAGCCAAATTCCACAAAGATGGTATTTTTACTCTGCTCTTTCTTCTGGGTAACTGAAAGTGCCTACGAGCTTATACACAAGGCACTGTTTTTTAGTAAAGAAGAAACAGTAACAATCTACTGAGCACAGGTTATAGCGAAATAAAACAGCAACAGAAAGACAGGTAATGATGCTACTCTATCAGTAACTGGGCACCAGAGAGCTTTGGAAGGAGGAATGCAGAAACGATACTGTATGCTGATGATTGGCCTTTCCTACACCCTCAAGTGTGGGCAAATAGGCCAAGAAAGCATTACTCAAGACCTAACTGGGGATTTGTTTGCCAAAGCATTCACAGTTATAAGCAAGCAACAAACGGAGCACTCACTGTACAATTTCTTACCAGGCATTTGGTGTGTAAAACCACAGTAACCAGACTAGGAGCATCGCAGTCACAATGGTAAAGACCCCATCACAATGTTTACCTGCTAACACAGCATATGCACACTCCTCTGAGCTATCACCAGAAGTCATGTCTAACGTAAAACATAGTATGTAGCATCTAGGTTTATCACACCTTCAGAAGAACACTACACTTCTCCAAGACTTCACAGAGCCCTTCACAAATTAACACCTGCGGAAGCCTTTCCAGCAAGCAATGTTTCTGACCTCAATTTAAGCCAGTTTTAGTCCACTGAGGGCAGATCTGTGCACAACGCGTGCTGTGTAACAGGACATAGATCATAGAGTCACAGAACAACTAAGGTTGGAAAAGACCTCATCAAGTCCAACTGCCAACCCAACACTACCATACCCACTAAACCACACTCGCCACCCGGCTCTGTCAGGACAGGTGTACCACAGAATGCTCACAGCCCGCCCTACGCTCAGCTACAGAGTGTGAGAGCACAGGCACAGCAGCTTCCAGTGGCCCTGGGTGGCCACGCTCGAGAGCACCAGAGCTCGCTCACCAAGGAAAGCGGCGCCACAAGCTTCCCCCGCTTTCCAGGTCCACAGACTACCGCCTCTTCTTTGCCACCAACCGCAACGGTCACAAAATCCCCACAGAGAAAAAGAAACCGGCACTCACCCCAGCCAAAATCGACTCCAAGCCAGAAACGCTCCTCTGCAGCAGAGACGTTCAGCTAACTCCTCTCTGCTCCCTGGTTTATCACCTTCCTGCCCACCCGCAGCCTTTCAGCAGGGCCTGCTGGCCCCTCCCTGAAGGCCAGGTGAGCCTGGCCTCTCGCTGATGACCCAGGTGAGCCTGACCCCCACCCTGTGGCTGACCCACAGCCTCTGCCTTTTGCTGCCAGGTGAGCTGCCACAGCCCCTCTGCACATCTGCAGCTGCTGTGTGATCCAGTACTGGATCCTGCTGCATCTCCCTGCTGCTTCAGAAGATAAAATGCTGCAGCTTGAAGTATAAATGACGCTGGTCTCATTTACAATGTGGCAGATCTCCTGCGCTGTGCTATGGTGATACCTGACATGAGTTTGCAGATGATGATACGCGTTTCCTACTGACCCTGCATGTTTTGTGGCTAAAATACTAGGGCTCTTATAACAACGTCTTTGTAATATACTAATTCAACTGTCTCAGCTTCTGGAAAACAAAACATAACCTCATGGCCTTTCATATGCTGCAATTTGTCTCTGTAATTTGGGTACTGAAAACCCCCCAAAATAGCTGTGTTGGGTTATTAACAGAAAAAATGAGCCTTGGTGCCTCCTGTGCGATTTAAATACATCTGGTAGTCTGTATCCTGTTAGAGATGTTTGGTTCCTCAGATAAGCAACTTGCTTCCAGTTTTGTAGAGACACTGACAAGGTCTTCCCATTTCCTCCATTGCTGGTCTCGTAAGCTGCAACCCAGCAAGAGAGTGAGCATGGGGTGACAGGCATTTCTGGGGCTGACGGGTAGTGCCCAGCCCGGGTAGCACCCCGACCTTTAAAGCTGCAGGACGTGGTATTTTGTATCCGGCTGAGCTCAGGTCCCTGGATAAAATATCCTAGCATGAGAACAAAGCCAGATGAAGGTCATGTTCTTTACTAAGTCTGTCTGCATTTTGTTCTAACGCATGGAATATTGTCACATCACATCCTTAATGAACCTGAGGGATGTTTTCCCTGTACCTGTCTGTTCTAGCCCTTTAGCACCCTGTGTGCTGCCAGGGCTCTGTGGGCTGCTGTTCTCTGTTCATGTCAGATGAACACTCAGATGGGCACCTTTCCCTCCTGGCAAAGATGCCACAGCTGCCCAATAACCATCAAGTTCCACTGAACTGCACTAGCTAGGGTCCAGTCCTCAGTAAGCCATGACCGTGTTAGGATGAGCTGGGCACCAACAAAAGAAACATGGATCTTGGGCAACCTCCTCCTTCATCCGAGCCCCCAGGACCCCCACGTGTGGGGGTGGCATGATCACTCCCACCTGGGCTCAGACACACCTCTCCAAACGGTGGCAGGGGCCACACCTTTGTCTTGCCTTTTTCAAGTGGTGGTCTCTCTGGAGCTAACACCGATCGCTTCCTATGCGAGATCAAGCGCTCAAAGCCTGGCTTTCACAGCACAGTAAACGACCGAGCACCCAGACCTGGCAGCTGGGAACAGCAGAAAGTAACTCTCACCTCAGGAATCTCAACCCCTGGTTTCTGGGGAGTCATTCCTGCCTAAAGAACTGAGCCCAGTCAAGGACTGAGGCAAAGAACCGAAGCCAGTCGCCTGCAGCGCTTCCTGGAGCCCTGTGGTCTAAAGCCAGCAGCACATGGTGTTTCTCTCTGGAACTGAACAGTGAGGAAACCAAAAGCGATGAATGTGTGCAAATGTAGAATTACAGGCTGTGGTTTAAAAACGCCCTCACTTGTGAATCGGGTCGGACTGCTCCGTGTTTAGTGTGGGATTTGGGCAAAGGATTATTTCTTGGTATTTAAAGTGAGTCATGACATTGACTCTGGGAAATTTGGAAAGGTGCTGAGAGGCCAGGTATCTACTTCCAGCTGATACTGCATGGACGATAAAACACCTGACTCAGCTTCTAAGGGCCCCCGTGACAGCAGTTTTTCCAGGCTCAGCATTCACGCACCACGAGTCGTGCATCACCATCTTAACTGGGTATTTATGGCACCGTCTGCTGTTACAGACAGATTCTGTGAGGATGAGGAAACAGGTCTGAGGCCTGACTGAAAAAAGAGCTTCTGAAGATGTGGAAAATTAACCGGGAGGTGCTGGGACACAGAATTGTTGTGTTCCATGATGTATTTTTTGGGGTGTTGGGTTGGCGGTCATTCAGATTAATCCAGAGATCCTGCTGCACTAAAATCAGTCTTATTTCTGCTATGGAAAGGCCGATCTTTAATTTCACTTTTCCGTTCCGTGGGCCCCATGAAATGTTTCATCCCAGCTGAAATGGTGAAAGCTGTTTCCCTATCTGTGCCTGTGAGCCAGGAGAGCATCAGCTTTCATACAAATAAACTCGTGTTTTCTGTCACGCTTTGACAATCTAGCCTATTTGCAGTGTTTTCTGCTTTTACTAATGCCACTACTCCAAACATCAGGGTCTCAGGTTTATCCCGTTGCTCCTTTGTCAGCAGAAGGGTATCTTCAGACCAGGTGGTCTTAGATTTGTGGTTCTAAATATAACTGAGGTTGCACTGCCAGGACGTGAGGTTGTTCTGTCAGTTGTCCGGTTTACTCTGACAGCAGTCAGTTACTCGGTGCGTAAACCATGCCCCTGGCCAGCCGGAAGAGTTCATACAGTAATCCTCTAGATTCAGCTGCCTCCTGGTGGTTGCATGGGAACTCAGGTATTAACCTACCAGTGTGGCTTCAATTGCCTACTTTTCCTAAGCTTGGGAAGTAACTCTGAAGGTACCAGATGGGAGTTCTGTAGGGCTTGTTGAGTTATTGCAGTTGCTCTAGGCAGCATAACCCACGTCTGCACAGTCGCAGACGGGAAAGGTTTGCTCATTGTCTGAACCTCGTATGTGCAGAAAGAAAAGCAAAACACGAAAATAATGCTGCTTCCACTGCAAACCCAGCTCTGCCTTCTCTTCAATCTCCAGCAGCCAAAAGAAATCAAATCGGTTTCTTTGGAAGGAAAGGAGTTGTGACGGGACTCTGATCTGAAGGAGAAGGTTATAAACTGAAATTACATTGCATCTTAGGGGAGACGGGTAACAGTGTGATGATGCAGTCAATTTCCAGAGACCAAAACACAGCCATTTTAAACTGAATTTCGAATTTGATTGATCAGGCCAAGGTGTTACTCTGGAGATAAGGCAAAAGTTATCATATTGAGAGATGGTTCCTAGCCATACTATCATCTGGTTAAACAGAGGCAGCACCCAGGGGCTCTGGGTGTTATTAAAAGCATCTGTTTTACCTCCATAAGAAAAACTGAAAATCACTGCTTCCAAGAGTGTGTGACAGAACCGAAAATACAGAGCTACCTTAAGTCTGTGAGGTGACAGTGCTCCTGAGTCTGAGGATTACTAGGTGAGATTGTTCGTCTTACCAGCAGCTGGGATGACCTCAGCATTATACCTTCACAACCTGGAAGGTATTAACTCTGCATCGTTCACACAGGTGGACTTAGTTTGTGCTGACACACCAGATGTAGCTGCAAAGTGGTAGAAAAACAACCCAAAGCCAGTAGATGGGCATCCAGCTTCCTGAGCTCAAGGTGCCTCAGCAACCCACAGCCTCTGTGGGTCAAATCTCCTTTGGATATACCTGTATGAGATGACACAGCCCTACATCATGGGCACAGGCAGCCCTAAAGCGGAGTCCTGTGCAGTAGGGACAATAGTGCCTCAACATCTAGCCTAACATTGCAAGTCTAACACTGTGGGCTCCTGACCTATTCATAGGAGAAGACAAGCTCTCCCCTAAAAAAGCCCAAGCAAGAGCCAGACTCACTTTGCATGTGCTGCTTGGTCCTAAGAAGACAAGAACAAGTTTGCTGCACCCTGGAAGCATTGGAGCATTGGTATTGCTGCTGTGTTTGTGCTCTAGGAGTTCACTGCTCACACAGGTTGTGGGAAGCATCAGACTAGCTGTATTGCCGGCCTTGGTGCGATCCAGGATGAAATCCCAGGTCAGGCCATGCTAACCTTTACAAATAAACTTCGTCCTTTGCTTGGCTGTGTCTCCTCACTATGGCAAAACTCCCGTTGAGGTCTTAGCGTTTCTTGAACCGACAATGGGGCAACCATGCCTTCAGAATTCTGATGATTTTCACATCCCAGCATTGCCAATGCAGAGAGAATGATGGAGAGGTACTCAGCAGTCTTCAGATGTCCTTCTCTGCTGCCATTCCACAAAATATGGTCACACAATACCTTGGAAAGGGTACCTGAGGTTTCAGATGCTTTTCTTTTCAACAGCCTACCGCTTGCTTTTAGTGTTTACTATGCTTTTGGCTGAGTGTTTTCTCTTAGTCTGTAGTTGCTGCCACAAAGGAACTTGTCCAAGGCACTTTTGCCTTCCCTCCTGAGCTCCTCAGAGACCTCTGCTGCTGTCCCTGGCAGCAGACAGAGAGGAAACAGCTTCAGCTAATGCTCTACTCCATACTGCCGAAATACCACGGATGAGCCACGCTGTATCAGTGCTGAGTATCAGAAACCGGCTCTCGTTGTAATGCCTGGTTTCTCTTTTCATTCAGGTGTCAGGAATCGAAGGAAAGAAAACTCCTAGATAGTTATTTTCCTTTATTCATCCTTCCAGTTGAGCTTGAAAAGAAAACCTGCTGCAGCTGAGTACCCCTGAAAGCATTAGTCCCAGGCCAAGCCTGGGATGTTGTTTTGTTACCCTTCAGGTCCGTAAGCAAAGCAAAAGAAAATGTCCTGGAACACTGACTGAACTGTGCAGCACCTGTCAGAGTGAGCAAAGCCAGCAGAGCGACGCAACTACTGCTCTGGAGTAGTCAGTAGCTGTAGGGAAAAGGCAGCAACACATCAAGAAACGTACCAGTGGAAGCCGCTCATCATTGTGTTCTGCCAGGATGGAGTGGGATGCCATCCTTTGGTGCTAGAACCATTTTATAAAAACTGGTTTATTTGTTATTATGTTTATTTATATTTTACTTGTTTCATAAAACATACCCACTGGCTCAGTGACACTTGGGACAGGGATACAGGTCCTGGGTTGGTCCTCGGCTGCATCGGCGTGAATTCAGGGTGCTAATTCTAGATTTATACCTACTGTGCTTGCTGTCAGGGCTTGGTGTTCCGCAGTGAAAGATCTTACTCTTGCTCTCGTCCCCACAGGATATTGACTCTGCTTTGTTTTTCAGTGCTGCAAAACAACTTAATGGATGGTGTACTTAGGGGAGCGTTTCCATTAATTTCTAGCTTACATTCTCACTCTTGCACACCACCAAAACTTCTGTCAGTGGCATTAGCCTTTTCAACACCATTTCCTCCGAGAGCTCTTGAGGAAACCTGATGGCAAAAAATAAGCTTTCACTTAGCTACAGCGATGCACGTATTGCCTTAGACCACAGAAGAAGGGTGACACAAGGGCCCCTCCGCTCACCTTTCCTCTGAGCAGGCTAAACCCCCACTTTACTCCTTGATGTCTGACATCCGTCTGTTAGCGTGACCCCGATTCTCTCCTTGCTCACACGTTTATCATCGTGAAGGCTTGCTCTGGCCGACGCCAGTGCAATTTTATCAGCATAAAAAGCAGCCGGAAACGTAAGAACCGATGACAGAAGAAGCGGCATCTGAAAGCAAAAAAGCACGTCTCCTGTCGCTGCGATGGGAGAACTGAAGCTCATACCTGTCTACTTGCAGCTCTGTTCTTTGAAGCAATACAAAACCCCATGAAAATCTACATGTTAGAGAGACTGCACAATCACTTAGAGAGTTGATGTGCATACAAATATATGTAAAACGATCCTTTTGAGTTTCCTCTGTGTAGCCTTTTCAGTGCATTACCACGTAAGTCAGGCCTGCTTCATATTCACTTGCTAAGCCCTGTACTCTTCTAGGCATCTGGGTGAACAGATACAGATTTCCAGACCCTTACAGGCTTAAAAGACAAATTTACTTGTATTTTCATGGAAATGGCTTAAAGACATTTTCCTGCAGAGCATGCCATTCAAGACAGGGCAGGGGGATTAGTAGCTCAGGATGCGATTTCCAGCTTGTGAGGTGCCTGACAAACCTGAGTGCACAAGGCCACGTCACAGAGGAATACCAAGCCTTAACAGGAAAACTGAAGGCTCACCGGCCCCGAGCTGTTAGTGGCAGCTTCATTTAATGACAAGCACATTTCTCTGATAATTCTCCCTTGTTCCTGCTGGTACCCAACAGCATATGGCTATCATTGCACGGATGAGATAGCCACAAGTCATACCAGCACAGGAACTGGGAAAGAAATAATCCTGATCGTTCAAAGCATACGGATCCAGCTTGAAAGCTGGGCTGAGCAGAGGGCTGAGGGACATTCCGCTGGCAGCAAGCAACTGTATTTCTCAGAAATGGTGATCCTGTGGACTGGAAATGGACGCTTCCCTCATGCCAAATGCAAGATGCTGCATCAGTATTAAGCTCTGACTTTAGCAAGGATTAAAATTTAGCAAGTTGCTGAGAGTTTGCAGAGCACAGAAGTGTGCTTACAGACTCTGTATTTTCTAATTCCTTAGAGTTCTACCAGCCAGGGAAGCCCTGCCAGAGCAGGGTGTCACACACCTAGAGAGCTGCTCGCTCCACAGGCACACCGTGCCTTTTCCCTGCAGAAATGCCACCGCAGAGGACTGATTCCTAACGAGGAGGTGGGGAGGAGGTGCCTCTGTTTGTGTAAACACCATCTGATAGCTTTCACTGCTGCATTTACATCACTCAGAGCCTTCTCGCTTAGTGCCAGACATTGGCATTTCGTCTTTTAGCCAGCAGCCCTGCAGAAGGATGTCCTGTCCCCAGAGACCATGAGTGTGATGAGCACGAATGGCGCTGTGGAAGAGAGACCCTCATGGTGTCCAAATCATATTAGCTTGACTTCCCGAAGGGGAATTCAGTGAGGAACTGTGTTACAGCCCTTGGTCCTCATCAATGACATGGAGGCTCTGGCTGTCAGGTAGATGTTTGTCTAATGGGCACTGGGCTAAGACCAACCAAACACGATTCATACAGGCCACTGAGCTGCTTCTGGTGTTAATGACTTTCCATTACCACTGGCCTGACCTGCACCTGTATTTTATTAACAGGGCACAGAGTGAGCAAATTCCAGATGTAGTACAAAAAAGTGCCCGTTTTCTTGTTTCGCCCGCAATCGCAATTGTACTGGCAGCTGTTTTATGAGTCAGCACTGACCTTAAACTCTGTGCATTTGTTACAGCGGAACACTGCCATTCCTGGGGACTGGAAAGATCATGTAGGACCGGTTTGCATCTCTATGATGCAAATAAAAACAGTTCCAGAAGTGCTCAACTATTTCTTTCTATTTTGTCTTTGCATTTCATTTCTTCCCCAGGTCAGTTGAAATGAAATTGTCCTTCACAGGTCAAGCTACAATTACTCTGCAAAGAGGAAAAAGGCAGTGCTTTAAGATCATTAGAGCCCTCCAGATGTTGCAGCAGGCCAGATGATTTGTGTTTCTGAGGGAAAAGCTTTTATTTCTGAACTGCTCATCTATTACTGCTCTGAAAACTTACCTTTTCCACACCCCCATTAAAATGTCTGTCCCAAGAATAAAAAAAGGCATACTCCTCGCCTGGACGCGCCCCCTCTCCAGCAGCTCCCTGAGGAGATGCCCGCAGCACTGTGGGCAGAAGCAATGATGAGGGGAGAAACAACTACTTTGGGCTGCAGAGCATCCCTGGGTTTCTGTGGATAAAGTGAAGGGAAAGGTGGTGGGACACTGACCTCAGCTCAGGGACCAGGTATACCATCTGCTCTGCACCACACCTCCCGCACGGGAAGGCAGCTGCTTCTGATCCGGCAGCTCCGGAGTCCAGGAGTCTTTTTTGCCAACTCTCTGTTCTCTGTTGGGAGGCAAAGCTGCGCAGCCCTATGAAAGCTGGAATGTGAGGTAGATGCTTTAATAAGGTTGCCTCATGTTCCATCACATGGGAGACATGGTGCCTCTCACACCTGAACTCCATTCCTACCATCCAATTCAGTGCTGCCACACCAGGGATGTGAGTGGTACGGGACAGACGCACAAACACCTCAGCAGCTAACAACCCAGAGGGGCTTCATCACCGCCACTGGCCTTTCTCTCCTCGCTGTAATTCGGGCATCACATTTTGCTTTTCTGCTCAGTTTCCTTTTGCCAAGGAAGGAAGATGACACTGGATCAGGGATGCCTACAGATGGCTCCAGGTCACAGCTGGAGAGAGGCTGTAAGCAGGCTGAGGGGATGAATGAGGATATGTGAATACAGTACAGTGCAGAAGTGTCTCACTGCTCACCCAGACTTACTGTGTTTTTAAAGCATTTCTGAACACAACTGGGGAACATGAACTGCCCACAGCTGATGTGTTCCACTCCCACCTTCAAGAAATCCTCATTGGAATTTCAGCGCTGCTTTTCTTTGAAGCACAACCTGTATTTTAGCTGTATTATTTCAATTTGGGCTGTGGAAATAAAACTTATGACAGCACCAATTTCTCAGATCTGCTCAGGCTTTGAAATTTGCATTAGATTATTCTAATCGCCTAGCCTCGTTGTATATATTTACATAGCACTTTGATGTTTAAGCAGACCAGGGAGAAATACACACCCCAAAGAAAAGGAATGCTCTTTTTTCTTCAGACAGCATCTTAAAACAGAAGTTTTCAGATAAACCAGAGTTTTCAGATACAACAGTGGGTCAATGCCTTTGGGCACTGGAGGGAATCACTGTAAGGCTTGAAAGATGGAGAGACCGGCTCTGCCTTTAGCTGCAGCAGGCAGAGACGGAGTGGGACTGGGTCCCTGAAAGTGTGAATAAGGCAACAAGGACCTTCATTCCCACTGTAACCTGTGCTCCTGACCATCCTGACAGCAGAAATTGTCCAGCCTTAACCCATGATGCACTCTACACGGACCCAAGTTTCTGGAGACTAAGCAGAAGGAGCAGTTGCCAAACCCCAGCTCCAGTGAATTCAGTAGGAACAGTAAACCATGCTTTTCTGGGGACTGGGGTGCACAAAGCTGGGACTGAGGTACAGTTGTGCTAACTCTGGCCACGGTGTGCAGACAAGTCCTGCGGGACCCGTGCTTCCCTGAGAAGTCCTCAGGAAAGTATTGCAGCCCGATGATCAACTCGATCACCTTGGTTTCAGGGCTATGTTCGGTCTGGGATGAAATCTGGAAGCAGTGGCGGAAGCAGTGGTTACAGGGCTGGTGTGACCAGCAAAAGGGTGGATCAGGCCAGACAAAGGAGAATCCCTAGAGGACGGAAGAAGATAAGGACTCTTTCTGGAAGTTCAAGAAATTGCCAGTTATCCCACGTGCAGTTTAGCTTCTCATAGACAAGGAATTGCACTTCTACCTGCATGGTAGCATAAGAAGAATACTAGCAATTGCTAAAGTACTGTAGAGGAGGAGTTTTCTGGATGACTGTGCCTGGAATGTACAATGAAATCTGGAGTGAACCATCCATTCTCCACAGCACTGCCCTGAAGACTGAAAACCATGGCAAATTGTTTCAGTGCAGCATCGGTTCTGAAACTGCAATGGCGAAGTCTGTGGGTAAGGATGCTAAAATCAAAAAGAGAAGCCTGTTCCAAGCACGTGCATTTCCATTACCTCAAAGACAGATGAGAGCAGACTTCCTAACTTGCAGACTGGAACTGATCTATCCACTTAGACATACAAATGTCCTGCTGTAATAAAGTCCAACACTTTGAATTTGCCATGGTGAAAACAGCTTTCTCCAAAGCCAAGCTGGATTTTTCAGGTCTCCTGAGCTTTAAACTAATTAGAGTCAAGGGGGAAACAAAAAAAGAAGAGAAGTAAACTGCTCTTCTTTAAGAGGATACAGCGATCTAAGGAGTTTTTCAAGATAGCATTTTCCACTTTAGAATAGAGAGAGTGAGCGCGCAGTGGCTTGTCTCACTGTAAAGGACATGACTTTGTGAAGCAATCGGAAACACCAGAATCTTCATCATTTTCTCCAGAGACATGGAGAGCACACGCAGTAGAAATCAGAGATAAGTGATTTCCACAGGACCACTTTGACTTGTGCCTTAAGTACCGCTTCAGCTCCGTGTCATCACACCTCTCCCTGCAGCTTCATCAAACTGTCATCCCCAGGCGATGCTACAGCTTTTTCCACAGATAAAACCCACAAGTCCCTATAGTTGCCGTCACTGTTCTGTGCTCCTAACGCCTACAGTTATCAGTACTGTAAGGTGAGGCTGATCTGTATCGCCAGGTCTAGTCTCACCGAAGTGTGTTAGAGCTGAGAATCGTTTTTGTAATAAAGAACTGTACTACTAAACTTGGACTTCTGTGCCACTCTTGAGAGCAAATTCTTCAAACAAGTGATGACAAATGGGAAGCCCTCTTGCACCCAGGGCACAGAATGTGAGTATTAATGGCTGCTATGCACTGAAGGAGGGATGATGCTCAGATGCTCCATATTTAATCCACACCAAATCCAAATCCATCTTCCAAAGATGCAAAGTACTACTATCATTTGTTTGCCAGTTACGCAGCCCGAAGCTGCAGAATGCTGGCCCATCTCCCCAGCATTTCTTGATTCACACTGCAGGCTACAAAGCAGCGTGACTTTTTCCCCTCCCATTTCTGCCTGAGGAACCCAAAGCAGAGTCTCATGAAGCAAAGCCAAGCCTTCAGCATCCTCTAAGACCAGGCTTCAAACTGGTGCAATGATTGTCCTTTAATGGGACTCTTTCTGAGGAGCCTGGGGAAAAGAGCAGACAGTGAAACCCTGTTTTACTTCCTCTGGGTTTTTATTCCAAGAAAGCTCAGTATGAAGACAGTGACTTATTATGGACAGAAGCTGGTTTTAATGAAGATAGCGACTTAGGCCATCCTCGTTACTGGTCTGACTATAGATTCTTTAAGAATTTACATGAAGCAAAGAATTACAGAAACTGATCTGACTCAAAACGAAGTAGTAAAGGAACAGTGGCTTGAATCCACACTTAAAAGGAAGACTGGGTGTTGTATGTCCTACATTGCCGCCTTTGAGCAGAGAGAAGCATCACTGTGTGAGAAGTGGCTGAGTTGGGAGGATTTTTACTAAAGGCTGAGAGAATAACAGAACAGCTGATGAGCTTTGAACGTTGCACTTTAACTACCTTGTAATTTCCTTTTGCCAGATAAGGAGGCAGAAACTCAACTACAGGGAGACTGATGTGAAGTGCAGCAGGTGAGATAAGAGTGCCTCAAACACCTTGGTGCTTTTGAAGAACATCAAGCCTAGAAGAGATACCTTACTGCACACTTGGCAAGTTGTAAAACGCTACCTCTGTGGCTTTTAATGCTTGCAGACCAGACCAGCACCCGTTTTCTATCAACAAGGAACCCTGAATTAACTGAAAGCACAACAGCCTGACCACACTGAGCGAATATGAAGGCAGACTAATGTCAAGATACATAGCAGTGGCTGGCTGGCAACAGCCTGTGCTCATGACACTAAAGGGGACTGCAGAAGCACAGCCTCAGTGTTATCAGTTTTATTCAGACCTGCATTTTGTCATGAAGACAAAAGAGAGACTTCAAATCATGGCTTGAAGGGCTGCCCTTACCGCCTTCACTTCTACAGCCCCACATGCCAGTCCCATTGAAGGTTTTTTACTAGTGATGTCACCATATCAGTTTGGAGCCTCAGTGTCAGGTCCTGTAAGAAGAGGAGCAAGCCTGTCTTGTACTGTCTCACACCTTCCCCAGATCACTCCCTTTCCCCCCTGTAGTCACTGTGTTTACACATCTAAGCTTTTCACCAACAAGCATCAACACAACATGGAGAATTTCTTTTCTGGCTGAGAAGAAAGGGCAACGCAATACATTCCTTCTCATTCGTTCTCAGTCCAACGCTGGTTCATTTACCCCAGCTTGAAGGAAAGGATGTCCTTTAGCTTTTGTTTGGGCTTATCAAGGAAATAAATTGCTAAACCAAAGAGAAGCTAAAGACATTAATTATGCCTTTCTTCACCAGCTCTCACTCTTCTAACCACTGATGTTCTCCAGGAGAGACAAGGGCTTAGATGTTTACAGCAACTCGAGCTACTCAACTCCCTCTGGTGCAGTACATCCTATAGACCCCTTCTGCTTTCCAGAGGGGTTACTTCTTTCATTGCAGGTCTCATATAATAAGAGGAATCCAACACAAGTCCAATTTATGCTGAGTAGAGACTGTAAAGCCTACACTCGGAAAACCCTCAGTGACACCTGCTGCTGCTCTGGAAAACTCTTGTTTGTACAGGATGGTAAAACAGAGATGCTATGCTGTTCTCAGGGTTCCACAGGGAGCTTTGTTTCCAGACAACCTGTAGGAGCATAACCGATTGCCTTTTTTTTTGTCAAAAGGAGCGTTGTGTTTTCCTCACTGTGACTACCCCTGCAGCTCACAGCACATAAGAACAGCGTCCTGTTCACGTCGCGCCAACTGTTCGGGTTTGTGCACTGAGCCTGGTGTTAACCAGCATTTTCATGTTACTCAGACAAGCCCGCTGGCACAAAAGGAAGTATTTCCATGAACAAAACCAGAAGCTACATCAGCTGTGTGAGCTTCTGCTTGTCGCAGAGAAATAAACAAGAGGATAAAAACTGAGGAACAGCTTTTGGGTACCTGAAAAAAAAGCTTCTGGTGGGATTTCAGCTCATACAGCCTAAGACAGAACTGTAGACGAACACCGTGACAGCTGGAAGGACTTTTACAGTGATGTGATAGTGACACAGGGAGTAAGGAGTGGATTGCACAATTGTGCAGAGTCTAGCAGAGGAACTCATTTCAACAAGAAGAGGAACCAAAACAAAGGAAACTGAAGTAATTAGCTTAATGGTAACCATTGCTAAATAACAACAGATATGCAAGTTTTGGGTAGTTTTGCAAGAGGAGTAACTAGCAAGTGGCAGAAAGCAGTGCTGGCTTCAAGGGGCATGGCTGGAAAGCAGAGAGGCAGCCTGTCTGGCACAAGTGCTGTTCATTTTTCCTGCAGACCGCTTTAAAAAATTCCAGCCCCTTTTCCTTTGGCAAAGCTCTGGTTCAGAGTTTCACCATCTCGCACGTTCACAGATGAAGTCTCCTCCTTACTGGTTTTGACAAAGCTACTTTCTCTCCCTCCAACACCATCTGACACACTGCAGTAAACATAATCCTGCTGATGCACAACCTCCACTGTATTTTCACCCACAATTTTGTACCTCAGAATGCAACAGACAAGCTCTGTACCTTCCTGTTACTCACTTCTCTAGAAGCAAATGCCAGTCACTACTTGCTTGCAGCTGACCAAGACGAAAGGAGATGACTCTCTGGCTACTACCGATCTCCAACACTGCTCCTTCCTCCTTGACCACATCTTGATTGTATACTACAGTCCCAGACTGTCCAGCCCAGCTGTATGCTACCCTCGGGTTTGCATCTGCTCGTTTCTTATCACACACTCTGTTAGGAGGTCTGCCAGTTTGTTTCCTACAGTGTGAGCGGAAGTCCAGCTGAACTTGTAAAGCATGGTTACCCTTAGAGCGATGTCTCTGTGCACCTGAGTGGTGTCTCTGAACCACACCCCTGTGTTTTTAGTCATCCAAGTGGCCAAGACCTTATTGCTTACTACAACTATCCAAAAGGAGCGCAGAGTGAAGTGGGCTTGGCCTATTCTCCCAAGTAACACCAGTTGCACCAGGGGAAGTTTAGGTTGGATATTAGGAAGTTTCTTCACCGGAAGGGTTGTTGATTGCCAGAACAGATTGTGAGTTGAGTCCCCATGCAGGAGGCATTTAAAAGGCATGTAGAAGTGGCGCTGAGGGACATGATTTTATGGCAGTGCTGAGTTAATGGTTGGACTTGCCGGTCTTAAAGGCCATTTTCAACCCAAATGATTACGTGATCGCTCACAGGATCTACTGCATTATGACAATATCTGAAGAAATAAACGTTAGTGTTGTAACATGAAAGACCCATTGGCAAGAGGCACTGAAGTAAGATGAGTATTTCTTTGAAGAAAGTGTACGATCACTATTTGAAATAACTGCCTGTCCTAGAATTAGTAAATCAAGAGTCCAGAAAGAAAAAAAATTGCTGACCTGTAAACCAGAGCAGGACTAACAGAAACCCTATGGAAAGTTAAAGGAACAAAAATCACACAAAAACCTATTTAAGGACAGGGCTGGAAGTGCAGAGGCATAAGGTATCTGGCTTTTAATACTGTAGTGCTACTGCAGCTGCACGGGCAAGCACAGAAAGGATATTCACACTGTGCTGGACAACTGGGTTAGATGAAACTCTGACTCCTAATGCTCACCCCCTCAGATCCCTGCACAGCCACTGCAGAAGGATAAAGACAGAGACAAATGTTCAGCTTGGTTTTTAGCAGATGGAAACGATGAGGATAACTCCCTGTAGAAAAGCACATGGAAGGGTAATACTTCAGCCAGCCTCCACAAGCTAACAGGATTGATGCAGTTGCACTAGCTTCTCAGCCAGTCTAAATGAGCCCAGGGAGAGCTACAGAATAATTGTGTCTGGGTCACGAGTTAACTCGCTTCATGCAGGGACCTGCATTTGTGCCACACTGACATATTCTTGACTCTTTTCTGCCTAACTGTCAAAGCGCATAGGCAGCCACCCTTGTCAAACAGCCAGCAATACGAGTGACTAGAACACCTCTCCTCTTCAAGCCTTTTTTCCCTTCCCTGTTTTCAGGCAGATATAAAGGAAAGCGTAACAGTTTTATACTAGGACTGCAAAGCTCCAAATCTGAGACAGTCTCCTCGTTAGCTACCCCTCCTGTTTTATTTTTGGGTAATATTTCCAGTTATTCCTGTTACATCAATAGCTAAGAGCTATATTAACCATCGTGTGTGGTGGTGGCTGGCCAAATGGTCTCAGTTGGTAACTGCACTCTAGGAAGAGCAGAGCGTGGCTTCTACTTAAAGTTATTCTAATAGGATTGGTGTGTGTCAGCAGCAGTGATCACCTGGTGATCAAACAGGTGGACCAAAGCACACCGAATTATCTCCTGTCACTTGTGTGGTGGAGCACACGTGCAAAACGTCCTGCTGGATGATGCAGGATGGCCCCTCGAGGTGCTGCAATCACCTCCAAATTTAGAGAGACAGTTAGTGTAGGCGCAATGTGCATGACAGCAGTTTGACCTTATCATTTGGAGTGGGTTCCATAATGAAGTAGGACTGTAAGGTCTAACAAACTTTTCTCCAGAAATTGCGTTGCTGTAGACAGCATGTTTGAGGAGGAGGAGGAACCAGGTGACCTTCAGAGAAAGAAATTTGAAAGAGATACTAAAGTCCTCTGAAGGACTCGAAGCTTCAAGGGCCAAAAAGATAATCATTTGTAATGAAAGCCACGACTCCAGTCCCACCCCAGCGTGCCACTTCAGCGCGCAGCACATGACCCAGGTCCCATGGAGGTTTCCCAAGGTAACTGCAATATACCACAGTTCTGTCTGAGCAACAGTACTGAGTCAGGAACGGCACCGACAGCTTTTTCACCACTTTCTCCTGCTATTCAAAGACAAAGTTATAGCATCCTTCTTCGAATTGTTGACTTTTCACTGTGTCTCCAGTGTACTCAGACAAAACCCTAATGCTTCTATATATTTGCACAGGTAGGGAGTTTCACCTTCCAGGGGGATTTTGCCTTAATGAAAATAATCTGAAACAAGCAAAGTTTGCTTCTTTTCAAAGTAAAGGGATTAACGCAAACAATTTCTGTGCCTACTTTGAACTAGTATAAATGGTCTGACATTAAATGAGGTTAAAAAGTCCCCTATAAACTACCACTACTGTTATTCAATTTAATTACAGTAGAACAGCAGGCAGTTTAAATGGGAAAATGTTGCACAAAAATAGCAGCCCAGAAAAATGACTCCAATGTTGTCATTAATGCTAATTGAAAGCAAGAGTTTCTAAGCGACAGTGTAATTAACAGGCTAATGAATACCATATTAGGATTGTTATTAACAATGAGATTTGCTAACACACACGGAAAACCAGTTAGAGATTTCACACCATTAGCGATATTACAAGGTAAAACTCTACAAACAAATTACAGAGCGCTTTATCTGATGATGATGATGATACAATGCTCCAGCCATGCAGCAGTAATTAAACATTTAGTTCTCTCACCCTCCTATCAAATTAAGTGATAATTATCCCTGATTAGCTATAAAGTGTGCGATTTGAGAAACCCTGCTTTTCTGAATTTCTGTATAGAATGAGCAATGACCAAAGCTGGGGGAAGGGCAATGATTGCACCCAGCCTATGCCCTGAGGCAAGGACAGCTTTTCCATCAGCCTCTAAGAAACAGCAGAGGAAACGGTGCTGGCTCAGATGGAAGAGACTGTCCTTTGTGTGGCAGCTCGCCACCACTGAAGTGCTTGAGGTGCAACCTCAAAGATAGGACAGAAAGCGTGACAGTTCTCTGTGAGGAGGAGACCATAATGAACAACAGAAAAGATGGTAAAAAGAATGAATAGCAGGGAAAAACTTGGCGATGGTTTAAGATTTCTTGCTCCTTGAGGGCAAGTAAACATAAGGAACCCAGAATTCTTACTAGTCAGTCAGATGGTAGTAATAGAAGCCATTACAATTGAGCAAGTATTAGCTATAGCGCGTCCTCACTGGGTATGATTTATGCCTGACTCTGTTGCTGAAGAACAGGTCACTATTTTTTGAGCACAGTGCTCACATTTGCAAGTTAGTGCACACAACGAGTCGTCCTGCTAAGCCTACTAATAACCCACGTTAATTTAGCAAGAAACAGAGGCTCTAGACATCAGTGGTTGATTTTATAGGCTTTTCTGTGTTGCAAGGATAGTTGGTTCCCAAGACAGTAATTGGGCAGACTCACGACAGATCTTTGTCTCTGGCTGGTTCTGTAACAACACTGTTTTCACACGCATGCTACCAAGCGCCCTCAGCCAGACAGAGGTATTCCGTCTAACTTGTTCACGTCAAGAATGGAGTAAAAGGATTTGTCATTTGGAAAAGACCAAGAAATACAATCTTGAATGGTTTAGCACGTTCCACTAAGTTAAAGTGTCCCCAGAGGCTGCCAGTGGTCAAAGACATATGCCCAATAGGAATACACAGTATGCCACCGAGCAACCAAAATTGCTGCGTTTGGATCACGGACGACACAAACCCAAACTGCGGGATTTCAGAAGAATCTGGGAAGGAGAAAGTGAAGTGCTGATTGAAAACTTCAGAGCAGAAACTTAAAGGAAGGTTTCACTTACCTAGCAAATACCAGATGAAAGGTATGATACAAGAGTAAAGGTGTGACTACAGAAGAGGAGATGACTATGATAATAAGCACTGCACTGCGCTTGTGCTGGACTGATTTCCTTATGAGCGCTTGCAAAGCCCCGGCTCACAGATATAGTTACAGGTTAGGAAGGTTAGATTTCATCAAGAAGAATAATTCTGGGTGTTCTTATCTGAAGATTCAGACTTCCAAGACAGAATATAAAACAGTAGCATAAACATCAAACAAAGTGCTGAATATACCTGTGAAAAACTACACCATTTCCTCTGCCTCTACAAGTAAGGGTTTCGAGATGAGCATGTTTCACCCCTCATCAGTTCCTCCAAACAAACTGAAGCATACTGAACACATTACCAAAACATCTTGCCACAAGCACATTTAGTGAAGAACAAAAGCATCAAAACCATCTGGAGGAGGCAGAAAGAAAACCAAGGAAATTTGCACAAAAAGATGGTTTGTTTCACACCCCTCGACTAAAAATTTCTAGTGCTTCACATCCAAGAGTCTTCTCTGTGTGATAGCCACCATGAACTTTTCTCAAGAGCTATTCTTTTGTCAAGACTGAAAACACTGACGACCTTTAAATGGCTGACACCAACCTGGGTGCCAGTGTTGATCTGCTACAGAGTAGGAGGATGCTGCATAGAGATCTGGACAGGCTGGGTCATTGAGCAGAGGCCAACGGGATGAGGCTGAACAGGGCCAAGTGCAGGGCCAACACTTTGGCCACAATAGCCCCCTGCAGCTACAGACTGGGGGATGGGTGGATGGAGAGTGGCTTGGCAGAGAGAGATCTGGCAGTACTGGGTGACAAGTAGCTGAACAGAGTGCCCAGGTGGCACGAAAGGCCAATGGCATGCTGGCTTGGATCAGCAATAGTGGGGCCAGCAGGAATAAGAACGTAATTCTCCCCCTGGACTAGGCAGTGGGGAGGCCTCTCTTCAAGTCCGTTTCTGTTCTGCTGCAGATGGCTTTAGTTGTCTGTGAAAGGCTGGTTCTGACCAGTCCCGAAAACACAGGCACGCACTGCTTTTAGCTACAGCGAGTGCTGCCGTTTAGTCCAGCTGGTTTTCCCGCAGAAAAGCCACTTGCCAGCAAAATTATAGGTATGTGGGGGTGTAAGGTTTGTATGATATACTTACAGGCACACAGCGGTCTTGATTTTCAAACTACAACATATCCCAGTGCCATGGTCCATGTTGGTCTGGGTAACGAAGACAAGAATAAGTCACGAAATGGAGCACTTCCAGAAGACAACTGAGTGGCATCTGCCTTTTGCGGTGACCTGGAGACAGGGTTTGGTCTGTGGTCCTCAGTGTCAGGCTCTGATTAACAACAGGTGACATGGCTCAAACAACTGTAGGCACTTGTGAGCAGAGTGACAGGAGAGGCCCTACACCTGGCAAAGGTATTCTGTAGAATCTCTGCATTCGCTGCAGAGAAAACCCACAGTGCGTGGAGCTCCACTGAGCAAACTTTAAACGTGCGCCTTTCTGGACTTGCATTCAATAATATTCCTAATTAAACGACGATTTAATTTCCAGATGTGCAGGAAAAATCACAACTGTGCAACTGATTTAGTCAAGAGGAAGCTTACAAAGATCAGCTTGCGTGAAGAAAGAGAAGACTTTACCACATAGTTTCATGTGCTTGCTACGAACAGCACACGTTAAAGAGATAGCAACTCAGCTTTCACACAGTACCGTTCACTTCCAGGGGAAATAAAGCTAACACCTGGATTTGCAGTATTCTTTATAAATACATAAAGGAAAGCATTCTTAACCAAGTCAAGACTTGTTTGTACACTGCTTAGTTCTTTATGCGGTTGTTAATTCATTTTGGTCCTCAAAAGCGTAAGGAAGTGGAGATTCTCCGCCCCCTGATCTTCTAGGTTGGGTCAGGAAAAGCCCAGAATGGAAAAAACAGACAGCTGTCTACACTGCTCAAAGTCCCGACCAGCATCCACCCGAAACCCCATTGTGTCTGCTCGCTGCACTATGTGGCTAAGAAAAGACACTTTTACTGAACTGGACTGTGTCTAAAAGCTAACAGACCTCAGTGGACTACCCCGAAGTATTTACACGACTGGGCTCCTTTCAACGCTTCTACTCCTTTTTCAAGCGTTTCCATTTTCATTTGACCTCTCTATTTTTTGCAATAATAGTCGTATATTTTACTGGAATGGTCTATTATTTCACACTGTCCCACAACAATCAGAGTCAAAGGTTCTAGAAAACCAATTAAGTTGGTTGTGGCTTTTGGAACACAAATCTTCTTAAAGCTTCAAAGGGGTCATCTGCGTATCTGCTAACTCCCCTTGCTAATCTACCGTACAGAGCTGTCTGTTCCTCCAAATCAGCAATTTCTTCTGTCCTTGTGATCCCTACACGTGAAGATCTTTCATAAATCCCCCTCAGAAAGTCCACATTAACGGCTTCTCCCACGGGAACATTCACACTTTAAAGGACCTTAATCTTTCCACTTGACAGAAGCACAATTTCGCACCCTTTCCAAGGAAACCTTATCTTGGAACAAGGACTGTATGCCGTACATGCTAACCAGCGTCCTGATGCCACGAGCCAGTTTAACCCCAGGGATTGGAGTCTCGTGGTATTCTGTTCTGGGTAGGAAAGCGACTTCCCTGGAAGTGAACGTCCAAAATCTCTGCGCTGGTAGGCAATGATCACGTGTGTGTGCAGCACGCTAATTCTTTTTCTCCCCAGTTCTTTAAAACTACTTTGGGTAATTAAGGGTTGTCAAGCATAGGGATGGGCTGCCCAGATAAGTGGTCAATCATCATCCCTTGAGGTATTTAAAAGATGTGTAGGTATGGTACTTCGGGACAGGGTTTACTAGGAATTTGCAGCGTTAGGTTCACAGGGGACTTGATGATCCTAAAGGTCTTTTCCACCATAACTTGTGCTCTTCCGCTCTAGATTGTTACTGCGCGCTATTTTTTCTGATCATCTCCAAGATATGTTTGGAAGTGTCACATACATTTCAGTGTCCAACAGTAGTGTCATACTTTGCCTTTCTAGACGTATAAGCTACCAACTCATAGAAACAGACCACGTCCTACGGCTTATTGAAAATCCCAGCCTTCAAATGTCCAACTATCTAGGTTTAATCACTTCCAAAGTGGAGGAGAGTATATCTATGTCAGCATCGGGAATCAAATATGCACTCACTTCAGGCCAAACTGGTCACTCATGTAATCAAATAGTTGTGCTTTCCATGCCTGTCAAAGCACCGTACAAGGAACTTTGTTAAAAAGCAGATGTAACAAGAGGCATTACTCTAATTTTTAGGCTTATTAAAATTTTAAAAACAATACACATTTTGCTTACCAAGCCCCCACAGCTGAAATTCACCTGGCACTTCAGTGGTAAAACCTGGAACTGGAACTGTTCATAACAGAGAGCAGATCACATCACCAAAAAATAGAGAGTAAATTCTCTGTGGCAGGAAAAGACTAGGGAACAAATAACAAAGAGATAGGACCAACAGAATGGATTCCTGGATATGGATGGTTGTGGCAGCTTGCAAAATGTTTTGGACTTGGATGATCGATAGAGTTGCCTGCCAACGCGTAACAATCTGTGATTCTGTGGTGCGCACAATTGAAGGACAACACCACATGCGCCAGAAAGTTCAGTCGTGTAGCTTAAAACAAGACTTTGAAAGAAGACGCAATCACAGATAGTAGTCTGGGGTCACACGGCAGAGGACTTGCCTTCAGAGAAGCACGAGGAGAGAATTATTCTATGGCTGCTGTCTGAGGACTAGAACAGGTTCTCTAACGGTTTTGTGGACTTGGCACGTAGCTCTCCAGATCAGAGCCCACTGAGCCGGTGTGGACCACAAGCACTTTGTCCCTCAGTGTTGATTAACACAGATCACACAAGCACACCTCGAGAAAACAGCCGTAGAGAAGACATGACTTTTGGAATTATCACCATTTTTAGTCATATTTTTACTTTATCTGATCCTATTTTAAGTAGGATTTTTCCGTATCTATAATGCAATTTAAGGAGCAACCCTTCCAGGAAATATTTTAGGCTGCAGTACTGCAAATACTCTGTGTAATCGGGATAGTGCTTGGTCACAGGGCACTAAATAAAACACTTCAGATTGGATGATTCCAACTAAGAGCAGCATATTTATCTTCATTATGTGTTTTCATGGATACAACAACTTATTCCTGCTCGTTTCAAGCATGAAATGCCTTTTCCTATGTTTTGCTAACCTGGCAATGTAATGGTTCGGTTGGACACATTGTCTCTTTGAACAGGTTCAGCTCCTGCTTCGTGACAACAGCCGATAAACGGAAGCATGCCAGAAATACCGCGTATGCTCCTGAAAGGCACAATACTAATGTCTCTCCACGGGTGACTAGAAATCAAATAGCATTTTTGAGATGCCAGGTGATTTTATAAGTAGTCTGAAGACTCTATAATTCAAGTAGTACAAAGAACAAGATTGTCTGTAGTCCTGCACTGGCCACGAAGCAGAAGTGGACTAGCTTTTCAGAAGGCACACATTCTTACCTAGTCACACACTGAGTATATCGGTCTGTTTCAGCCATGGCTCCTCCACAGAATCACTTCAGACTTCAGTAGTGGTTTGTGTGTGGTCACAACATGGGTGTGGGACAGTCTCCAAAAGCTACACGTGTGTCAGTTGTTTGATATTTGCTAGGGAAGAGCGTTTCTGGAAATCAGCAAATCCCAGAGACAGATTTACGTTGTCCCTCACCATAGCAGTTCTCTTCGGCTCAGGCTCAGGCATCGGGCACCCTGCAGATGGCCACTATCACTATGATTACTCGAAAGGAGGTTGTAGTGATGTGGGGATTGGTCTTTTCTCTCTCCCAAGTCAGGAGCAACAGGACAAGAGGAAATGACTCCTGAAATAGAAAGCATCTTTTCCTTGAGTTAGCTCCTCTGGCTGCCTCACTGGGAATGGGATGAGTAAAACTTGTACCTGCTTATCAGGTCTTGATATCTACTCTATCGTCTGGAAGAAGAAAACAACAGTTCTTTGGTTTCCCGATGAATACACTAATAGGTTGGCTGTTCAAAGTGTATTAAGAGCAGCCCTGCAGCAAAAATTCAACGAACACCTCAACGAACAACTACTCAGCAAGAGACACTACTCACATTGCAACTACTGTTCTCTGCAACTGCCTGTATGTTTGGGTTCAGCTTCTCAAAATATTCCAGAATTAAAAAAATATGTGAAAACACCATTCTTATCAAAGTATCAGAGAAGGTCTCCATCTCAAGACTTTGTGAAGAACTGGTAGTGAAACAGCAGGGCAGAAGAGTATAATGCAGCCCCATCTTTAAGCACTCAGAAATTACTGTAGAAATTTGGTCTGAGCTAGGTCAGCTCTTTTTTTCTTCAGAAAACAGCATTTTTGTATAACCACTTACATCAACCGCAGCTAGCGCTCTGGGAAATCCTTCTCCACTCTTGCTCCTCTAGAAATAACTCCTCTCCTGGTGTTCAGTGACAGAACTAACCAGCACTAATGGAACTAATTCCATAGGAATACAGGCAAACCCTTTGGAGGGCAGCAAAGCCAACCCTCTCCTCTGTCCTGCAGCTGCACAGAACATTAGTGGAACGTTGCTCCAAACCAGTACAGTCACATTTGAATTCTCATCTGTCCCATTTCATTTTCAAGTGCATCTGCTCTCAATTTGTGTGAGCTACATTCTTCACGTTCTTTGCCACTGCACTTAAAACGCTAAATTACAATTTAGTAGCTCATTAGTGAGAGCACTTGCCAATACCTTACCAAACAACCCGTTTCCCACTCTGAGTGAAACTTACATAACATTAGAAATGGTTATTTTGCTTCTAGGAGGATATAAGAATATTTTCTGCTATAAATAAACACTTTGATATGGCTGGTGGCACGGAGAAGACTATAGAACATCCCTTGTGTAATTTGGAATCACATTTGTCTGTAATTTAGAAAATGAATGGGAGTGAAACACGAAGGAGTGCAGGTCACACGCTGGCCCATTGTAATGCAAAATGTAACGGCACTTGCATTGTTTTTATAGACAGCTACTGTAATATTAAGCCAGAAACAGATATATCACCTTCAGAAATATCAGCAAACCACAGTAAAAAAAGAACGATCCAGAGAGGTAGTATTAAAAACAAGTCCACCCCACAGGAAATGTTCCCGTTTGTATTGTTCAGGCCAAACTGGAAAGTGGTTTAAAAACCCCATCAACCACAAGGCACCTGCATGATTCTTCCCCCCCAGTACATTACCCACAGAATCACAGAACGTTAGGGGTTGGAAGGGACTTTCAAAGATCCTTGAGTCCACGTGTTGCACAGGAATGGTGGCAAGCTGCCTCATCCAATGAATTAATCAGCTGGAGCCGCTGTCTGCAAACAGCTCCAGTCCTCGTTTCTCTCTTGTACAACCCCTGTTCAGGATACAGCCATCTTACCTAGGTCCTTAAGCAGATTTGCCGAATCTATCTGCAGTAGAACATTTGAGCACAGGGGTGTAATTCCTATTGTTCACCAGGTTTCATAAATAGCATTCCTCAGAACACTTATTTCACTGAAAAAAAAGGAAGGAAATGCCTAACACTAGAATTCATCTCTTCTTCAGTAAAGAGTCAGAGCCTCTTCGGAAACCACATTCAGCTGCAGAATACTTCTGTTACCTCACAGACTGTGGCATGCACAGAACAATAACCAGCTCCCACAATAACTGAGAAGAGGACAAGAAGGTTGAGCGGGAAGGAAGCACCGTTGCCACCACTGGCTCTGGAGCCCATGACCCTTAAACAGGTAAGGGATGGTTCCTGGAAAGCTGAGGTGGTTTCTGGGGAGTTTAGGTCAAGGTAGGAAGGTCTTTCGTCTTGAGATGTCCAAGCAGGACTACATGATTACAGCTGCCATGCCCTCTGATTACCACAGGCGCTAAACCTCCACTTTTCCTGGCAGAAGTCCACAACTTCAGAGATCAGTGCAATGTGCAGAGTGTTACTTAAGATCGGTTTCTGATGTCACCCGGGGGCCTGACACCTCTCTGCCCTGCTGTCCCCACTGAAGGCTAAATGCTGAACCTGTTGGAGAAACGCTTTCCTTGGCCACCCTCTTTCAGCGCTGAGCACTGCTTCCCTGGTGTTGACCTTTCAGGCAGCTTCTCTTTCCCTTCTGGTGACTGCTCCAGTAAACCAGGCTGCAGAGGAGAGGAGGAGTCACAGCACAAATCCATGGAGTGTGCTTCCAAGGTAAGCAGCTCTCCAGAGCTCTGGCTGGGAGGACACGCTTCAGCTACAAGAGGAGAAGCAGCCGTGTGGTGACCAAAGCACAAACCGCATGCTTTCCTACGGAAAACAGACGGACAAGAGGTACGGAAGAAGAAAAGGTTGTACCAGTGTCACTGCTTGGACAGCCAGCAGCGGCCCTTTGTGTCCGTATGTCACTCGCCTGCCGTCTAGATCGCAACTTCGGGGTTTTTCCAAGTTTAAAAACTGCTCAGAAGCTGCAGCAGGAAATCCCTACTGTCGGCTGTTTACAGTGGTAACAATTTCCACAGTGCAGTAGGTACAAACGTTGTCCTGTTTTATTACATAACAAATGAAAGCAAAAGAGGACGGAGGAGGGGTGGAGCATTTGCTGCTGTCACCAGTGCAAACTTGATCCTAATTTCTTCTGTACCAACTCGCTGCACAGCTTTTCCAAGACATGTGAGTATTTTACAGCTTTTAACATCCTCTCGTTTTACTTTCGTTCTTCCTTGCATTGAAAAGAGCTCTTACTGCTTAGCTTCCAGTTCTTTATTCTGTTTTAAATTAGAACTGTCTCGTAAGACACGCAAGACTTAGCTGAAATGCTGTACTCACGTGTGTAGCTCACACCTATTTTTCTGCTGCTGCTGTGTGAGACAACAGCCCCTGTGCAGAGCTGGTGCTAGGCACTGAAAATCTGCCACACGGCAAAGACGAGGGGAAGGCGAGGGTACTGCTGTGAGCCTCGTTACACACAGGAAAAAAGCTGGAGGAAGAGGTTTACCCCTTGGTATATATCCTTGAAAGAGCACTAAATGCAGGCTGGAAACTGAAAATCTGCAGCCAAGTGGAATCCTGCTGAAAACAGTGACAGGGTGACGCTGCAGCTGGTATCAGCGTTGATGGGGTAATTAGCTGGGGGTGAGTCTGTGTAAGCAAGTGCGTTTAAGAGGCTGTCTTCAAAGGCAACTGCTTTCCACCTCATGAAACACAAAGGTCAGAGGTAAAAGGTGTGTGGGGCAGAACGTGGGAAGGAATGTGTTGTCCAGATCTGCAAGAGCACCTCAGCAGTACAGCGCCTACCCTGCTGCTCACTTTTATGAGCCTGATTTGCAGAATAAATTCCTGATAAGGGTCACAGCGTTTTCTCTCTACCTTCCAAACAGTCGATAGCACAGAACCCCTTCACCTGCCATAGAAGTGGTTTCTTACAGCTACCAGCGTGTTTGCTGTGTACCAGATTATTGGAAAGGGATGTCTTGCTTAGTTTATCACGGAAGGAAATAATTATCAGAGATCAACTTACTATAAACAAGTTGCCTTTATAGATCAATCGAGGCATCACAATCATTCGCTGGGAGCCTGCTGGGCTGTTCTAAGACCATGCAGTATGACTCTATAACCTGTCAGTCATTTCAAATGAGAAAGGTCAGCTCTGCTGCCTCTTCAGAGGGTAACACTGCAACGTGGCCAGCACTTCCCAGTACCAGAGAGTCCGGCAGCCGAGCACTGGGTCCCACTGCACATGGGGTTCCTGCATGGGGGAGCATCTGGGGCAGCGCGGAGACCCGCTGGGAGCCCGGCAGGGCCAGGGGTGGCCTCAGCCAAGCTCACTCCCCCTATAAAAGCAGCCCTTGGGGTGTTCCGGGGTGTTCCAGCAACCAGGGTGTGGTGTGGGTGGCACTTTGTGCGTCAGGGCAGGCAGGAAGGGCGCTGCAGCTCTGCCAGCTCCACACGGAGCCCTGGCATCCATCAGGCAGAGAGACACAGCCTAGGCTCTCACTGGGACGATGTGCTGGCAAGGTCCTTTGGTCTGCAGTCTCAGTGGAGGTAGGAGATGGAAACGCATGCAGCAGCAAAGCCAGCAGGGTTACTGATGTGTTACCAGCACATGAGTGCCCGAGAGCGGTCCCGTAGGAAGAGAGGCTTGTTTTCCTCACAAGGCAGCGGGATCCATAGCGTGGCGGGATGCAGCATTGGCCAAGGAACAGCAAGGGCTGGAAGCCATCATGCTGCAGGCTGTCTATGACAGAGTTGCCATGGTGGGATGGATCACACAACCGGAGGGTTGCTAGGGGGCTGGATGGCTACCAACTCTTCAGAAGAGACAGGCAAGAAAGGAGAGGGGGTGGGGGTAGTGCTGTCTGTTAGGGAGTGTTTTGGTTGTTTCGAGTGTAATGATGATAGGGGTAAGCATCTAAGGGAAGGCCAACAAGGCAGATATTGTAGCATGAGTTTGTTACAGATCATCTAACCAGGATGAAGAGGCAGATGAAGTAGCCCGTAAGCAGCTGGCAGAAGCCTCACAAGCCCTTGTTTCCATTGAGCACCTCAACTTACTAGATATCTGCTGGAATTCAATATAATAGAAAAGAAACAGTCCAGGAGGTTGCTGCAGCGTGTGGAAGATCCCTTTCTGACACAGCTGGTGAGAAAACAACTAGGGAAAGCAGATGTTTCCCTCTTCTGCGCTGAGGGACTCCAGCTTGCAGCAGCCAGCATGGCAAGAAGGAGGACATTCTGTAACAGCCTCTCTGTAGACAGCAATAAGGTCTCCCCTCAGCCCTAGCTCCCTCAGCCACTCATCATGACACATTATTGGACTGTAACTTCAAAGGGGTTTTTAACTGTAGGACCAAAATGCACTATCAGTTCTTACTGTTATAATTTTGATTGTCTCTTCCAAACTATGGTGAATTGCAGTGCGGTAGGCCAAGCAAGCACATCTCAAACCTGTCCATTTGCTATGTGTGGCATGCTAAAGTATTCCCACTTCTCAGAAATCCTGCAAAAATAGTTCCCACAAACGGAGGAGGGAAATCCCCACTATCCGTTCTGTGCTGTTAGCTACTTAGTACTCAGGGGCATGTGTATGAAGGATCACCCTGGGCTTTTAAATACACAGTCCCCAAACGCAAACACGTTTCCTCTCACCCAACATTTCCGATCCCCGTTTCCAGTTTGGACAGGTTAGGCGATAACTCCAGGAACACATGTTGACATATTAACAAACAAACGGATGTGTTGTCTCTGCAAAGATCAGACTGGGGGAAAGCACTATTAATAGGCCCCTGGGGGAATAAATGCTCAAATCTCCTTTTCAGGCAGGAGTTCAAAGGGATAGAACTATATTGGTCTCCAGTACCTAGACGAACAGATTATCCTTTCATGGGCAAAGGACTTCTGAGTTCTTATCATCAGTCCCAGATCAAATTACCTTCTCACTGCTTCCGTGCCAAGAACTGAACCACAGATGCTGCTGCCCAGCTCCAAGTTTTCTGTGTACCAAAGACTCCTCTCTCTTGCTGAGCCAGTGCTGCTCCCAGAGCAGGTGGGATCTAATCCATGCTCAGAAGAAATCTTAAGGAAGGATTATAAAGGAAAAATATTTCATCCAAGCTGTTTGAACTGTATCAGTCTAAGCAGATCCCAGTTGGCCAGGGCTGAGTCCCAGCTTCAAGATGATATTCTGCACATCTCTGCAAGCAGTCCAGTCCGGGATCTTCCCCACACCCTTTAGGCCAGTCTAGGGCCTGTTCTCCAGCATCCATCGGGATCTGTGAGTAGCTGGGGGTAGATTTTTGTGTTGTGACGACAACACAAATAACTCTGGCAGCTCAGCAGCTCCTAAAAGCATTCTGCCTTCCATTTAAATGAATGTCTTAGTGTAAAGTAAGTAGACAGATTCTTTCATAGCTAAGGAATTAGTGAAGAACAGCAGAGATCCTTTCAAGCCAGCAGGAGGTGTGCTGTGTAATTAAACTGTTGTCCTTGCTGATAGGTTATTATCAGCGGGTAACAAGACAGATGCATCATTACAAACGATTTCACCGTGTTTCAGACCGTAACAGATGAGGCATGTCTGTAGTGGAAACATAGGTTGATCACTCAGATTTTGTTGTCATTACAGCTGCTATGAATCACAATTTAACAGCTGAATATTTTGTCATTAACTCTAGTGCCAACGCTTAGAAGTTCTTTACCAAAAAAGAGAGCCCATTTCACCCAGTAAAGAACAGTGTCTAAAAGCCGGCTTTATAAAAAGAGCTGTAACTAGAAGGGCTACGTGCTGTGAAATATCCCAAACCACAAACCATCCCAGCCATGACTAGCAGTTACCAAATACTTCCTGGTGCTTTTTTTTTGTAGATGCAAAAACAAGTGAAGCAAATTCACTAATTTTTGAGCAGAGAGATGGCTGTATTCCAAAGCAATGTTTCTTGGGATGGCTGTACTCTAAACCACTACACACAAATGTTTCCCACTGCACTTTGCTATAATCTCTGCTGGAGGCTGTGAACATCAAGAGCTTCACAATTTTCCTCCCTAGTTTAAGATATAAGCAAGGTCAGTGTGGAGAAGTTTATTGTCTCTGGCAGAGAAAGGACTTGAGGTCACTGATGATGTCAGGTCACTCTCTGCTACAGATCTTGTTTGTGCAGACAGAACATACGACGATGCAGTTGAGCTAACATTCTTCTCAATAACTCACGCAGCAGAGTAAAGGAATGGAATACTAATGAGGTGCTAGTACCTGGTTAACTCCTGTTAACATTAACTCTGGCATCTATCGGTGCTGCACTGGCTAATGAAGAATTAGGGCACTTTGTACCACTGGTGCCCATGTGTAACTCACTGCCTGTCTTCCTGCAAAGGCAAATAAGAACGCTACCAGTCCCTTTGAGGGCTAAGGAGTGGTACTGCAGGAGTGTGAACATCTATGGAAATTTGAAAGCTGTGGGTCGTTATTGTCACCAACCTGCTTGTTCAAAAAATAACTGATCCCATCTGTTTGGATAAGCCACGCCAGATCTCTCCCGAGTCACGTAGCCTCAGTTTGCATGTCAGTGAAATAACAGACGACTGCACACTGAATGCATGGAACGTGCAATAGGAATCACAGTAACTCCGTGGCCTCATCTATCGTAGCCCATGGCAGAAACCCAAAAGGTGTGGTTTGTTTCCCTGCTAGCACACGTTGGTAGTGTTCGTATGCTGGGTGGTTTTTTGTGCTGCTTCCTGGCAGACTCGGTAGGTCAAAGAGTGTTTCACATTCCTGAGTCTGTATTAGTTTCCACACTGGAACTAACACGATCGATCGTACTCGGGGCTGATGCACTGTAGTGGTCCCTGCCATCAGCCTGCCCTGTAATAACCAACACTAGATGCTCACTGTCCCGGTGATGGTAAAAAACTCATGGGATTGGGGTTTACCTGCTGCTTTCTTTCACTGGTTTTAATCTGAAAACTTTTTTACTTAGTATAAAAAGTGCTACAGCTGAAGTTACACTACCTCACAGCAATCATCACTATCTCATAGCAATCAATCATACGGGCACGAGAAGTGTGATTTTACACTGGCTACAATATATAGCTGTAAACCCTGGGATAATCAGGAAAAGCAGATGCTCTCTGTTTCATGCATTCCTCCTTGTATGGCCCTATATCCAATTGGCTGCTCATTTCCCGCATCAGATAATAAATCCAGAATAATTCATGTTATCTTTCCCCCATACCTTTATGCCACTTACCACTGTAGCATCCAACTGCTTCTTGAACACACATTGAGTTTCCTCTAAAGACCTGAAGGATAAGAAAATGGGAATTTTACTTTGGAAATCCAAAAACAGAGGAAGAGTGTACTCGAGTCCGATGTGTGATACCTGCAGATGCGTATTTAACAGATGGCTTAGTATTCGTAGGATTATCTGTTTTCACATACAGCCACCAATTTGTTGGTGGAGGCTGAGTTTCAAGTTCTCAAGAATATGCTTCAGTACTGATAAATCCACTCAGTTCTGTTACACTCAACATTTCCTCCTGTCATTCACATCCAGCCTGTCTGCTGTGCACTCCACTCAGCCGCGCTACTCCCACTCCACTGCTGTACCAGCAGCCACACTGACTTTAGCTCCTGCAGAAAGCCTCGCTCTGCCTCGGGAGCTCTGAGATGGGTTCTATTTATTGTGAAGAGACTGACGGAGATGAGCTCCACGCTGCCAACAAACCACTCCTGGCCTGGCCAAAGCTGGGAAGGTTTTCCTGGCTGCCACACATGAACGCGTTACTAATAAGCACAGCTGTAATTAAGCGGTGATAGATGTTTTCTTTATGTGAGAGATGTGTATTTCTCCACATTTGTTTCTGCAAGTGGCTGAACTACTCTTGATGAACGTAAATCACTGGCCCGAGCAAGCAAGTCAACGTAGGAAATTTCAGGTCTAACAATTTCAACTTTACTGAACTCAAAGCAACTCAAACTTAATCTCACTGTTTGCAACCCAGCTGAAGAAAAAGCCCTATTCAAACTGTAGGCAGCGGCCCCTTTACATATCTTGAAACAGGACTATGTTCCCAGGCTGTATCTTTGAAATGATTGGCGTTTAATATAATTTTCTGTGAAGACAACACTCATGCAACCATCCGTCTCTGCTCGTGTGCAGATTCCTGCCTCCCTCCTCCGCTGCATGCTAATTCAATTAAAATTCATTCAAGTGGTAATTTGGTGTAAAGATTCACATTGGAAGATGCATGTACTTCTTCCAGCCTCCCTAAAAAGCAAACTTACTCTGACATGAATGGTTTAATACGAGCTACCTGTCTCTCATGATTTTTGTCAGAAATCATCAAAAATTATCATTTGATGACAACATACAGTTTGCAGAAGAAAGCTCCCCTTATCTTGCATCATTCAAAGGTGGCTCCATTATATAGACTGAAACAACCCTTCTAAACTCAAAGGTCTGTGCCATGTGTTCTCCATTAATTCAGAAGTTTAAAGGAGACTTGCAAAAGCCATGAAATTCCAGCAGCTTCTCGTTTTGAATGCCCTTAACAGAAGGGCGGAGGGTCCCTCACGTGCACTTATTTCATGCACATCTAGGTCCTGCAACGTACCTTACTGCTACAGATTCTGTGTGTCCCGAGTAATGTTGAGGATGCTGGGGATGGCACCGCCAACATGAAACTCTGCCAGGGCCCTGAGCAGGCTGGAGGGTCAGGTAAGTGCCACTTCCATAACAAAACATTTTAGGAAATTTTAGGAGAGCTTTAACTGTTGCCTTACAGCCCAAGAAGAGAATTAGGTAATAGAACAAATTTAAGGCTTAGAAACTTTTACAGTATTTTAGTATTCTATAGTTTTCTGCTTCGGTCTTTCTCCTCCTTGTCATTCACTTGTACCCAAAATACATAGTAAATAGATCTGGGAGTGGGAGGAATGGTTCCACCTTTGTGTTTTTCACAGCTTATTCCTGGCAAAACACTGTCTGGCTGACCATCCCACTTGCTTAGACTAAATGCCTTTGCCCAGCTGACTTATTGCAACGTGCAAGGCCATAACTCCTGGTCCTCAGGAGTATTTAATACAGGAGGGAAATCCTTGCAAGTGTCCAGCCTCTGTAGCTTTAGAGCTACCCAACACGCTTTCTAGATGCATTTCCAGTGTACAGCATGGCCAGGTAACTTTGTTATGACCAAAAAGCCATTAGCACATGGTCCTTGGTATCCCTCAGGGTTTCTTACAGCTCTGTGCTGCCACGTCAGTCCTACCTACCCTTCCTCCACAGCCCCATCCCACTTGTCCTTCTCTGTCTACATGCTGCACGGTAGATGGACAGGTCCTTGTGCAGAGCCAGTCCGCTTCCTTTTGTAGGTAGGGGGGAAAAGCCCAACAAGGATTGCCTGAATAGTCTTCGTGCTAGTTATGTCACCGGAGCTGTTGCTTAGGTGGATTTTTTTTCACAATGAAGTTTGATAAAAAGCTTCTTCAGCTTCTTCAATTCTTAACCTGTAACTCTTCATACTTGAAACGACTGCTCCTCTTTTCTGGTGGCTTACCAGCTGCTTTTCTGCAGAAGTCACAGAAACAATCAGCTGTCGCTAAGCTAACCTGACATTGCCCAGTAAAGTGCCAGAGTGATTTCATCACCATCTTAGACTATTACCAGTAAGGAAAATACAGCCGTCCCACTTGTGGAGACCAGTCTTGCAACTCAAATTCCCACCAAAGTAGCCTATGGAAAATAGTGGGGATTAAAACACTCAGCAGCAGTTTGTGTGGCAGGTGAGGAATGCAGCGTAGCTACGTCATGTCCCCTCCTGAGCTGAAAGTGACTCATTGCAAAGTTTGTCTCGTGTTTTTATCTAATCCCTTACCACTGTGCTGCTTGCTTTCTCTTGGGAGACTAGGGCAAAAGGTCACAACATCTTTCCTGTGTTGGCTGACTCCAGGTGTTTGTTAGAGCTGGTATCTGCACTGCTGTATGGACCTACTTGTCACAGGCCTCTCAAAACCACACCTTGCGATAGTGCTCCCACTTCCACACCTCTTTCTGCTCCGCACTTCTGCTATCTCCTGCACCATATTCCGCACCTCCACGACAGGCTATGACTCCCTGAGTTTCTGTCCTGCCCATCTTCTTGTATCAAAAATCAAGTCCTAGCGCTTCCCAAATAATGCTGACAATACAGTGTAGGATAATGACAGGGCAGGTCATGAGCCACACACTTGGGCAGGTTCAAGTTACTGCATGATAGTTCTTCAATGATTGCCTGCAGCACCTGCAAGGCAAGTTAAGGCTATTGACTCTTCTAAGCCTGGGAGAAAGTCCCATGCATCACAAGTAAATAACTTGCTATTTATGCTGAGTGTCTCAAGCACGAATGCAGTCAGTGTTGTTTTGACTACGGTATTTCCTCTACTGCTCTGCAAGATTATAAAAAGCCATTACTCACACAGCAAGGAGCAGGTAGAGGATTGTGTGAGCATCTCAGCAAGGACACTTGTTTTTCCTTTGTTCATAGTACCATAGCCTCTGCTGTAACTTACCTATTTAATCTCATTCATCTTTCGTGTTACCTTAAAAGCCTTCCACCTTCTGGAAGGGATTACATTTTCTTCCAGAGCCAGTGAACACTTCTGAATACAACTGTAGCTCTACCCCTTTGAAAGGTATGGGCAAACTTTCAGTCTGCAATAGTTCTGCTAGGGTATTTGTATTTTTGTATCTAAGGATTTGAACTGGATGATGCTATCATAGTTGGGCTCTCTCTTAGCTTACTTTTAGCAGAGGTTATGGATGTAAAATATTGTTTTAGGAGCTACCACACAAAACTAAGGATATTCTGATAATGTTAGGCAACGTAGAGCATTTTCCAGAGATCAGCTTAAAGATGCGTAACTCACTGCAGACCTGACAGGCAGTTACATTACCAGAAATTCAGGAACCAAGGTCTCCAGTGTGTTTTCCAGAAATCAAATCAACCTTCAGTTACCAAAATGACCAAGCACCTGAATCTCTGTTTGTTGGCCACTCTGCTGTGAGTTCTCTGTATGTTGGAAGAGACAATGTCATAAACAAAATGTTAAGAGTAGAGCAGCTGGTCCTTGTGACCTTGATGAGGAAGCAGTAAGGCTCACAGGGAGGTGGTTGGATCAACGTCCCCATATGTGTTTAAAGTTCACGTAGATCTGAGGCTTAAGGACATGACCTAGCAGTGGGGTTAGTAAGGTTGGTTAATGGCTGGACTCCATGAGTATAAACCTAAATAATTCTATGATTCTATGCACCATCCTTACAACAGTCAAAAGTGATCCTACCACAAAACCTATTTTGTTTTTCATCCTCAAATCCTCTATCTCACATCAGCAAATACTACATTATCTTCCTCAGACCTTTTTACTCTGCTCTTCAAATCCCACCCACACTACCATGTGGTAGCGTCAAGTGCAGTAACCAACAGGGTCTGGAAATTACCAGTCATAGCTCCAGCAGCAGCAGCAGGCAAAGAAAGAAACGAGAGTCAAAAACCCGCGTTCTCTGGTTTGCATACGTTTGATTTGGGCCATTTTGTCTGTCAGCTTTTAAACAGAAAGCCCCAACCAACGAGGACTACAGTTTTGTTTGGTCAGCAGAAAGCAATTAATGTGACCGGTTGCAAGTTCAGGCATGACCGAAATTTAGAAACATCTTTTACTTACCCATCCTATGCAGCTCCTGCCCTATAAGAGGTTCTTACGGATATGCTGGCAACAGTCACTGGTTAGATGTCCTGGAAAATCTTTCATCATCTTTTCCATGTCCTTTTCCAGCTGAAGAAGCAAGAGTCCACAGGTAATTTCTGCAAGAAATTCAGATGAGATATGCAGTTGTCGTATTTATGAAACAAACAGCTCCCTAGGAATATTGAAGAATCTTCTCTCAAAGTGCTAGGTACTAGGCACAGAGCTCTTGTCTGTCACATTATTTCTATGGCACTCTATATCATAGCAAACTCAAGACCATTGAAACCTGGCCTAGGTGTCACTGAGATTTCACCTGCAGTGCCTTTGGTTTAGTAGCCAGGCAATCTCTCAAGAACAATTCCGCTGCATGAGCCCACGGGAGAAAGAGGTTTAACTTCTAAGGAGCAGGATGCTTGTTCGCCTGAAAGTCCACATCAGCAATTGGGAGAATTCAGTCCACATTCTGAAATGGCCACGAACGCTGTGCATGACCTGAGGCCATAAAAGTAGCATTGATTTTATCTCAGTCCTCTAACAATAAAAGTGATGGCTCCTTTCTTCTTGCGTTTTGTCCGACTTGCCGAGGAGTTCTGTGATTTCTTCTGGTGCACATTAGACAGAATTACAGACTTAGGTATCTCAGAGTCCGGCACGCTAGGCTCTGTCTGTTTTCAGCTGCTGCCATTAGACAAACGTACTATAAATTATTAACATAAAATAAGAACTCTCAAAAAAAGGCAGTCTTTCAAAAATGCAATTAATGTCTCCAATTTCCCCCTAAAAGATAAGTTTAAACAGAGGGAAAAACTATTATATTTTCATATTTTTTCTGATAGCAATCACACTGATAATCAAGTAATTAGATAGCATACAGTATTATTGAATTAAATTCCTAGACAGTGGTATTAAAAACACTCTCTATGCTCCTGAGCACAGAGCAAGAACACAAATATTATGCACAATGTACAACCTTACATACATGCAGTGCTGTAGTTGTACCAGGACTTGGTAGTTTTTCCCCTTGAAAGGAATTGCTCTGGTGCATGGGGACAGAACAATTAGTGGTGCCAACAAAGGAGAGCAAAAAGAGTCACAGGATGAGCTTTTCATTAGGGGAGGAAGCTGAGGTGTCTAAAGGAGTCCATAATTATAGCCGCAAAGGAGACACCAAATAACTCCAGAACGATGCAAATGAGTAGGTGTAGAGCTTATCTGTGTACAGTGCGCACAGTACTGGAATATGGATCCAGGAAAAAAAAGCACCCCAAAGCATGCCTGAGGTGATTCTCAACAACATGCCCAAGGACTGGAGAAAGCTAGAGGTGATGGTAGGATTTCAGAGGTCAATTTGCAGTAGTAACAGAGAAAACTGAGCCATTTGAAAAGCTTTCCAGAGCCTTCCCTTTTTAAAGCTGAGAAATGATAGGGGAGAACTGAGTAAGAGAAAGAAAAGGCAAGAACTCTGAGCAATAGCTAAAACATTTGTGAGTTAGCAACAGCATTTAGGTCACAAATCTATGACAATGCACCTCAGCAGCTACTGCGAAGAAGTCACTTGATTTGGGCCACACCTAGTACAGCAGCCTCACAAAACAGAGTCTGAGAAAAGACTGCTGTCTACTTGCTTATCAAAGAGGGACCTCCTGAAGAAAGAAAAAGCTGCTTCCGACTGAAGAACAGTACTGAACGCATATCACAGTCTCACAGTAATGATGAGGCTGGAAAAGACCTTAAAGATCATCCAGTCCAACCTAAAACCAACCAAGTAAACCTAAACATCTGACATCTAGATCATGCCACTCAGCACTTCATCCAGACTAACCTGGAACACCTCCAGAGATGGAGACCCAACTATCTCCGTGGGCAGCCCATTCCAAAACTGGATCACTCTTTCAGTAAAAGCCCTCTTCTTAATGTCAACTCTAAGTCATATGCACACATAGACAAGGGAGTTGAAGGTTCCTGAACTCAGCTCTAGGAATAAACTAGGAATAAAAATGCAGTGCAAAATAAGCAGTTAAAAACGCCGACCTTAGTCGGCATCAGGGTGCACGGGAACTTTCTTAGTTATGATGAGTACATCTCAAGGATTAATGAAGACACACACAGGCAAACCTTAAAGCAAGGTAGATGTTGGCAAATACACCTAGTTTTAGCTTCCAGTAGTTTTCTGCTCGTGTAACTTAAATACTGTATAGAGCTAGGAATATTTTCTTTTGACTACCCTAGCTTTTATCTTCTGTGACAGCAAAGTCAGCAACTATTTCTTCCCCGATAAAGAGAAGTCATGTCACATGGTTATACTTTTGCTTCTGTAAGGTCTTCGAAGACGTGTTAGAAATGTTTGGTCTTTAATTTTTTTACTTAGTTGTAACAGCTCCTAAAGTACTTAATTTAAACCTCATCACTAAAAAAACAGCATTGCTCTCCCACATAGATTACTGTGTTTATCATAACTGTCAGTTGCAGTGTGGAGTAACATTCACCTACAAACGCTTTCATCCTCAACCCAGCGCTGCAGCTTATCAGGACACACGCTACAAATAAAAATAGGGGCTGCTCCTTTGTTTTATGGAAGCTTGAACTTTGGACAAGGGTATCAGAACCATAATAAAGACAGAGGGGAACTGGTTAATGATTAAACAGTGAGAAATCAAAACCATACACGAGCCAAATAGAGTCTTAGGCAACAACTGTGCGAGTTTAAGGCAGGAGGAAAATGTGTCAAAGCATGCAAGAGGGCTAACAATCCTTACGCCGCAGACTAGGTTTGGATGAAATAATTAAGCTATTCAAGCAGAAAATGACCTGACCTGTGAACGGCATCTGTTGGGTGATCTGTTTGGTATTAGATTATAAAACAAATGGACTACCCTTTAGAGTATTAATACATTTTACAATCAGGACAAGGTCTGCATTCGAAAAGCTAAGTGTTTATTGCAAACTGTCAGTGATTCCTTCATTCCAGTTGTTACCTGCCGCATTTAAGAAAGCCAGAGATCGAGACAACCGATCTCAAAGACCACAGTGTTCCATTTTCATAGCAGTGAACAATTATTTAAAAAGGAAACAAATGACTAATTATGATAACCCCGGCCCAATATTCATGAGGTACTACAATGTATGATGTTCCTCACCTTGAACACTTTGTTCCAGTCCAAAAGCATAGTCAAAACCATGCTGTAGAACACAGATCAGCTTTTTAATGCCCTGCGACACACGAAGCTGGTGAGTGCTCACAGACACAGCCTAAGTCTCCTGTACTTCTGCTTGTAGCCACATCATCTGATAAAAAGTGGCTTGTGAAATAAACAAAATGCTTGCCTGGTGCAAAACATTTCAAATGCATTTAAAGTATGTTTGTTAAAACATCTTTAAAAAAAATAAACACAACATAAAAACAGGTTTCTTTCAGCTATATTCAGCAAATCAGATTTAGAATGTCTTTAAATGCACCCCGAGTTTCCCTGCAGAGGCCACTTTTGAATTTCAATTAAATAAAACCAGAAGCAAATCCATAGGATATGTTTTTAATGATGGGCAAACCAAAGCAGCATGCGGATATTAAAACCCCCCAACCAAATCAGCAGTGGAACAGGTGTCAGATCGAGTAGTAGTAACTGTGGGAAGGTCATACACAGTCTTTCTGCCGTACTATACCAAAACAATGTAGTTCTTTTGGCTAGAATGCAGGCAGCTAATACTTCAACCATAACCAGCTACAAGGCAGTATTCCTGAAAGCAGAAGTGTAGTATTTCTAACAAGCAGTTACTGTTTATTTTCCCCTACATTCTCGTGTGCTTGGAAAAAAACACCTTCCTATTTTTTCAGATTTCTATTTGTTGTACAAATTTTAACAGGTCGAGCCTTCGTTTTAGAAATACTTTGGGTAACAACAACAGTGTGTTCCATGCAAGAACGAAGATGAGGTATTACTTGCTGTGGCCTTACTGTAATTTAAATTATCCATTTATCATTATTTTAATAGGTGTTGGACACACGAGAGTGATAAAAGGGACTGGCACTGCTCTCCGTGATGCTGTGTGGAAATTTATGCAGCGATTAGATTAGTGTTCAATTTCAGCAGTGTCTGTGGGGTTTGGAAACAGAACAATGCATTTCATTTAAAACATGCTCTTCATAACAGAGTAATGAACAGTTATTACAAGGCACTCCTCAGAAGCCCCTGTGACACCTGTATTCCTTGCCCTTCTTAGCCACCAGACTTAATAAGGTGACTGCCAGCAAGTTAGCTGCTAACCTGATGATGTAGGGGTTGACCTCCCATACTGCTGTTTTTATCACTGCACAGTGCTGGTGAGTTATGTTCTCTGGTCCATTTTTACAGTTTGCTTGCAAGTCAGTATGTCAGTAAACTACTGCTACGGCAGCAATATTTGGGCCAGTTAAACTAGAACGGTTGCGCACACGCGGATGAGGAATAAAACCTTGTGTCAAGAGCACAGTTTACAGAATTGACATAGTTCTTCAAGGGTACTGCAGAAGTTTAAATCAAAGGGCTTGCGACCTTGGAACAAAGGTGCCCAGGCTGTGCACAGTAAATGTGTGCAGATGACAAACACAGTTCACGCCTCCTCCGCATTGCAAAGTGCTAGACCTCACCAATAGAATCTTTAATTGTACCACCTCCCACACCTCCCAATATGAGAAGTACAGACACTGTAAGAAGGTATAAATACACACTATATCTAAATATGATGTTTAGGATCTATACACATAACCCTACTGCATTTGATGTATTCAATGTGGAGTTTAATAGATATGAACCATCTTGCAGATAATATTACAGCTATACTTACTTCATACAATTAGGATGGCAAAAGGTGTCCAGGGAGAAGATTTCCAAGGTAGAAAACAAGAATTCTTTACTCTTCTGCATTAAATTGCAGTCTACAGCATGAACAGAAAAATAAACAGGGAGCCCAGGATGAGTTCAGATTTTTGCAGAATCTCTACAGCATCTGATTCTCTATCATTTTGTAAATTGATTGCATCTTTCTGTAAGCTACAAGTCAGGTTGTCTTTCATTCTACACACACCAGGTAGTCTTGTCTTGACTAGACGTCTTGTCAACTCGGTTAATTAAGTCAGTAGTAAAGCAAAATACTGTGCAATCAGATTCTGACAAGCTATCATCTTGGTTGTGTCTTTCAGAAAACACACTGAAAAGTGTTTGTCTGCAATATCAGCTGTATCTTCTGCTGAACAGTCATTTCTTTTGCCTTTTAAAGAATGAGATGGGAGTAATCATCTTCGTCCTATGGTAACTACAAAATCAGCGTTGATTAGACAGTCAATACAAATTACTACTTTTGCTATTAAGGTTGTTACTGACTCCAGTCCCTTTAGAGATTGGATCTACTCCTGTCTTGGTAGGACATGCGGCCTCCCATTGCTTCACAGCTCTCGGTCCTTTACACTGGCTTTGCTCATTCTTGTCAAGCATGCCTCTTGGCTCTAATCTCCACAGTAACTCTCAAGTTGTTGGAATGACTGCACGGGGTTTGGAATAGAAGCCCTTTGGAATCCCTTCCCACTCAGGCAGTTCTGCTTCTCATTTAAAGACCTTCATGCCACTATTTTCTCCTGCTGCTCCTCCAGTCAACCCTGTTTGCTAATGCTGATGGTTGTCTCTATCCCAGCAAAAAACACGATAAATGTCCTGTCACACACCCCCCCTTTCCTTCCCCCAAATCCTAGGATTTATGTTTTGGCTGAGGCTTAAGTATATAACAACTGCTTGTTGTAATACCGTAAAGCGACCTCCCAGAACAACCGCTCTGTCATTCCCTGCATAGCAGCACAGCATTAACAGTGCAGCAGCGCTGAAAGGCATCCCGTTGAAGGACCTGAGTGCTTGGTTCAAAATAACTTCCCGGAACAACCGGCCTGTCGTTCCCTGCATAGGGGCACAGTATTAACAGTGCAGCAGCGCTGAAAGGCGTCCAATTTAAGGATCCAAGTGAGGACACATTGAAACTGCAATTCACGTTTCAAAAATCTTCCTTCTACCCAGTAATGGCTCACTTTGAGCAAAATCTTATCGGGTGGAAGCAGGAGGAAGCTTTCCTGCACACAAAAAAATCACATGCAGATGAAACAGAATATTTCTGCGGGGCTTAAGGTGGAAACGTGATAGTAGCAGGAGGGGTGGCAGCAGGGGGAATGGAATTTTCAGCATAAGCTACTTTGAAATTTGTGGGCTCAGTGGCACGCTTTAAAGGAATTGTAGGTAGCTCACATCAAGCAGTTAACCTTTCTCTTGCATTAACTTCTATAAGAGTGGCCTTTTCAGAAGACACATTGACTGTCTATTCCGTGTGTGGCTCAGACACGGTTCTCAGGTATCCGTAAGATTCCATGGTTTTTCAAATGTACTCACCCCACTTATTTACCGCCTGTCCAAGTAAACAGTGTCTGTAGTGTCCTAACCGCCTCTCTTTTCAGCATGAACGTTGTTTAGACCTGCTGCTTAGCTTGACGGCCGCTGCTTTTCTTCTGTTCTAGTGCTTATGTACTGAGGACAGCAGCGGGTCATTGCAAGTGGGCAGAAGTTCTGAAAGATTTGGAACAGATCAAGACATCCAAAGTAAGGTCATAAAAATGTCAGTGTTCTGGATCATTGTAGGAGCAGACCTAACAAACTATTCAGTACTGTACTCAGCCAAGAAGTGTCAGTGACTGGGAGCAGGGAAAGGGCAGATGTTTGCATCATCCTGTGTTTCCTGGGTGGAAGCACAGGAATAAAAGTCTGAAAGGAACCAGTTGACCAAATACTGCAGACTCTTAAATATTATGTTCTTTTTCGCTTTTCCTAAGAGAAGGGACAGTGGGTGTGGAAGTTAGCTCCTTCAGAGAAAGCATCGTGGGTGTTTATTCTGACAAGTCCTCACAGTGAGATCCATCCTGTGGGCTGCTGGGGGAATTTAAGATCCCCTGACTTGCAGGCTTCTGGTACTTGGAGGGACCGAGCCTTTGAACTTGGAACTGACCCATGTTTTGCAGAGATAGCTTTATTACCCCTAAAACTGTTGATTAACATTAATAATTGAGACTCTTGTTTTCTTTTAGGACATTGATGTCAGTTTATACACTGCAAACACGGACGAGGATGTAAGTAAACTTCAAATTTGACCACAACCGGTCTAATGTGAGAGACACATCCCTTTACTAGTACCTGCTAGTAACTGTCCCTAAGGCGTCCTTGGTCTCATTGGAGAAAACTTTTGGAAATAAAACCAGTTTTCTCCATAAGGAACCGTTCTGTTGGTTGAAGCACTTCCAACTTAGGCCAGCTGGCATCAATTATTCATTGAATCGCTATCAAATCTCAACAGGAAGAGGTAGAACTTTTTATCAAAGGAAACACTGCTAAAATGGTTTTGTATTGGTTTACAATTTAAGCAAGGAAAAAACTGACGCAGACATTACGTCCTAGAATTATTTAACACCTCAAACTATTTAATGCTCTGAATTCTGAGAGAAGTACAATATGGAGAGTAACTGTCTTCACCTACCTGCTTAGTTCCGTGCTTTTGCCATTCCTTAGCTTAGCAGCAAACATCTAGGTACCTCAGAGATTCAGACTTCTAATAGCTGGAGAGTATAATTTATTCGTTAAATGATTAATTGTGCTGCTTTGTCCACAAAATTAATAAAACAGCTGCAGCAAGCTTTGCAAATTGTGATGATCTTAAATGCCATTCCCACAAATTAATTCCTGAGGAGATGTTTTCATAATCAGTTGCTGCAAAGCTCAGTCTGCACTCCATGGGACACAAATACCCCCTCAGAAAATGAGCCCAGCCAGTACCTAGCTCCTGGCAGCCACCTTTGGCATAGCCCCCCATTTGTTGGGCTCCATTCTTCACTGTAGTTGGAGCCTGCTCCTGAGACACTGCTTGCCTGACAGCATAGACATTCTCACAGAGACTGTGCCAAAACCAGACAGCACGTGAATCCTGCACACAGTTAATACAAGTTTTCTAGAAGTGGACTGACTAGCCTAGCACAGAACTGTTCCAGTGTGCCTGCAGAACACAGCAATCCAGCGGAGCTGGCAAGTGTGAGAAAGCAAGGAGTCTGATGTGTCTGAACAGTCAGCCCTGCACATGGCAGGAGAAAAGATCACAAACCGTGCACGCACACGTCCCTCCACATACTCTCTTCACTGAATCCAGACAGAATTTCATCCATCGCAGTGCTGATTTAATACCTGATCATGTCAGGAAGAGTTTCTTAGAGCAAGACAGTTTGATAGGAAACTCAGAAAACGTGGGACTTGTTCTTGGCTTTACTGCTGTCTGGGATAAACTTGTACCTCTGCTGCTGCTTCTTCAATTTGTGAAACAGGGGTATTACTTGTTTTCTCCCCTACCTATTCTGAGTTCAGATCTCTCAATAAAAGTGCTCTAACTACTATGAATAAACACAATGGAGTTAATTAGTATTAATTATATCCCAATTAATCCACTGTCCTGGGCGTACTTACTAGGACACTGCATGTAACCTCATCTTAGAGAGCTGGCTGGCCTTTAAGGTGTCAGCTCTCATAGCCAATCTTTGTAGCCACTTTAAAGTACTTAGGTAAGAAGAGATATACCAAGTAAAAACCAGCCAAGTTGTGGCTAAGTCACATCCTTTCTTCATTGCGAAATGACCACAGCAACTGTTTCTTTCAGAATGAATGTCAAGGACCTGTAATGAGATGTTTTTTCTTGGAGACAAAAGTGATTCTTGAAGAATGCCTTATCAAAAACTGCAGTAAAACACAGGATGTGTTCAACATATGGAAAAACGGGAATGACAGCTTAGAGAGCAACAAGGTGAGTAACAGCTTCGGCCTGAGGGTAAGAGGCAGCTCAAAACTATTTCTTCAGTAACAGAAATACAGCTTTTTGCTATAGAAAAGGTGGGATAGTACAGAGGAAAGCAAGTGTGACCCAGTCGCCTGTACATACAGCAGTGAGAAAGCTCCCCATACAACCAGGCAAAAGCAGAGTCTAGTGCTTTGAGACAAACACCTTCAGGTTTCCTCTCACAGTCAATACTTCCGACTGTAGGCACGGACATACACCAGGGTGTTTGAGTGTCTGTGCATAACCAGGTCTGTCACTTCACAATCTGAAGTCAGGCGTGTTCGGAAGCATACAGAAAAGCATCCTAATTGTCTAAGCAGCAGCGACTTGCATCTCTCACTGAAGAGTTCTGTCTTTGAAAACTGATCCTACTCAGCACAGACCATAAGTAGCACAGAAGCCTCCAGCAATTCTTTCAGTAGCCATTGACTGCACTGGAGGTAGTCACAAAACAAGCACTAACAGGGAATAGTTCTCTAGCAGAACAAACAGATCAGCGTCCTGCTTTACTATCGCATTTTGTTTTCCAGTGGAACTCCACAAGATCAGCAAAATGCAAAGAATGTGAAGAGTACGAAGAAAAGAATTTCACAGAATTTATACAGAGTTTTGTGAAGGTTATACAGAAGGAATGCAAACACTGACCAAAAGGCACAAGCTGGGAACAAAGCTTCTTCCACTAGCATCCTCAGAGAAATTGGAAGGAACATCACTCGCGATCCTACTGGCAGGCACAGCATATCATGTAAACAATGAACAATGACATCCCTGTGACCCACAAGGTATTCGTAATCGGATACATGCCGATGGGACTACTTACGAAATATAAATGAAAGCAATGTAACAGGGTTCACATTTTCTTCTCGACTTACAACTTCTTTGTCTTTTGGTAAGTCCACTGGGAAAGGAACCCTGCCTCACTTGCCAACCTTTCAGGAGATTTATCTACTAAGACCTCGGGACACCTGTGGTGGGAACCTCCTCATGAGCATCAGTTCAGGGCTGGCTGGCTGGAGCTCTGGAGGAAAGTACTTCCTTCGTAAATTATGCTCTGTGACACGCTACTTCCGTCTACAGTTATGTTTGTCATCTGAAATGCGTCCCTTTACCACCCGTTCTCCTAGAAGATCCCATCTCATCGATCCTTTGTGTTGTTTTGTCATGCAAGGCAATGTTTCTTGGCAGTTTTGTTCTCATTTGCAGCCTTTCAAGGAACCGGTGCCAAAACACAAGCAGAGACCTATTTTGTCCTAAAGGCCTATTAGCTATTTCTTCATAGATCAACTTCCAGTATGCTTTTTGCCAACACCTTGTCACTCGTATTACACAAGAACTACAAGCCAAGTGTTTGAATATTTAAATATTACTCCCCCCCTCCCTTTTTGTGCAATTATCTAATAACACTAAAATTACCTGTAGTCTTCTCAGCAAGGTAACACTGGTGCTTGGTTCCACTACCCAAAAGTGGAGCGTGCTTTGTTACTTCACCTGCTGCCTCTGACACGGACACTACCTTATTCATCCTGGAAATTACCAAAGTTACTTTAGCAATTGCCAAAGTATATCTAAAAATTCAACCAAAGGAAAGTAGAACAAATTTCATACTCCGAATAACGAGGTGACCGAGTCTCTTACATACTTTAAAAGTAATTCCATGTATTAGAGCTTGTAACTCCGGCCTCCTTTTGGGGCAAGTACAGCATGAAAACACACACAGGCACGGAGATTCAACTACCTCCCGGTGCAGCCTGTTCCAATGCCTGGTGACCCTCTTTCTTCATGATTGATATCAACAGCTATCCGTCCTAAGTATTTCTTTCCTCCTGAAGCCTCTGTTTCTCCATCCTCATTTGATAAAGACTGAGTCATTCAGCTGTCTGCTTATCAAGAAGGAAGTCTCAACCTCATTAAGGCAACACACACTCTGCCTACCACTCCATTAGTCTTTGGTGTCTCCCAGCAGCCAAGCTTCAGCACTCCAGGGAAGTGAATCTCCAGTAAACTACACAAAAGAGAGAAGATAAATGTGAGCAGAGTGGATGTCAGGTGACAGAAAAAGTTTCTCAGCATAACTGTTGGTGTGAGCCCAGAAGAGTGGCAAAAGCATTATCAGAGAGATGGAACATTTCTCCCGTGATGACAGCTTGACAGGAACAATTATCTTCAGCCTGGAGAAGAGAAGGTTTCTTCTCTTCTGACCTGATGTCACTACCCACTTCACAGGGGTAAACTAGATGACCTCTAAAATTCCCTTTCAACCTGAAGCATTCTATGAGTCTGTGATTTGAGTCAGAGAGTCCAACGGACAGCGGCAGCACTTACAAAGGAGGGCAAACAGTCTATCAGCCAGATCTCTCAACAGGTATTCTCTGTCGCTAAAGCAGTGTTTCCGTTGCTTCAAATCTTTGCTCAAGAGTCCCTACCCAAAGTTTAATAGCAGCCAAGGAGATTAAATTACAACATAGTGTCTTGGCTTCTGCCATAAATAATCTCCTGAAAGCAAGAGCTTGCTATTTTTCTCTGCTGCAGCTTTCTGAACAGGCCCGACAGAGATTTCTACAGAGTCAGGGGTTTTGTCTAAGTCTAGTTCAGCACTGAAGAAGGGATACTGCTACATGCCTCAGCAGAAAATGCCAGCAAGCTTCCGCTGCCTGCGTAGTTTGCCAGTCACTTTTCTAAGTTCCTACAAACTTGTCCCATTTTTCAGTACTTCCGTCTCTCGGTAGGAATGCCACACATGCAGGTGCAGCAGATCATAAAGTTGACCTGACTACACTGGGTCAACAGCATCAGCCCAGTAACCCACCAGAGGAGCAGTTCACGCTTGCAGAAGTAGCACCTGTTTTGTAAAGCCAGGTAGAGGACACCTGCAGTTACAAAGCAGATTGCGACCGAGTAGGACAGGGGCACGTTGCAGATGAGCTCTCCTACAACATGGAACTCTAGATAATCCCACTACTGCCCACTCCAAGAACATAAATTACGTGTATAATTGTCAGCCTAGACAACGCATCAGTCCAGAGTCATTTCTCTAGACAGCTGCCTCATGGATATTGTGCTTCCAGCGTGCACTAAACCCAAACTGCCCCATTCTCTCATTCTCTTCCTGCCAGCCTTCTCTAGGTTAATGTGGGCAACCCCACAACAGGACAGAGATGTTAACATGTTATTGCACTTCTGATAGGAAGAATATGGAACAAATAATATAGGAACAATGTCATAAGCAATTTAAGAGTGGCCTAGCAGTAACTCAAATATGGCATTTGCTTTCCTCACAGTTATACTCAAAGGTGACTGAGCTGACAGTCTCTTCCTTGTAGTCCCAGAAATACTGGGAAAATGAAACATGCACTACCTGGGTGAAAGCACCCAGATGGCAGGAGAAGTGAGAGCCACCCGAAATGGTGGCAGTGAAAGCTCACCATGAATCTCCTGCTTCGCTTCCGAGTAACCAAATGTGGCCAGGCGCCGGGTGGAAATAAGGCTATGCCTGCCAGTTCAAAGTCAAACAGTATGTTCCACGGGGTATCTCCTGCAGCTGCAGTCAGATTGGTCATGTCTCCCCCAGCAGTCACTAAAGGGGACTTCCAGGAGATTTGGAAATTCCCTCCGAAGTCCCCAAGCCAAGGTCATGTCGGGGTGTCTTGGCAGGAAGATGAAGAATGTGAGCATCAAGCAGCTGCTTAGAACGCAGAACAAGCTGATGAAGGCAAAGCAAGACAAAGTTCAGTGTATCCTCAAGTCAGTGCTGGTGTTCCTCAGAATAGAAACACCATTAATTTTCACATAAGGTGGCCTTCTCTCGCAGCTCACCCACACCAAGGCTCGCCTTGCGAGCAACAGAAACAGCATCACGTAGCCAGATTTCAGTCCAGCAGACTGATCAGTGTGACACTGAGTCATGTGTACACAGGGACTGTTCTGCAGTACAAAGAGCTACATCTTCTCCAGGGGCAGGGCAGAATCAGTTAAACTTTGCTGCTAGGCTTTCCATGGAATACTACTCACACAGCGGGAGAGAAAGAGAAAGCTTACCTACTTTGCAGTAGCAAGATAAACTCAGAATCTCGAAAACCTCCAACTGTTTTCCTCCAAAATCTGGAGATGTAGTTGAGTTCTCATCTCTTTATCAAAACACTTCATAATCCACACTGTGAATGAAGACAACGAAATGAAAACTCTTTCCAAACGCCCCCCTCTTCTGAATCCTCATTAGAGGCGGCGTGTTCCTGCACAAGGGAAGCCAATCAGGAACCGACTCGCTTTGTAAAACGGGAGGACACAGACAAAGGCAGCAAAGAAACAAACATCTTTTAGAATGGCTGACCTAGCTGTTCCTTAGTGGAGGCAGGTCCCCGCCTCTAAAACTGAGCAAACACATGGGGGGAAAGGAGGGGGTCAGAGCCTGAGCCTTGCAACAAGCGACAGAACTGGAGGAAATGCCTGCAAGCTGTGCCAGGGGAACTTTGGGCTGGGTATTAGGGTATTTCTCTACTGAAAGGCTCGCTGGACATTGGAATAGGATGCCCAGGGCAGCAGTGGAGTCACCACCCCTGGAGGTATTTAAAGGACATAAACGTAGTGTGTAGGGATAGGGTTTATCAGTGACTTAATAGTATTAGAATCATAGAATGGTTTACATCAGAAGGGACCTTAAAAACATCTGGTTCCAACACCACTGCTGTGGGCATGGACACCTCTCAACTAGACCAGGTTCACCAGAGCCCCATCCAACCTGGCCTTTGGTGCACGTGCAGGGAAGAGAAACCTACACCTTGTCTGGGCACCCTGTTCCAGCACCTCGGCACCCTCATAGTGAACATTACAGTTAACAGTTGGACTTGATGACGCTAGGAGGTCTCTTCCAACCAAAAAGATTCGGTGATTCTGTGGTTCTGTGAATGGCATTAGAGCGAGAGAAAGCAGAGCAATTTCTGGAAAAATCAGTGAGAAATACCTAAACTCATACCTTCAGCATACAAACCAGCTCCTGATCCTGGACCTCTTTCTTCACGACCTGAATCGGAGTTTTCAGGGAAGGATGTGAGTAGCAATTGGAAATCCCTTCAATGTCTCAGTGAGATGACTAGCGCAGAGAAAAGCTGTTGAAGAATTTGTGGGAGCTATCTGGGGTGTAAGGCATAAATCTTAGACTATGGCCTTGCGGTCAAAAGAAACAACCTGACAAAAACTCCGAAAACCTCAACTAACTTCTTGAGGTCTGCTCGTAAAGACCTACGTCCGACAGAGGTGGATCGTGACAGTCCTACCAGCTGTGTCTCTGATGCTACACCACCCAAGAAAAGGATTGCATCTTTCATGCTAATGGGTTGATATTCTGGTGTGATGCCCCCACAGTTCTTACAAGTGTCTCAAGCAAGTACGTACTTAAGACTTACCCTGTGGGCCAGCTGATCTCTCACCACATTCGAATTTCCTGGCAAGAAAGAAACACCAGCATGGCTTCACACCAAACTGGAATTCCACAAAGTCATGAACACAAACTTTGCAGCTGTGCTCCTTCTCACAGTGAGACACGATATTCTGCTGGGCTTCCACTGCAGTGTGGGCCAGGAGTCAGGCCACCACTCACGTACGGAAACTCAGCCATCCAGATAAACCAGTCTGCTTCATCAACCTCACCTCACGTTGGTGCGTCTCACATCACCCAATTCTAGAGCATAGAAAGGGTTACCTGCACTTTCTGCTGAGCAGAGGAGTATTTGCCAAAGTTATGAGCTTTAACAAAGTTTGCAGCCGACTGGAACTCTTGTGCCTCATGTCACTTCTTCCTGCACCGCTGGCTTCTTCAGTGGAAGGAGAGGTTCTGTAATTCTGATTCCCTACCTTACAGGAAGGAAAGTTTGTCTCTGCTGTTTTACAGTTGCGTACAAACTACAGCTTCCTTCAAATGTGGTGGAATACACCTGAGAAGTAAACAGAACTTGGTCAGTGCTCAAGCTCTCTATGTTGCTCTGTAGACGGCTGTGCATTTGTAACTCAAGGACTCTGCACAGTATGTGATATGGACACTTACCTGATGCTCAGGTGGTCAACAAGCAGACACACATGCACGTAAGCCCTTACATATCCACAGATCCGCTTTTTCAGGTATATAGGTACTTTATTGGATGTCTTGGTCATTCCATCTTCCCACGAAATTTTTAGTACTTTGTTTTCTCCAGATGGTAAATTTACCATTATGGAACCCAAACTGGTTTATTAAGTCCAAGTTACATTTACAAACAAATATGCACAGCTCTTTTCTATGATGATAGATTAATTATGTCCCTTTTGAAGAGATTCTGGTGAAACTCTACTTTGAGATGCGCTCTCATATAACATTCTCATATTAAGTTATGAGAACTGTGTTTAGAATAAAGTCATAATGTAATAATAGAGAGCCATAATGTTTATGACACAGAACATACGCTAATGATGAAATAAAGTGACTTTATAAACACATAATCGCATTGTTGTGTGTGTTCATTCCCATACTGCTTATCACTAGAACTCCTAACTCTGCTTATTTAACCAAGGTCAACTAGAACAGTAGAGCTTATTGTGGAGTGACAAGCGAACGCATGAATTGCCATCCAGTGCTAGAAAACACATTTGAGCTGCAGCGACATACAGGGACAGGACAAAAATGATAGTGCTGCTGACAAATACGCTACGAGAAGTTACAAGAACGTGGTTCAAGCCATGGAAAATAACTGTTTTTCCCCTCTAATCCTTTGAGTTCTTTCATAAACTAAATGTGAAAGCTGACAAGATTTGAAACGTAGTCAGACAGGTATCGCCGACTCCTCTCACTAAGGTGTTCACTGCATCTTCCAAGCCTGACAATCACGACCAACTCAAGATCCTACCATATGTTGAAAGCAGAACCTCAGTAATCCCCACCCAGCCAGGAGTAGCATTTAAAGTGTAAATAATCTTGGTAGCAGTGATATTTAACATCTGAAAGTACTTTAAAACCACCACAATCAACAAGACTCTGGGAAATGGAGGTTCTGGGAAGGGAGGAGTAAGAATTAAGTAGCAAACCATGCCAGGAGTATGGTTTATAAACATTTTTAAATGGACACACTCATCTCCAACCTAACTGCTGTCAATAGCAAGACCACCCTAGTACCAAACGAGACACGTATCAGACCTCCCAAGATGCATTTCCACTCCTTTCTCCGTGACGCACGCATCCCTGTGCAAGCAGAACATTTCAGTCAATTCCATCACAGCGAAATCCTTCCAGGTTGTTCTACCCTGGGCTGCGTCTGTGCTTCATGGAAAACACGAAGGACTTTGGCTCCAGTTTTGCCCGCATTTAACGTACTCTTAGTTACGTATTGCCTGACCCGCTGAGTCTAACACAGAACAGAGGTGGTACCTCACCACAAAATAAACAGCCTGTTTTCTGCTGCGGGGTGGGTGAGGTGGGTGAGCTTTCTACTGAGGGTGGGTGAGGGCTTGTAAAAGGGACACACACTCCTCAAGACCACTGAAACAAAGACAGCCGCCCATACCACACGGCTAAGAGCAAACTACCGTTTCCCAGTCAGGTCTGGCGCATCTCTTCTAGTTTGCGTGGTCTCAACGTTTTCCTTCCTACCTCCATGCTTCAAATTCTGTGTGGAGCAGCCATTGTCGCCGTCAGATGCGAAGTGCTCTGGTGGAGCCAGTAAAACCGTATGCAGTGACCTACATAGAAAACCTGCAGAGCCAGCACAAAGGCGCAGCGAGGGCTCCGAGGTGCCTGTGTCAGTTCCTGTAAGGGAATCCTGTGTAATCACTTCGCATTCAGTTAGTGTTTTGCAGAAGTGGAAATAACTTGTGCGGTGAATTGTTATTCCCCTTTCCACACCTCAGAGGAAAGTCCTTGCTTGGTGACCTGTCTGCACCTGCACTGAACGAACTCAGGTTCAGCCTCATTCAGCCAGCATGCCTCAGAATCGGGTGTGCTCAGCATCACAGGGAGCTGCCGTCTGCTGCTGACAGTTACAGAAACCCAACAGGATCCTCAGCAATCCCTTCCTTCTCGCGTCCTGACAGGCACACGGCTTCCCAGCAGCGCTACTGCATGCCTCTCTTTTCGGATTAAGTCATTTGTGTGATGCTTTTTCCAGCTGTCAGCTTCTCGTGTGTCAGAGGCTGGACCATACAGAGGGGGCAGAGGCTGCACATCTGGGGGGATACGGGAAGCCCTTTGCTTTAACGCTTCTCGAGAGCGTGTATTGCTTTCTCGAATATTCCTCCCACTCGGGGCAAATCCAGAGGGATTTGTGAAAACTTTCCACAGGCTGTTTCACTGAAACGGTTCTTTTCCCTGTCATCCTCCTGTCTAACCCGTGGAAGCGCTAGAAGGAACTGAAAAGCCCCAACCCTCCAACACGCCCTACACGATGAAGCCTACTGCAAAGTGGAAGGAAAACCTTTCCTCTGTTAGTCTTGCGCTGCTCGCCAGCCTTACCTGCTAACCCTGTTCAGGCAGCTCTTACTCTACTCCAGAGGGGTCACTGACAGACTTGTCTAGTGGTCAGTCAGACCTCCTCTGGGCGAGCTTTGGTGAAAGGTGCAGGGAAAGGAGGCTATCCATGAAATACAGACGGTTTATGCATTCCCACAGGAACGTGGGGATCCATTTTCACGCCATCTACACGAAATCCCCTCAAAAGTCAGTGGGTGTTGGAGCAACGCAGAGGTTTAGTTGCACAGATTTACTACAGGCCATTCCTGATGCCGCTTGTTGGCTTCCTCAACCTTTGCTACCTGCAGCAACTAGAAAGATTCAGGTGGACGTGAGGGAAGTTTTTCCAAGATTGAGGGGGGAAGGGATTCACCGGGATGAGTTTGCCAGGATTTTTTTTGCAGGGAGTGTGGAGGGAGGATTCGTTTTCCTCATGGAATCTTGACTGTTGGCCAGCAAGTCAAACATCGCTCAGGAGTTAAACTGGGATGTAGACAGGCTCAGTTCTGCATGATTCATTATGCTTCTCCATCCAAACAAGACGACATTTGAGGAAGATTTACAGCTGCCTAGGAGAGATAAAGACAGGCTGAATTTGCAAAACCCAGAGCCATGATTTACACTCCGCAAAAGCTAGAGGTGCAGAAATCTGCGTCTGGGGATCCAGACCTAAGAAATCTCTGTCTAGGAAAACACCAAGTCCCACAAACACAGTGCCCTGGAAGCTGTGGGTGACGGATGTATTTTCATGGTCTAGCACCAAGTACTGAGGAAGAAAATCAGGCTGTTCCCAGCAGCCCTGGATATAAGCGGTGAATGAGCTGAACCAATTAGTTTTTACCCACAAGTGCAAATCAGGTTAATTAGAAATAAACTTTACCACAACACCAAACACACCCCTTCCCTTAATTCCAGGGCAGATGAATGGATACAGCCAATCTGATCTGTGTGTGTTCACTGGGTTAATTAAAAGTCAGGCATTCATCTGCAAAACTAGACAGAATTTATGTCTGCAAAGCCTGCTGGCAGCCTGGGATTAAGAAAAAGATGAAGACGAAAAAGAGCATCTGATCTCTGCTGAAGTGTAAAGGTTCTTCACACCACAACATCTGAACCACTGCTTATGTGCAAAATACTGACGCACAAGCAAAGCAGCACTGCACCCCACCCTCTGTGCTCTTTTTTAATGACAGAGGTTTAATTGAACGTGTGGAAATGGTCTGCTTTAATTAAGCGTGAGGAAATGGTCTGGTCTAATACTAATGCTGTTTTACCTTTAGCAGGCTGAGCTGCAAACTGCAGAGGTTCAACTGCACCAGGCACAACAAGACAGCCAAACACAGTGTTCGCATCAGCCCCTCTGCCTCGATGGGCTCTTGCTGAGGTGCTTCACGGTGCTGCATTTGAGGAGATCTCATGCTGCAGTTTGTCTGTGCAGAGACTCCACCATGCAGCTGATGCAAATTTACCACACTCTGTTCTGCACCACGGGCACTGCTCTGCAGCCATGAATCCCTTCCTGAACGAGTTTGTTTTCAGCCTCTTGATTAGGAAAGTCAGCTGCAGTGGACGCAAATTAACTAAGTAAACCAGCATGCAATCCTTAAGATGATCTTGTTTGCAGAGGCTTTTAATACACCTTCCGAAGAGTTAAATTCCACTCACCTTCCCAGGAACAATCTTTCAAGAGGCTACAGCTCTCCAGTGTGCTCTACTTCCTTGAGAACAGCTTTGACAGCAGCAGTGTTGTGTGCTCACACTGAGCTCCAGGGTGCTCTCGGTGGACTTCGAGGCAGTGCCAAACAAAACATCTGAGCATTGCTGGACAAAGGAGCTGAGGATGGGTGGATAAACTGTGCCGCGACCAAGGAGCCCTCGACTGTCTTCAGTTCAAGCAATTTGATGCAACAGCCAAATGGCAAAATCACACCTGAAACTGTACGTGTCCGCTCCTGCTGGATGTGTCCGGTGTTCAGGGCAAGGGCTCTTTGTGCTGTTACAAGGCAAAAGGCTGCTCAAAGTAGACAAGAGCAGGAAGCTGGCCCCTGAAACATCTATCCCAAGCCTCCTTATTTCAGCAGACTATGAACAAGTCGGAGAGGACGAGGGCTCCGCTTTGACAAGGCTAGCACCAAGAGCTCTACGCTCGCGTATTCACAAAGCTGAGAGAATCGAGCTAGATTCCTTCCATATTTCAGCCACTACTCTGCCCGTGAACCCAGCTGATTAATTTACTATGTCCCAGAGGGCAGGAAGCAAGCGCAAACCCACTCTGCTTTGAACTCATACCCTTCACTCACAGGAAACTGCGGGGAAGTGTAAAACTAAATCTGACTAAGTTCTGGGGAAGGATGAACTTTCTTTAAAGACTATTAACAGTGAGCTAATTAAAGATTCATTAGCCATCAGCATGGCGGTGGCTCCAAAGCTTTCAGGATGCAGTTAGGATGAATAAATGCAAAGCCCAGGGCAAGGGAAAGAACAACTTTAAGGAAACCACAGGGTCAGAGTCCCCAGACCTAGCCAGAGAGAGCAGTATCGGCAGGGGACAGCTCACACCTGCCTCCAGCAGTCAGCTCCGAGGTTTTTCTGGCTGTGGCACTTCTCTCCTGGGAATGCAACTGACCACGAGACTAGAGCAAAAGCTGGGTCTCCACTTGAACACACAACCCTGAACTACATGTCTGCGGGCTTTGAACTGCCTATCCTACAGCTTCTCTGCGAGGTCCCACCTGCAGTACTGCATCCAGTTCTGGAGTCGCCCATGCAAGGAAAACATGGAACTCCTGGAGCACTGCGAGGGCAGCTTGACCAGGGTACCATTTTGAGTTCAATGTCATTATAACAGCAGAATACCTTCACAAACATGCCTTCTGGATTTTATCCCAGCAACTGCCTCCTTCCAGGTGGGTTTGGCTGGTGACCTTCACCACTGCCGGGCAGAACAGGAAACTGCTAGTTTTGCCTGAGGTACCTAGAGGCGCTTGAAAAGCTAAATCCTTCGCTTTATGTTCTTTCACCAGCCGTGGTAGCACCTGATGTGACATAAGCAAGCACACAACTGTTTTTCTCCCCCACATCCATCTCTTTGGACTACTGTTCCCCTTGCCGTCTGTTGTGTTGAGTGGAGACATAAATAACCTGTTACAAAACCCTCTGCAGGGTGAAGACCCCATGAATGACTTACCCACTGACTACAAATACAACGAATAAAATAAGGCAGTGCAAAGAGGAAGAGGCCGTCTCATACAAATGGCTTCATTTAAAAAATTACGAGTCTTAATGCCGACTAATTTATCAGAGAAAGAATTGCAAACACCCAATTTTCTTTTGGAAACCACGTACCAGTGCGTGGAATCCATCACAGCTCCTCTGGCTGAGGAGATGAAACAAAGTGCCGCTCAATTCAGATCGCAGTCTCAGGACTGCCACGGCATGAAGTTAGCAACCTGGGAAACTGTGATCAGGAGCACAGTCACTGCTGAGCCGAACAACTCTCCGTCTCAGGAATATATCACCGCAATGAAGATAACTTGCTATAGAAAAACGCGTGGTGTCTCTGTTCCCACTGGTGCACTCCGCGCGCGTGTGTGTGTGTATACACAGAATTATACAGTAAGATAGATATTCTTTGCATCACACTGACGCCCTTACACATTTCTTGTCTTGTTGCTTTATATCCGTTTCTAGACAGCAGCAGATGAAGATGATGGGCCAATAACAAGTGCAGCAAAGACCAGACCAGGTAATAAGAGCTGTCGAATGTACCACTGCCATCCAAGGTCAAGCTCCTGTGACACCGACCGCTCTAGGGAAGCACAAGCGTGTAAGCAGGAACACCCAACTGCTGAAAATACCAAAAGATGGAGCACAGTGCTACCTGCTCTGTGTGCTGAGCTAGGATTTACGCTGTCCTAACTGCTATTCATCTTCGCTTTGGTGCGTCGCTGCTCCATCGCATTAATAGCAGATACCACAACACGTTTCCTTGCCAAACAGAGTCAGGCACCAAGCAGTGCTCTGGGAAAAAATGCCTGAGGAAACCGCTGAAATGGAAAAAAAAAAATCCTTACTACCACGCATGAGAGCTGACCTTGCTCTTGTAGCTTTCAAGTTTTAATGATGCTGATAAGAGATGCCAGCACCCAGGTCACTAGCAGGGTTTTGACAGTTCAGCTGATTTTCCTAGCTGGTTTTGCGTTTGTGCAAAACTTCTTATTCAGGGAAAAACATCAAACATTTCTCATCCCCTCTGAAATCAGAGATTGAGCAAACTCCCCAGCGACCTACGGCCTGATCACAAACTGAACGCAAGTAGTCTACCAGAGAAACTTTCTAAGCTGTCCCTCACCTGAAAACACTCCTGGTGCTCTAACTGGTGCCAGGCTCCAAATGTGGAGCTGGTTGCAGCAAGTGAGCATATCAGTGATGACAGAGATCTGCTCAAACACCCACCACTAAATAGCACGCAACTGCTAGGTTTCCCAGTAACTCAGATCTACTGAGGTTCAATCCAAGCACAATCAGCACTGGAAACATTTAACGTGTGCATTATCCTCATAACAGGAAAAATGAAAGCAGCCTAAAATCCCTCACCTGTGAATATGGAAAACCCCAACTCTACACTCAAAGTAGTACTCAGCTGGAAAAAGAAACGGCGATGAAGAAATGTGCCTTTCAGGGCATCGGTCACAGGAAAGAACAGTTTTGAATCAGCATTACTCCAACCACAAGGCCAATCCATTAACCCACTCAGTCACAAGAGCTTCCCTGCCAAAGCTGCCACCTCATGGCGGTGCCTCTCCCGGGAACTTGCCAGCCTGGAAGCTGCACTTCAAGCACAGAATTTACGAGCTAGCCGCAGCACGGGCTTCGCGTAAGTCACCATCAGGTAGGCAGTCTGCTCTGCGCTCTTGAGAGGGAGAAGCTGGCAGCTCAGCAAGCTTGCAGAATTGCCCTCAGTGCAGAGGGTTCTCATGCGTGCAGACAGCTAGTAACTTGGCCAGCATTTCTGCACCCTCTTACTGGTAGAAGTCGTAGCATTTGCTTTTTAATGAAACCCAAATAAATTACCTGTTGAAAATAAACCGTGCGGTGGCACGGTGGGAAATGGAATTTACCAGGTGGAAGATCAAAAGGAATTGAGAGCCGGAGCTCAGGCCGACGTGCTAATAAAAACTGATTTGACTTAGTAAGCACAATGCAAAAGGGAATTACATGGCATGCACTGCTTTCCCGTTGGGTTTTAACAAGTTTGGGGCCACATCTCCCCCGCTGATGTCCTTCCACTACTCCCGTGAATACGTAAATCTCATACACCTAAAACAAGTGCCTCGCCTGGCTTTCCACCCTCACCCTTGTCAGCACTTGGTGGCTAAGCTCAGCAACCAGGCTCACACAAAAGAACTGCTAGCAGCTGCTGCTCTCCACTCCTAGGAAATGCTCGCCCATTGTGCCCATATCGCCATCAAAAAACGAAAAGGCCTGACCTAAAAAGACTTTTAAAATCACAGTCTATTTCAACAGTGTGGAGGCAGAGAACCATGAGCAGGTAAGCGTAGCTGTTACACCTACTCTTAATAGTAAAAGAGTTACGTGCACTCAAGGCTCTGGTTTCTTCGCTCAGAGTGAAGATTAGCTTGGTTCGAATCACAGTTCTGCGGAGCAGTGTAAACTGCTTTTAGTCAGGTTAAACTCGTCTAAAATAATTTCTGATAATGTAATTTCTGTTTATATCAGGTCTTGTAGTCAATCTCCACAGGGTCTTTTAATCTTTGTGTGTGAAATCTGGAGACCGATGCTTATTGGCCACAAGACCAGGTTGCCTTGAGGCGTTCCTGCACGCACTCCTTACCTGCTCAGCTAAGAGCTGTCTTGACCCCTTCCCTCTGCAAGCCTGAAGAGGCGACCTGACCATTTCCATGTTTGAGAACAGATGTGCATGGAGCCTCTTGGCTCTTCAGCTCCCCTGTCCCCGCTTCAGGCACATCTTCCTTTGCTTTTTATAAACTGGTAGTCTGCTTCCCTCGTAGCCGGTGCCCCAGACACAAAGTACTCCAACTCCAAGAGCATCAGAGACAACGACAAACGCTTAATGCCATCTGAAACGCAGAACCCAGGTTAAGAGGGGAACCCCATCTTACCCCTTACTTACCAGACAAGTCCTGTGTGCGGTGCTCCAGGAATCTTGGAGAACCTACCTTTCGTTCCATTTATTAACGGGAGCTCAGAAAACCAGCACAGACGCAACTGCAACCCCTGCACAAAAAGGGGGTTTTTGGGCACGTGGACATTGTGCTTGTAGTGTGGGACTCACCTGGTTCCAAGATGACAGTTGCAGTAAGACGAGGAATAACAGGAAAATTAATCTGAGGCGACTGCACTTCTTTAACCGCTGCATCGGAGCTTTCCAAGAATACTCGCTCCTCACAACGATGGGACCTGTCGGTGGGCTTCCACAGACCCCTCTGGGAGGGAACCCATGCTCCATACAGAAACTGCCCTCTGAGCAACAGCATCACAATGAAAATGAAAGGGAGCCACAGACAGAAGTCATGAACGTAAATCTCATAAAAATAAACATCACGTTTATTTAAATAAAAACATACAGTGTACAACAGACAGGGCGATCAAACAACGTCGAATCCTGGAAGAGAGACTTGAGCTGTCACAGCTGCGCTTCACCGCCCTGAGCTCACACACACCTTGGACTGAAGTCCCGCTAATGTTACTCGTATATAGTCCCACACAGTCCACAGCGACAGACTGGAACATTCCAAGGGACAGCTACAGGAATTGAAAGCCAGTACCAGGGAAGTTTGACACCTTGGGAATTCTCAAGTCAGATCATTTATGTACGAAAGGGAAGTACTGAAAACTTAAGTACAACGTGTACACAGGAAAGCTATGCGAGACCGCTGCCAACAGTCAGAGGGCTGAGCGCAAGCAGTACAGTCCAAATCTCAGATCCAGACTGCTCTACTACTGCTCCACTCACAATCTGGTTTCAGCTGTCGCTCCCTCTCCCTGTCAGCACACCAGCCCTCAGCTCTCTGGGTCACAAGTGCTCTGTTCTATTTTTTCTGAAGTATTTTGTTCCCTGTTTATTTGAGCAAACCTGAGTTTTGGAGTTTGGATCGTGAGGATTGCGCTGACTAACTGCCGTTACTCTACTTGCTCGGCAGATGCAGTGAGAGAGCAAATAAATGCCCGAGTGCTGTGGTGCGTAAACTGAACGCTCTGGCAATGCAACAGCTGAGGCCTCTGCTGCCTGACGAAGGAAAAGAAACGGTGTTTTAGAGACTCAAGTCCAGGAACTTTCTCTTTTGCTTTAAAAAATTATTCGTGGGGGTGTTTGGGGTTCTCCCCACGTGATTCACAAGGCAAGTTCGTGTTTGGAAGAGCGGGAATTATTTGAAGAACAGGAATAATTTTAAACACTGTGCAAACACCCGCCTTTAAGCTGCAAGCGAGTGAAAAGCACGACACCAAGTCACGTCTCGTCGTGCTGCCTGTACAACAGCGCTTCTGTACAACAAAACAAGCACAAACACAGGTATCAATGGTTTCAAGTTGACAACACAGCTAAGTGGCATGATACACAATCGAGACCTGTAACCGATCACACACGTTACTTCACACCAGCGATGCTGCTGCATAGTTTGTAATGCAATTCCCTTCAACGACCGGCTGACGTCCTGTGCGTTTTCTGCTTCTTATAAGTAGACCATGGGATTTTTCTGGAAGTTGTGTTTCAACTAGAAGTAAAAATCAGCTAGTTTTCAGCAGCTCTCGATAGTCACAACAGCGGGCTTCACAGTTCCACGCCGTACCTCTTTACACAGAAATTACTACTGACGGCTGAGAACACCATTACAAGTTATGGCACCGCAACCAAGCGACTTTTCACCAGGACTGCTTGGTGTAGAAAGTGTTTGTTAAACCCCGTTTTCCGCTTGGGTAACGCCAAGGCTTGGAGTACAAACAGTAACGATGCAAAGGGCTTCATTCGAGCATTTGCTCAGAGCCTTAGTTCTGCTTCAGCTCTGCTCCTAAATGACCTGCCCTTAGCAGTGCATTCTAAGTTGCTAGAATTACAACTAGTTGCTAGTGCTCCGTCAAAACGCACAGCTTCACACAGACAAAAATCAGATTACATTAAGAAATGTCTGTTTCCTATTTGCTCCATAAAAGCCGAGTACAAACACAAACGTCCCCAAAGGACGACTTCAGAAACAATGGCCAGCCCGCCTGCTTCACACCCCGCTACAGACGTGACGTACAGCAACTGTATTACAATAGCCTCTGAGAAAAACTTCCGCTTCCCTCCCTCCTGTTTCCAGGTATTCTGCCTTTGCTCTCTGGTTGGACACTAGCGTGTGTTACCAAACGGCCACGTAAGCACAAAACGCGTTGCACAGAATTAACAGAATTCCGGTGGGACTCAGGTAATGACCTGCAGGAACCTACAGAACCCACCATGCCCACACAGAGGGTTTTGCAGAGTCGGAGTTCCTCTAGGAAGGCCAATATTCTCTCGTGTACATCTGCGGGATGATTTCAGCGGTGCACGAGGCATTTAACGCTATTTCTAGACAGTACGTGCAGGGGGCTTTAAGCAGTACTAAATTGGGCAGACAGTGCAGACTGGTGCAGCAGTCCCACAGAACAACGCATGACTTCCCTAGGAAGATTTGCCTTCCAAANGACCAGTGCCCACCACTTCTGGTACACAACTGGAAAAAAAGCCTTACGTTCTCATCTGGTGGCGCTTATCTGTGATGCAGCGCCCGTCCTTCTGGCACCTATTCTTGCAGAAACGCATTCCAGACAAACAAACAAGTCACTCATAGTAGCATACTGCATAAGAGAAACAGACAACAGATGCATCAGAACTCCTATTTAAACGGCCTCCTTTACTTTCAAAGTCAAGATCCAATTAGATAAATATATTGTAAAGGTGAATTCCTGGCTTCTCTGCAATCTACAAATACAAGGATCTCTTCCTGATGTTTTCCTACAAGCCCCAAAGCCCGGTCTGCAGACACACACGGGTTTAATTGTATTCACTGATGGGTTGTTCCCATGTAAACGACCGATTACAGTGGCAGATTCAGGCTCTTAACTAGTTCTACTAGTACACTTACAGGTTTATACCCAGTAGGGGCATTTATGAATTAAAAAGAACAAGTCATAACGCACAGTGCATCACAACTTCCTTGACTTCCAGTGGACCAAGCAAACACTGACTTCTTTATCCACGCCAGTTACAAGCTCCTACAGAGCCTCGAATCCCCAGTGCAGTTTCATCAGGATGACATCCTCACTCTCCTCCTGTAGGGACTTTTTTGTCGCAAAATGAATTCATTGTATAAAGGTCAGGAACCACTGAATCTCTGGGGGGGTTTAATTGCGTTTCTCTCCGGGAGGCAGAAGGCAGCAATAAATAGGTACAATTAGAAAACGCACATGTTCTTTGCAAGACAAATTTCAGGACAAACACGAGCTGGCAGAAGCATTAACATTCATATTTAAAGCTGGTAGTTGATCATCGTAGAGTGTCTAAGCACAGCATCAGCTCGATATAAATCAACTGCGGTAGCTAACTAGTACTAATACAGGAGATTAGACACAACACTTATCCTTGGTTTTCTAAACACGTGCCCTGGTTTTGTAGCCTAAAGACACACGAACTCTTGTACATCAACTCACTTCCACTCCCGCTAAATAAAATTGAGTTTTAAGGGCTTACTGTAAACAAGAACATGTGCGGTCAAATTCAGGTCACCTTACTTGAAGAATTAATCCAACTCATTCCAACATGAGTTATGGGAACGTGGAATAAGGGGTATTTGGCTGCGGTACAGAAAGCCACGAGTGATCCATCGAAGTGGACTGTAGGGAACCAGAGTGGAATCACTGGGACTGCAGGCTGTAATTACTAAGCACACATTACGGAGTTACCTCGCTTGTGTAAAGCAGCTAAATACAATTACCCAAATTATATTTAGCCCAGGTATTAACATCAGCATCTTTCATAAACACTCCTGTGAAGGATTTATTCCCTAGAGATCAAGACCTCGGTGTTGTGCTCACTCCAGACAACATCACTTCCAGCAGTACGAGAGTCTCACGTTGTGATTCAGAGTCAGAATGCCACCCTCTGGATTACCAACCTCAGTCCCTACAGGAAAATCTCCCTTTTTAATCCTCAACCAAACGACCCAAAAGCACTAATCCCAGCTGGCTTAGGAGCCACCCCAAGCTTCATCTTCACAAAGAAAAGTTGACTCTTTGGTTTGGGGAATATTCAGTCCACCGTTTTCCAGGATATTTCATTTCGCAACCACTACTTGGAGTTACTTTAACGATAGAACCCGCTGTAAGGAACGCCTCAGCCGGTCACACATTGCCAATTGATAAGTCACAGGCAGTGATTTGTATATTCACTAACGAACGTGATGCAAGTTCCCGAGTACACCCGTGTTAAGCTTAGGTGTCAGCTTTTCCATATGTCCCTTCTGGAGGTCTGTAGTACTTTGGGAAAGCCATCAGCTGTATCATGTTGAAAGCATACTTTCTGCATTTGACATTCTTCAGTACATTCTCTATGCGGCATCCTTCTCTAGTGAAAGGGAGGGAAAAGCACAACTTCATGAAACACAGGATAAATAAATATGCTTTATTTGTTCATTGCAGAGTTTCAGCAACAGTTGAAGTAAAAATAACAAAGATTCAACTCTACATTTTTGTTTTCCACGAGTGATGATACATCTTACAAAATTAAATCCAAGGCCAGGCCCAGTACAGTTATTGCCCTCAGAAACAGGTGATAAGACCTTCCCTCCCTCCACCACCCCACCACCCCCCTCCCATTGCCTTTGAGGTTCAAAGTTTAGTAAAAAAAATTTACTGATATATTTTCCTCTAATTCCATAAATATATTTGCTTTTATAATGGTTTTGTACTTTTCAAATTGTTTGCTATATACGCGAGAGTACACTCTGCCCTAAAACGCGTATTCTAGGAATAAGGCATTTCACTCAGTCTGGCCCTAGAGATCCGTGAAGGAAAGTTTCATCTCTGCTTAACTTCTTGCACGCTCAGCTTTGCAATGAAAGAACAGATAGCATGGCTTTTCCAACAGCCCGATCCAACTGTCTGCTTTCTGAAGGAAGCATGTTTGTTCACATACAGTACAAAAGTCACAAGTGCCCAAGTGGTGCGTTAAGACAGGAACAGGACTTTGTTAAAAAGAATAGAAAAGTGTCTTGAAAGCTAAAGCAACCGAAGCAACAGTGACCAACAGGTTAATTTCATTACAAAACAGAGCTTAAGCTAATCCATTCAGTACTTGACAGAGAAGGGTTAGTGGGAGCAAAGTAATAATCATTCGTTAAACAAAAAGGATTCGTCAGCTCGTAGCAATGAAAGGGACACAGCCAGAGTCAAGTCTCACAGACCACCCTCCGCCCTGCAGTCTCTCACCGGGAGCTGGTCTGTGTTGTGCAAATTAATTACTATTTATTTGTGGTCAGACCGATTACTCTGGAAAGAGGGGTTCAAGCATTCAGGATTCCACATCTTCTCATACACAGCGACAGCACTGTAGGTGAGCTTTCTTGGAGCTAACAACAGAGGGGCAGCTTTACCATGAACAGAGAGAGCAAACCAAGTCACTCGGTGCATAGTGTACCTCTCGAGTTCAGAGAAAACCAGGCAAACATCATACATTTCACATTGGTATCGTAAGGGCGAACGGTTGGGGTCTGAGACCGTAGAAAGGTTACAGCATAATCCTTCTCTAAAGTTAGCTCGTTGCTGTTTGTAGAAAAGAAAGGGACACAAAGTTTATTGATATTTGGCTAAAAGCAAAGCGAGACTTAAAATAAGCCACACCACCAGCAAGTGTGAGCTGACAAGCAGCAAGGCGACAGGATAGAAGTGTCGAGAAGTTGGCTTGTTATCAGTTAGACAGCCTGTTTCGGGATCATCCGATTCAGTCAGTGCTCCCTGGGTTTGTCTGCTGTTAAACAGGGAAGTTAGGAACAAACAGAACAGCGTTTAAGCAGAGAAGCAAGCCAACACGTAGGTATTCTGACAAAGTGCACCTTACAGCCATTCGGGTGGGCAGATTTACACTAAGGACCTACAACATATTTATCATGCTCAACAGCTGGCCTGGGAAGCACGACAACTGGGCAGCTTAAAAGTCTTTCAGCCTGCTAGGTGCCTCAGAGTAGAACTCACAGGTTATTTAATGTTAGCTTGAGAGATGAGCTGTGAGATCGCTCAGATGAACACACACACACACACACACACACACTCTGAACAGAAATCAAAGCAGGTGGTTAAAACAACTCAGGAATGGAGGAAAGCAAAATCACAGATGTGTCACAATACTGACAAAGCAACATCTCCAGGATGTTCACAGGCTCCTCGGTCTGGCTTCCCTGTCTATGAGGCAGAAATCTGAAGGGCACATACTCTTTTTTGAAGAGGCTAACAACTCCTCTAAAACAGTTGAAAATGATGGCAAATTGACTTCTTACCAAAGTCATCAGTGTTGGTGACCCAGTTTTGAGGCCAATAGTAGTTCTTTTGATTTAAAAGCTCAGACCTACACCCCTGTAAGAACACTACCTCATACTTTACTCAGAGAATCTGGAATCCTCATAGCCAAAAAGGACCTCCTAGATCACCAAGTCCAGCCCTCATCCCAACACCTCCCCAACCCCTAGACCCTGTTTGCTTACAGAGTTTCTGAAGCACTGTCCATAGCACAGCCACTTTCCTTCCAGAGCAGCCGGGATACTTTCAAACCACTGCCAATCCTCTCTATTCTAGTCTCAGCAACCTCTCCACATACTTGTGCCTCCTTCAACTATGCCTCTTCAGTCCTTCTGAGGTTCGCACTATTTGCATACGCTCAGGAGTCCTGCTGGCAGGTTCTTTGGGCACTAAGGACTAGTAAGATTTTAATTTTTCTATTTACTGTGAATATTCTGGGATGAAAATACATTATCACTATTTACCCAGCGGATTTCAAACACCCCAACCCCTCAGAGTACCAGGCGGCTGTTTCAGACGCGCGTGTCCAAGTACGCTGCTTTTCAAGAATCAAAACGTCAGACGTAAAGAGACTGCGAGACAGCACAAGTAGCATCGCACAGACCCGGGTGAAAGGAGCAGCGGTCACTCCAAGTGCCTTTCTGACTGTGTGTTAACAGGCATCACTGAGTGACCATTCTTGATCTTGTCAGGTGCAAAAAACACATTTATAGGTGGGATCCTAGGGAAGGGGCAGAAAAGCCTTCCTTTTCCCCTTTTCCTACTACAGAAGCCTGCCTTGGCAAGTTCTTAAGGTCTTTCTTTGAACACTCAGTCTCTACACTACACTATTGAAGCAGACAACCCACAGTATCTAAAACAGCAAAGCAGAGTAACTATCTGAACCGATGTCCAAGCAATTACTGGTGCCTGTGCCCGCTTCCTTCAGTCTACAGTTACCCAAGTGCCCATGGCCAGCCCCTGGGCAGCACTGCAAATAGACAAAAGCCCCTCAGACACCGAGAGCATTGTTCTGAACTCTACAGGCTTTGGGAAAAAACTTTGCCCATGGTTAACTGCCCCATGTTCTGACTACACAGCCCGATGGTCTCCAGCCCGTTCTTGCACTACTACTGCATCACTCAGAGTGAACCACACCAGCCTCAGATCTTTGTTCTAGCACCACAAATAGAGTCAAACACGATGGCTAGCAACAAACTTTCAAACTCAGTTCAGTACAGCCCTCCCTTCTCTGTAATCTGAAGGGAAAAAGATGATGTAGGAGTAAGCAGCTGTCTAGCTCAGGCGGCGTCACAGCGTGGCACACAACACTGCACTTTGCTACAGGACTAAACGCCTCTTCCTCTTTTGGGATTCCATACATATGGAGCATGGGTAGCAAACTGAAAGACTCTATTCTCACTGTAAGAGATCATCTGACCTTTTCTCTCCACTGCAATACGTGTTTTATTTAATAAACCTTATAATTGAAAACACTCCCTACTAGAGCCACTGATCCAGTCAAGGATTTCAATTCAGCGGGGTCCGTTTAGTTCCATTAGTTGTAACATCTGTGCTTTAAGTTGCAGACTGCTCCAGTAGCTCCTCTCGGGTAATACATGGCTCCATTTACAAAGGAAATTGGGTGCTTAATGGGTCTGTAACACAGTAATAACAAAGGGGCAGTATTTGCATAGAGCAGGTTTTGCTCCCATCTGGGCAGAGATCTTTTTGACTTCTGATAGCCCAGTGTGGGCTCTCTGTTGAGTCTGGCCAGTTACTGCCACCAAGAGCTGTGAAGGCCACCCTAGAGAACATCATGTTCGGGAAGGTTTGCTGCTTAGCCTAGAAATGCCAGATGCACAGGTGGAGGATTAGTCCCTGTGTCACTAACTGTGTGGGCTGTTAGCCAGCCAGAAAGGACCACCCACGTTCCCTTCCATGTCTGTGATTCAGCTGATGTGGCTGCAGGGGATGGGACAGTGCCCAAAGGCCTCTGGTGGTAAATACCTAGCTAGTGTTTGTCGGACGTTGCTGGAGCTGTTCCAGTGTTACGTCGGGTAAGAGCTGCTTTTCAGCGACTGCACCGAACACACAGAGCAAAGGCTGTATTTTAGAAAAAAGACGCGGGTGTCCCAATTCCAAGGATCTGAGGGAGGCGGGCAGCGGCTGTTGTCGCTGCGGTGCCCACTTGGACTGCACAGCTGAAACTGCAAAACATGCTCGTGAGTGTAGCTTCCCACCTGGATTTAACTGGCTTGATCATTCTGCCCGACTCCTTGTTCCTCAGAACTATCGCATCAGGAGGGTCACAACCACCATCCGCTCTCTTCTGTGTTTATGTTCAGGTAGGTCTGATCCAAAGCCAAGAGGTGAATGTCAAACATTCTGACTACATTAACCGTAGCAGAAAGAACATGAATGTTAAAACGCATCAGTTTTTAATCTGCTCGAGACACCAACGCTCTCAGGAAAGAGCAGTGTCCGAGTGCTTGAACAAGCATGCAGGAGACAGTCAAAACCATGAGTTCAGGTTCATTACCACCTCATTTAAAGTTTTCCTTCAGAATTAAACTGAAATTCAGACTACAACGAGATCTGTTTACCTATTTGTGCTGCACTGAGAACCGTCCTTTGCACCAGCCGGAAGAGTGAACGCCTTTGGGGTGGGAAACTCAATCTGAGAGATGCCTGTCACAGGGTACCTTTACAAAATCAGCTAAGACTGCAAACCCCTTTCTAGAACACTGTGCTCTGGGTTTGCTCAGCACTGTCTCTCCAGTGAACACCCTTTGGCTCAAAGGGTACAAAGCCTTTCATGGAAAAACACAGGTACGTACCAGCTCGTCATCCTCTCTGAAACACCAGGAACAGCAACAGCTCTCTAACAGTGCACAAAGGGACCAAGCTGTCCCAGCATTTCTACCTCTGAAAAACCCTTACATGCAGACCAGTGTCTTCACCTGAGGACAGTCAATCAAGACACAAAGGCCACCAGTGGCTTTGCCACATTTAATTTGCTGACCAAAGCATGCAGAGCAATCTGAAAGCAGAGTGATTGAGAAGCACTTTACACTGAAAGCTGCTTCTGGTCTGGGGAAATATTGGTAACTCTTAAGAAGTCATTTAACCAAGGCAAATAATAGAGAAGCAACACATAAACTGAGATGAGCCTATTCCGGTGTTTGTACGGTCAGTCTGACTATGAGTCTGTGTGTCTGCATGCACCATATGCTAGACCACACAGCAACACACCTAGGAGGTTCTGTGAAAAGCCTTGAGGGACAGGTACTCCATCACCGCCCGTGCAGCCTGTTCCAATCCCTGACCACCCTTCCTCTCTGTGAAGGCATTTTTCCTAATACCCCCGGTACAACTTGAGGCTGTTTCCTCTCATCCTATCCCTAGTGACATGGGAGAAGAGACTGACTCCCAAACGTTTACTGCTCCGCAAGAGAAGGATCCCTCACTCGCTGTACGAAGTGTGGCCTCACCGAGGCACCACCCAAGGGTCATTTCGGTCATTTCAACCTTTGGCCAAAAATACATTTTACCGACTTTTAACCTAGTGACTGAAATCAGAGAAGTTACAGCAGACGGTAATCTAGGTCAGAGAAAAGACCTTAGTACTTCCGCAGACCATGCTACGCGTGAAGCATAAGGCCGAAAGGACCCTAAGGGCTCCATGAAACAATGGAATTTTCCTTCCAAGCAGCAGCAGAAGGAAGTGAGCTGTAACGAACACGCACGATAGTAACTCACAGAAGGCACCAGGGCAGAATAACAGGGGAAAACCAGTCCTGGGGAAGGAAAGTGAATAGCCCTCTACTTGGCAGCTCCTCCTGGGTCACTTCCACCACCCAAGAAGGGAAATAAACAGCTTAACTACAGTCAGACATGTCCTAGCTCACTTGAAGAAGAGCTCAAATAGCATGTGCAAGCGATGCTAGTCTCCGTAACAGACGCCAAACCGTATTTAAAGCAACTGCCTACAGGTTTGCTGATGATACCGCTACAGTGGCGCACGTTCACACACAAGGAGGACACAGGGAGCAGCTTTCTCCCCTAGGCAGCAGCGCAGTAAGAAAGCAGGAAAGGACTCCTCTCGTTACGATGTTGAGGGAGGACTATTCACCAACACTCAGGCAGCAGTCACACTAGTTCAGCAGTGTTCCGGAGGGAATGAGGCTGTAACCGTGCAGCCCGTGCTGCTGCATGCAGCCAGTCAGTGCGAGCCAATTAGCAGGACAAGAGGATCATTAACACACAGAGTAATGAGTGTCAGTAACGACGAACCCTACTCATGAGCACTGCTGTTGCACGCTCTACAAACAAAACATCATTGCTGTAGCAAAGAAATCAGAAAGAGCAGCCTTTGCTCAGTAAACAGAAGATTCAAATCCCACCGTAAGGACAGGGCTGTGTGGTCACGAGTAGGAACCGTGGCAGCTCCACACTAGCTTTCCCTGTGGAAAGGTTAAAAAGATACGAGCACATTCCTCTATCTCATCCTTATCCTGTCAGTTTTAAGCCTGTTGAGTCAAGAACACTTGACATTAAGAAGTGTTTGCACATCTGCTCAAATCTCAGCTCTTGACCTACTTTTAGTACTGACTAGTTACAGGTGCTAGAGAAAAGGCGGTCAGCACACAAGCAGCTCAGTGCATCGGCACCGGCTCCGTGAGTGGGAAAGCCAAGAACACAACTCACATAAGAAAAGATAAGGTCCTAGGAAATCCTACCTTTCCTTTGGGAAAAAACCTTGTACTACTTTTGCAACGAGTTCTTAAACACAGAGAGGACGTTTTTGAGACCGCTAGCAACACATAAGCAGAACAGAGGACAAAGGGTGTGCTGACGACGAGAAAAGGTGAAACGCCGCATTCCCAGCACGTCAGACTTGTTAAAATTCTCACAAGTCCTAACAGCCGACTATTTCTAACCAGCTACAGCTCCACATTCTACGGGGTTTAACCGTGGCTAAGCCTTGCTGGGAACCCAGGACCCTGCACAGGTGGGAGCTCTGCTCTGGCCCCTTTCTGTGCAGAAACCACTTTGCTCTAACAGCAGAGGTTGACTGCGGAGTTGCTCCACTGTTCATCTGCTTTCCCTTGCACTGCCTTCCTTATGAACACATGCCTCCTGTCAACACAGACTATGGCAGCAGCTCAGGCTGTTCAGAACACGGGTTCACAAAATTATCTCCCAAATTCATCTTGGAATGATCCAGAGACTGGGATAGCGACACAGTGTGCAAGCTCTGCTATCAGGCGTGGGTCCAGCCAGCCACCAGTAACACCATCCTAACAGTCAAAATGGAAACCACTTTGGCCATGCTACCGTAGACAGCTGCCAGCATCTGCACTGCAAGGAGTCACTCAGGAACAACGTGCTGCTGTGAGCCGTGCTCGTGCCAGGGGCTGCTGCAGTGATGAGCGGACACTCGCAGAACATCGCTTGCCAAATCAAAACTGCCTTGGAACATAATTGGGGGAACCATGGGGCTGAGCAGCGCTACCGACAAAGGGACTCTTCCAAGTGCAAACCCTGGCCATGCTGCAGGAAAGGCAGAAGTGGGGAAACATTGGATGGAAGGAGAAAGAGTCAGAGCAGCATCCAAAAGGGAAGACAAAAATGTCAGAGCTTATGAAAGGAAGCTGGAACAGGGACACTAGGTGAAAGAGACTACAATTCTGAGAAGGAAGCATTCCTACAGAAGAAAATGAGTTGAATGAATGGAATCAGGGAGCCTAAAACAGGAGTAGAAACAGTGCCTGCCACCTGTTTTGAGGAAAAGGCACCAGAGCTGTGGGGCCTGACTGCACAAACGCTCTCCTGAAGAACTGCAGAGCCTTGTGTCCAGCCTGCTGCTACTCCATTTCCCCCACAGCCTGTGCGTGTCTGGGACCGCAGGAAGGAAGTGAGGAGGTCTCCCTGCCCATGCCACGGTACTCTGAGAACAATCATTTCTTTAGAGGTAAATTCCCCAAGCAACTGCGTTCACAGTAACTTTACCCAGCTATTGTATGCTGTTATTAGCCACTTACTCACATTTCCTGCTCCTTTCCTACAAGTGGCACTTGACAGCATGGCCTTTCCCAAGGCAACCATAGGTGGTCACAGGCGCCACATGCCAGGTGTGGCCCACGCAGTTTCCGCAGGTAGTAGTGCATGAGGACTTTTCCCACACTCTCCCAGACAGTCTCGATAGAAGCCAAGTCTAACAGGAAGAGTCCTGGTTATCAGTTGCTCTGGTGGCTGTAGCTCTGATTTGCAGACAGACCTAGTCCGTAAGCAGTGGCATAACCACTGAAGGACCAAACGAACAGGACAATTAACGAAGTATCCCACAGAACCTCAAAAGCGACACCCAGCAGAGTTCTCAGGTAACCTGTCTGCTCGCTAGACTTGCTTAGCATGGGCCAAGTAACCCATTTACAACAGAAGGGACAAACACTGGGCACTACGGGAGCTGCTGTAGGAAAGCAAGTAGTGCAAGCGCTTCATTTTCCTTTCTTCACTGAAGCCATGCGAGGTGGTTACGGTCACTGCTGCACTGCTAAGGACATGGGCGCAGGCTGCGGTAATAAATGGAGGAGCCATTTTTCTGAGTAAGCTCTTTTCATTTGTCTGGTTTGGAAAACGAAGCGGTGGCAGCGTGGCACGTGCACACCCTTCTCACCATCTGTACTGACCAGCTGAAGCGTTCCGCCTGCAGGCAGGCACAGCTCAGCACCCTGTACTCCCATCTGAGTCAAGATGGGACAGATGTCGACACGGGCAGTTACGAGGTCCTTTACCCTGCCAGAGCGTACGAATCACAGCAGAACTCTATGTCGGGAGGTTTGGGTGGGAATGCCACCACACCTTTCCTCCATTGGGAGCTGCCTTAAATCCTCAAGCCAGGCGGCAAGGACTCCCTTCAGTATATCCATCACAAGGCAACCCCGTGTCAGAAAGCTAAACCCCAAGTACAGCCAAACATTCCCTTTCTCAGCCGAAAAGCAGCTCCTTTCCTTTCCCCTGTGAGAAGCATTCCAGTCCTACCTGCACCTTTTACGAGACACTAATTAAAAGTTGGAGACCTCTGCAAGCACCCCCTTCTCCTGCCAGCAGGGATGGAGAAGCAGGTGCATTCCAAACGCTCGCCCATCTAGCCGTTGTGAAGACTAGAGACAACAGCGACGGTTTACTGTGCCACCCTTCCCCCAGCCACCGACACGAAAGCCAGGCAGTTACTCAGAAGTTGTGGTTTACCTGCCTCGTGGTCTTCAACAGCTTCATGCGGTCCTTGCAGAGGGCAGCAAAGGTTCTCTGGTTTTCCCTTGGGTACTGCCCTCATCCCCAGAGACAGGAGGTCCCGGGGGAAGGGAAGGACGAGTACACACTGCCTCCCGTTGAACAGGAACTTGCGGTTTTGGCTCATTTTGAGAGGACGAAAGCGGATAACGACACCAACAACAAACCCAGCTCCGAGATGACTGTGTCAGAGAGCAGGATTTGATTTCCTGCACCCGTCTAACATGGAATGGGAGATCTGAGTGTTGCAGAGCCTGCCTCTGCAAGGATCTCAAAACACCTCTTCCTAGCAAGGCTAGTTAAAATTCATCAGGCACACACACTGAGCACTCAATCCATGCAGAATGTCTGCTAGGTCAGGGGGTTGGACAAGACTTTTCCTTGCTGCTTTGTCCCTGGTAGATGGTGACTGCTGCAAGGTGAAGCAAGTGCAGTGAGACGGGGCACCGTCTCTGCTTCCCCCCATCTTGTTACCAAGGCCGCTGCCCAAGTGCTGGAGAAGACAGACCGAAGCAGCCACACACTGCAGAGGATGGAGGAGGAACTGGTAGCGAACAGCCAAGTCTGGTGCAGGAGAGGAAGGTGTGACAGATCTCCCGTACGAGTGCTCTCAGGACTCTGACTGAAAACCAGTGTTATGGGCAGATGCTGGAGAAATGAGGTACCTGATGAATGAGACTCATGCAGTCAGCTCAGCACATTTCCTGGAAAACATGGACTTGAACACCTCATCCCAGTGAAAAGGCCAGCACATGTGAACCCGTAATACAAAACCAAGCCATTTTACTGACTGACCTCATCTGCCCACGGAGAACTTGCCACCTTCCCCAGCAGGGTTCAAAACGTGTGTGGACATACAACTTAGGGATATGGTTTGGCAGGCATGGTGGTGCCAGGTTATGGGGCTATAGGCCCTCCCACGGCCAAGGTCGATCTCAGCCTCTACCTGTGAATTCCTTCCACATCACCTGACAGTCCCTGAACCGAAAGCTCTTTCAGCCACCCCTCCTTTTCAACTCATACATCCTTCAACAATCCAGCAGAGTGTTAATTAGGAGGTGTCAGCTTCACAGTCAGGCCACCCCCTCTGCACTGGGGGGTTTTCATTTACCAGCTTACAAGAAAAGAAAGGATGTTAGCTGCTCACCCTGCTCCTTAACTTCCTTTTGTGTGAACAGCGCTCTACAGCTCGAAACGAGCACGGACAAGACATCTACTCATTTGCTATCCTGACAGCAAAGGCTGTTACGCGTGCCACTGCCACTATAGGCAAGGCCCTGGGCTCCAGGTCCCAGACAGTCCTATCATCCATGTGACACAGCACTGCCTTCGGTTCAAGGGTATTTCAATTCATTCTCAGGGTAAAGCTTCTCTCCGTTTGGAACTCCGGCAATAACACAACTAACGCTCTTGTGATGGAGCTTCAGCCTCACATATCCATCCGCACGCTTGTTCTGGAAGGTTTTCCCCAGATTTTATGGACTTCTCACCATTCTTGCGCCTTGCCTTTGCCTGCAGATGTAGCCACCATGTTACTCTAATCAGACTCACACCCCTGGTTACACGATACAAAGCAAAGTTGCTTATGTTTCAGGCTACAGAAGCCCACTACACCCGTGTACTCAACTCACCAGGTAGTCTGGACAGAGCCAGGGCTTTTTCTTACAGCAACCAAAAAGCCCCAAGTTTATACTTGGAAAAGTTCTGCAATCGGCTCTTCAGTGCTACTCTACCATCATGATTTCACACCGTCAGTTCGCCTGTATCTAGTAGCTCCCTGTAGACTGCACCCTTTGTGAAAGAGAAATGTTCTTGGAGACATGAAAGAACAAAATGTAGCCAAAATGCCAAATGAAATTTAACACAGAACCAATTAGTCTTCACTAATGACAAAACATGGAGTTATGAAAGACGACACACAGGTCACTCATTCGCTGAGACGTTGCTGAGACCAACGGACGGATGGAAGCCAGTGACACACACGAGCAGCGCACTACAGTGCAACACACCACGTGACACTGGCACCTCCCAAACTAACTCCACACCTAGGCCAGCCCAGTTCTCTGCTCTTTTCTCTAGAATACCCGTGCTCGCCAAAGGAACCCAACCTGTGTATTAATCTGGACACTGAACACCAAATCCAAGCCTCAACATTAGGGTCAGGAATTACCCGTTCCAGATTCTAGCATGACCGCTCAGGCACTCGCTACGATCTCCACAGACCTAACACAGGACCAGCCTGCATTTGGTCTAAGTGCAAGGTGCGATTCAGCCGCCTCCTGGCAGGCCGACCAGAGCATTTTCTGTTAGTGCGAACACTGAATGCATCTGTTACACACTCACGCAGAAAACAGCACGCACTGCTCGTGAAAGCCAGGTGTTCTTTGGGGAATACATCATCTAGGTTCGTTTCACCATCGAGACTTGTCTGCTCGAGGTTTTTCTTTCCCTCAACCAAGGTTCAGATTACAGAAACCTTTTCATCTTTGAATTGCCTTCTCCTGGTAACATCAGCCTCAACGTCTGCACAGTGGTAATTCAGAGTGAAAGGGCTTTTTAAGGACAGCAATGACTTCATCAGGTATTGGTGGCAACGACCATCAGCCCAGAGCTAGCTGGGTGTCTATGGAAACACAAGCTAAAGAACTGCCCTCTGTAGCAAGAGGGCATTCTGCTTTCGCAGTATCTGCCTACATTTTACAGGTGTTGGTTGGTGTGCAAACATCTTGGAACCACTTGCCCAGCAGCAAACGCCCTCGCTTTATTCTGTCAATGAAAGCCCAAACTGTCCTTAAAGTAACCACACGGCTGCAGTCAAATCCACAGTCTGGGGAGTGACACCCGGCCAGTCTCACACATCCACCTTACAAGCTGCTGCTTACCGGCAAAACCCCTAGCCTGCACAGGCGACTTACCGGCCAGCGTGCTGCTGGTCTCTTCTCGGGTCAACCGGGACAGGGCCTGCCACGCATCCGCAACCTGCTTTAGGCCACTCTGCACGGCAGTTCCTGGCTCATTTCAAAAGGCAAAACTCCTCACGTACCTCCGCATGCAGTCCAGCGCCCGAATGAAGAAGTCTTTGTGAAGCTGGTGCTCATCTCGGAGGATGGAGCACTGCTCCAGCGTCACCGACATGGACGTCCGGTCTTTCGCACTTTTGCAGCAGGTGAAGCGGACCCCATTCAGCTTACGGCAAATCTGCAACACAGGCAGACATCAAAGGATCGCCTTTCCCACACCGTCTGCCCCCTTCATGCCAGGCCGACTGCAAAGCAATCATCTTGCATCCACAGTAAGAACAGCTCTTCAAACAGCCACTCCAACCTGAATCATGCAGCTGCTGGCACGGGTCTGCACTGAAATCAGTTCGGAGCTGCCTTGGGGATTTTCAGACTTTCCTTCAGAGGATCATGCCCACGCTGGCCTGACACAGTGCCACAGGAAAGGGAAATGGTGCCGCAAAGAACTAGAACCTTTTGTTTATAAATTGGCAGCACTAACGCTCTGCAAAAACCACAGCTACCGCGCTAGGCGGACTCTGATACGGCTACCAATTACACCCCACTCACAAGGCATCCGGCGGCTTTTCTAAAGCATCTCTTTAGGGCTGTCGTGCGTGGCACAAGCCCACAGACACACTGCCCGCCGAGCAAAAAGGAGTCCTTGCTGGTTCCAGGCAGAGCTGCACCCAGCCATGTCCCACAGCTGCGACCAAGTGTCCTGAGCAAGCACTCAGAAAGCAAGAGACTGAAGGCCGACCCAACCGAAGTTCAACACTCTATTTCTTCAGCTCTAAGCATTTTATGCAACTCACTACAACATCTATACAAGCAACAGCTCCCCTAGCCAGAGCATCCAGCTTTCTGAACTTGGAATGGAAAGTGTTTGTGTTGGCCTAGCCTGGAAAGCAAGAGCAGCTTCACTTTGAACTGATCCTCGATGACAAGTCCCACATCCAGCGAACACTCCGCTGGCTGAGCACCTAACACGTGCTGGGAAAGAAAGAAAAGCTGTGGAAAGGGAAATATTTATGGTAGCAGAGCAAGGCTAGAAATCACAGCAATTGGGATTCACCCTGAGGAAGGGCCCAGCTTGGCTACCAAACGCGTGCTTGAGGTCTTGTGGGGTGAAACAAGATGATCGTCACGCTGTCACTGCAGCACATGCTGCATCCCCGGAAAGCCCACCAGACACAGGGGCCCAGGAAAGAGTCCCTGATGCCTCCGTAATATCACAGTAGGGATGACCTCAAGAGTTGAAGTCAGGGAATTAATTAATGGAATCTGAGGTTGACCCCAGATTTACAGTGCAGGCTGGTAAAAGTAAAACCAGCGAGTGATCCTTCCCTCCCGAGATTCCCAGTTGTGATAAACTTACACTGCCTAAGTGCATGGAACTTGCACTGGGAATGAAAGGGAACACAGTGCCAGGAAATAATGCCCCGAAAGCAGCCAACCGCCTAGCCAAAGACAGTCATTCTCTTTGCAATTGTCTCTTGAAGACCACGAGTCGCTGTGAATGAAGTGAATGAGGCACACGGAAACAGGTTGCCACGCGAGCGTGTGTTCGGAATAAGGGAGCTTACCGTCGCAGCCAGCCACATGATCTCCACATTCTTTCTCTTTTTGGCCTGGATATTTTGATGGAGATTTTCCAGCAACCCCGTTAAGTCATTCTGTTCTTGAAAGTGTGGTAGACCTAAAAAAAAAGGACCGTCAGGTTGACCATTAGGACCAGACTGGTGATACGGTTGTGCTGACTACAGAATGCCCACGGTGAAGAACCAGTCTATTATTTACAGCCACATTCAGAGAGACGAGATGGAAAGCGACAGCTAAATATTTAGGGGGTAGGCAAACCTTAACATCTTTCTAAACACTAGGTTGTCCTCTCTAAAATCCTCACCACAGAAAACTAAAGTGTCTTCAACTTTTATAACGAGCGGATGGTGAAAACACTCAGGTGCCTGCTGTAGTTGTTGTCTGAAGGAGCCGGATGCAGTAGAGTGTCAGCTGGAGAGCGAGCAAGAGCGCTTTGAGTGTGTGCAGCCGCTATTTAATCAAGTTCCTTATCTACAGAGTACACACAGGTCACCTTACAGCGGGCTGGTACAGCGAAAACAATCAGCAACAGGCTGACAGACAGGTGGCACCTGGTAATTGGTCTGGGTCTGTCAACTGGCCCTGTGGTCAGTCAGCATGTAACTTCTAAAGGAGTCGGGCAGATCGTGGTATTTATGGCTTGAGTGTGCCCAGCCGCAGCAGCATCCCTGCCTGAGCCTCCCACACGTCATCACCTATTACAGACATTCAATGAAACGAGTGGAGCAACAACTCAGGGTATTACAGCCTGCCCTGACGGGATGATTTTATTTTTCAATAAAAAATGGAATATTTTGTTTGTGCTTTCAACTGAGGCTTTAGTTCCTAACTCAAGGGTTGGGAAGAAAACTGGAATACAGGGCCTGTTGTGACAGAAACATCAGTGATGCCGATGTGGCTCTTGGCTTGTACCCGTGTCTGCAGGTCTCTCGGCAGTTTGCCACAGCCCGACACATTTCCCACACAGGAGCGGAGGAAATGACTGAGACTGCTCAAATCTAGGGAGTACAGACTGTCTTCCACGTGAAATATTAAAGCCTTATTACATTAATAATTTACAACTGCTGCCTCGCTCATCATCATGCCATTGCGTTCTCCCGGCAGTTCCTGCTGTAGCATCAATCCCGCAGTAGCACTGCCTGCGGCATGGCTGCGTACAGGCACAGAGTCTTCATGGGACAGGCTCTGGGATTCAGGCCTATGTCTCTAATTGTGATAATGCTATTTTCTCACAATCTGTCCCTCATCAAACCTTCTCCAAGCTGTCTGTATTAATCTATTATAGTGATAACATTGTTTTCTCAGCACCTGTCACTGTCAAACCTTCTCAAAGCTATCTGGGCACGGCACTAGTTTGTACTCACAGTCAGGAGGCATTTTTTCTGTAAACAGCTTGTAGTACTCCTTTAGAAGCTCCAAGTTCTCCTGGTTAATGCTTTCCTGCAAGGTGGTATCTCCAAACCTACAAAAAAGCGCAATAAAAGGGTGGAAAGGCCCAACAAACCCGACCAATTTCAAGTATCCTTGAGAGCTATTCATTTACGTGAAGAACTGACTTCTGATTCCTGTTTCTGGTGTGGAACGCACTCCCTTTTGTGACGCTCACATGCTTTGGAATTAGCACTGGCAATGAGGTCACCACTCACGGAAAATGCCTCCAAAAGCCTGTGGGCAGGTTAACCCAGGTACAGACAAGCATTCAGTACAGCAGACATTGTTCTCCCCTTCAGAAACCCTGGCTCCTTGTGGAAACTCCCAATGACACCATGGGCAGAGAGCAGCAATTCCTGTCCCTCTTACTGCCACCGCCGCTGAGATATGTTCATTTAAAGTTCTCTAGCTGCCTAATCAGCTCTTTCACCAGTAGAATGCCAGTTCTTACTGGTCTCACGAGTCTCACCAGTAGAATGCCAGTTCTTACTGGTCTCACGAGTCTCACCAGTAGAATGCCAGTTCTTACTGGTCTCACGAGTCAGCCTGTGCATCACATTGCAACTTTCTACCTATGTTTTTTCATGCACCACCACTCAACCTGGTGGAGCCTCGCATAAGCATCCACAAAGCTACCCGATGGCACCCCTCATGTCTTCCCCATTACCATCATCTGCCAGTACTCCACCCTGGAAATGCCCTAAAAGGCTTTCTAGCTGTCTTTCTAGCTCAGGGCTCAGGTCAAGCACCTTCAGCCCCACCTTTAAGGGAATGTGCATTTTGAATTTTCCAACTCTGGCTTGAGAAGGCCAGAGCACTGCGCACCAAGATATCCACGAATTACAACTGGGTTTAGGTCTGTACCCACGGGAAACTTGTTATTGACTGTGAGAAATAGTCTGCATGTTGTCATGTGAGAAATAAAGTCTGCATGTTGTCATGTCTTCACTCGACTTCTTCCCTACTTTGCTTTTCATAGCCAGTGCTTATCTCATTTAATACTTTTCAGAATACACATCAAGACAGTGTGAGTTGGTCCACGATCACTTCTTAACCCAGAGAGACACGCTGTACGTAGCCGGCACACCCGGGCAGGAAACGAAACGTCGTTTTTCTCTTACCTCTCTGCAAGTGTCTGCTGTTCGTTGATCCCAACATTGAAGAGCACGGGATACATGCGAAGCAGCTTTCCTTCTTTAATCTCCTGTGGCAGCAACTCAAACATTTTTGCTGGAAGCTGGACCTCTATAATGTAATGTTCACTAGGAAAAATAAAGAGATCGGGAATATCGATTGGTTGGCTTGGAATTATACCCTCCCTACGTTATAGAGGGCACGCTGGCTTACAGATCAGTCCCCCCTTTTCCCCTTGACTCTTTGGAACATAAACCACAAGGATTCAGCTTGCTTGTTTTAAGAGCACGGCCAAGCTGTATGGAGAAAGGCAGGTGCATGTATACTCATTCTCTCTCGATACTGACTTCTCTGCTGAAGTGAAAACAGAACTCGAGGAGAAAGTCTTCTGCTACCGAAAGGTCAGTGAGAACACTTCAAGCTCTCGAATGCACGTTGCTGAGTTACAAAACCAAGGCTCTTTCCCAGGTCACAGCTTCATCCATCCATTCCACTTTAAAAATGGGCAAAAGTCTTGCACAAACACCCAGGGCACAACCCCCGTGTTCTTCAGCACCTAGATTTCCTCTCCAGGGAGAAAAAGCATCCCCAATGAGGGAAGTGAGCCCCTGAAGATGATACTTGAAGGAACCTCTTTTAGAAGATGATGCACAGCAGTTGGGTTGTGCCTGCATTTGGTCCGACTCCATGAAAAGCATGTGTGTTGGCTACCAGTCCAACTGTGACAGTGTGGACTCTCATGCTGAATTTCACCCGTCTTTGATGCCTGGCTCAAGAAACAACGGCTTGCTGTTAACTGCAGGTTTATTAGCTTTCTGGCTGTTCCTAGAGCAATCGGCCTAATAAAAGGCTGGAAGCAAATCTGCTTGTCCCCAGGATTCCGTATTTTTGTCACTCAAAGAGGGCCAGCTGATGGATTCCCTCCTGCAGAGCTCCTCTGGCATGGCCCTGAAGGAAGAGCACCACAGCAGCGGGCAGGACGCAGGATCTCTGTCCTACCCCTACAGAAACCAGTCCTACAAAGTCGCTCGACTTTTGCTCGTAAACTTGAGACAGAAAGCTGTTCACAACAAACAGAACACCCACCGTGGCATCCCCACGATTCCTGTTTTAACCGACCACACACTGGCTAAGGAACAAAAACCCTTCTGGAGCAACCACAAGCAGACCCTGGGAGACAGAAGGCAGAGGGCTGTCTCTGCGGTAGCTCTGGCACCTTTGGCAAACGGAAGGGACAAGGCACTAGTTTCAGAGCCGGTGTTTGGATAAGGAGCTTCACCCTCAAGTTGGCCCTCTGTCCTGCCCATCTATCCAAGAACAACAAAAACCAGACCCAGTACAGACTCAAGAGTTATTTCACTCAGCTCAGGCAGGAGCAGAAGCGTTGGCACAGGCTGGTGCTGCCATGTCATCTTTGAGCAAACAGTACAGGCTGCAACCAGAGTTTAATCTTTGAGCAAATGCCAGACGCTCCCTGCAGAGAGGGGTTATCGGTTCTGAAGAGAGGACACTTGTTCCAAAGAGCGGGTAAAGACAAAAAACAAGAGCATCGTTCCACCGGCCAGCTAATTCCGGTTGGATTGTGTTCTGTAATCGGCCCCGTGAAGGAAACAGAGCGACAATGACAGTAAATAACCGTGCACTAACAACCCTTCACACAGTGCTCGTCCTCAGCCTGCACACACAAGTACCTCTGCGGTGGAGTGCTCTCATGAGATCGAGAAGCAGCACTGTGCTTCAGTCCAATTCAAAGAGCATGTGCTAACTGAACCAAAACACCCCCGTGCACAGCACTGCTACCTTTCACACCTCCACAGTCACTACAGGCCTCCTGGTGTCTGCAATATCTGCAGACATGCCGACCTCTCCACACGAGGAGTTAGCAGCAGTGCCTCGGGACAAGGTGAGAGCCTCCCGCTGCCTTTGGGTTTGGTTTGGGGTTTTCCTTTCTTTTTCAGGGGAACTGTCAGTCTCAGACCATTCTCGGTAACGTCCAAACATCCAACGAGAACAACTCATCGTGTCAGAAAAGGTCTGTGAAGCTGACAGCGAGCTGCCTAGAGTCTGCAAACGGCCCTGAAGTCAGGTGGAGGGGGAAAAAACTCACAGTAAGAATCCAGAGTACTGGAAGGTGGAGGACTTGTTCAACATCAACCTATAAAACAAATACTACAGGTCCCCTGCCTCCGCTTAAAAATGTGGAATAATAAATGCAGTACTAAATTCCATTGCTATCTGGCTTCTCTCTTTTATAGCAGGACCAGGTGATTTTGGCATGAGATAGATCAGCTGGCTACTACGTTTTCCAACGTGAAGGAAAATTGAGGTCATCATTTTGAACACTTAATGATGCCTCATGAAAATGGGTGGAGAAACGCAGTGTGCTTCAGGAAGTAAATAATAAGGCATCCTCTACCTCAGAAAGAGCTGTACATGTCTACATAGTAAATATTTAACCTGATTTGACTTTCACTGAACTTAACACCATCTTTCTTTGGCTGTCATTTGCTCTCAAATATTTATTAGCCACACACATGAAGACAAACACTTGCAGATTTGTTAGAAGGCTTCTACAAATAATCAAACACTTCTATAAAAAGCAAATAACTCCTTCTGCCTACAATAATAGAGCCTGGATCCCCCGACACAACTTCCCCTGCACGGGCAGGGTCAGCCACCCGTATCAGCTGGCTAGTGCACTGCTAGCTACTTCACACTGACTTCTTCATGCGCATGCAGTCTCTGACTGAAGCGCCTCCCTAAAAACACAGCGACTCTGACTCTGCAAGATGAGGACTTGGTGGCTGCGTTTCCTGCCTCGCATTTCCAGTCACAGCCACTACACCACGAGTCACAACGACCAGATCCATCCCAGCATTGCTGTTTGATCACAATTTGTTGTTTAATACCGTTATCAGTAAGAGCGTGTCCGGTGCTTGCAGCAGCAATAACACTCATGGTTTTAAACTTAGGAAGTGGATTTTCCCATTGCCTCCTTTTCGTGGCCGACTTCCAGCGCCGTCTGACAAGAGCCGTTTCCAGCACACACTACCCTCCAGCTGCTTCAGTCTCTCAGTCCCCACCCTAACACAATCCAGGCCCAGCTCTCACAAGCCCAGTTCCATTTGTCACACTGAAACACAAGCCTGGGCGCCGCGAAGCCAAGGTTTCTGCAGCACGCAGTGACTGCGGCCAGCGCCGACCTTCCCACTTTGAGTCTGTACTCATACGCGAAAATCCAACAACGTCTGCACAAGCCAGACGCTTGTGATCGATTCGTATTAGTAACGGGAGCGCTTGTCATTAGGAGAGCAACCCACAGCCCGTGTCCAGCTCTTAGGAATCCCTAGAACCTCACTGGAGTTGTATTCATGTTGTGGAAAACAAACCCACTGCCCTTCCCTCCGAACACGGCTCAGCAACAAGAACACCGTTATCTGGGTTTCCATCTGCTACGGATTCAAAGGACACGCCGCAGGCCCCAGGAAACAGAGTCCTTACCGCCTTCCAGTTATAATGGGCAAGAAGTCTTCTGACTTGGCTTCAATGACTTTGAACATGACTTTCTGCAGGTCTGAAATTCCCACAGCCATGTCTTCTAACATCCCCGCCTCCTCACCTGCACGGGAAGATTACAGAGGTTATTAGCTGAGTGGACCGATCAGTCACCAGACAGTTGATAGTAGAGCAGTACAGGGATTATATTTTCCACTCCGTGCACCTAAAAATCAGTCCTAAATCCACACTAAAGCAGCCCACATAAAGGCAGGCTGAGCTTAAGCAGTGCTGACAATTCTCTGTGGCCCAGATGATAACCGCAAGCACTAAACGCCTCTGAAAATCAGTCTGCTCTGTATGTGTACAGAATCGCCTCAGGCAGGACATTCCTGGCTATCCTGGATGGGCTTTGGAAGACTGTCCTGCTGATGGAGGACAAGGGTTTGGACTGTAACAACTGTCCAAAGGGAGCCTGGCAGCAATCTCAAGTGAGAGCCAGCAATCACGTGTAGCTGCTTGGCACAGCACACAGAAGTGCTGAAACCCTCTGCTTTGCTCAGAATCTTTAGTTTGGGGAAAGATTCAACACACCTACTCCAAAACATTCTGAAGCATACAGCAGTCTCCCGCTCTACATGTCATTTTAGATACCTACCAGATGGTTCCAGCTCTAACAAACTAGGAATGAAGCCATTGTCAAGCTACCTTCTCATCACCCAAACTGATGTGGTCAGGGCAGAGGCTCAGTGGCAGCAGCACTTCCCTCTGCCGTGTGGATTAGCTTCATAAACCTGCTCTTGAGGGTCAAGCCAAACGTCTACACGAATGGGGACCACACTATTAACAGCACCAGTCCCACTGGCTGCACGCAGGAAACAGGTGTCTGCTGTGGGGATGTTAGGTCCCGGGCTGGGCTTCTCCAGCCTCAGTAATGTGTGATTCTGTAATGACTCCAGCTGTGCCTGCAGCCTCCCAAGTCACTATCTGTTGATTCACTAAGCCAAGTTACTGGAAGCAGAAGAGGGGATTAAATGAAGAACCCGTGAAAATCATGAGGAGTGAAGAGCGCAGTCCAGCACTTACTGTAGGTACTGAGGAGTCCTTCGTATTGCACAAGCAGTCCGACGGTATGAAGCTGCTGCAGAAAGCCTTGGTCTCGTAAGCCCGTGTGCAGTTTGATTACAAACCCGCACACCAGCCCTGCGAGCTGCAGAGACGATGGAAAAACGCTGCATTAGCCGGCTTCTTGTCACAACAGCAGCGAAAGGAGCCTCGCTGTCACTGCACACAGGGAGTTAGTCCCAAAGCAGGGCTAGCTGGGCTCAACCACAGCCCCCTCCCCGCTCGTGCATCACGCAGGCACTTTCTGGTGTAAAAAGCAGCGATTTTCTCCCTTGTCGTACATCAGATAAGCTCCATTTGTTTTGTGGGGGTGAGTGATATTTACACTGCCATAAGCAAGACCAGAGCCTCTCTTGGCAGGCTGTAAACACATCAGGCTCTGAACTGTAATGGATCTGAAAGCAGTGAGGCGCTTAATGCAGCTGAATCTTACTGGCAGTTGCACCCCGACTCCTTAATTATAGTATGAAAAACACACAACCAGGGAGAAATTAGACAAACAGTTTAGAGACAAAAGCATCTGAAGAACACCACCTACAGCAGACAACCAGAGCAGCACTTATTTACCAGAAGGCAATTTTGAGAAGAAACCTGTTCTTAGTCTTCAAACACTCAGAACAAATCATTTGTTCTTCTTTGCCAGGGTGATCAGGAGGAAAAACCCCCAGCCTGGAGAGCACCAAGTGATATTTAGCATCTAGACTTGAGAACGTCATCTGCAGGTGAGGATACTGCCACACAATCCAGGGAGACGGAGATAGCTTTACCCATTCCTTTGTTTTTGTGGAAAAGCAGCCACCCTTGTCCAACCCACTGCAGACCTACCTCTGCCTCAGGGGCACCTTACTACGCACGCACACTGACTATGGATTTCTCCAGCACGTGACACAGTATTTCAGCGGAACGAAGGGAGAACGTTTGAGAAGGATGTGTTAAGATGGAAAAGGAAGCGCCAAGCACAGAGACCCACAAACACTGACACCAAGAGCTCACTCGAGTACAGCAACAGTAGAAGCGACACAGGACAACCTACTGCTTGGCTGAAGACGATGTCTCTTCTTAGCGTCAGCATCAGACACTGGGGCAAACCACAGGCAAGTTCCTGGAGCAGAACAAACGCCATCGACTGCTTCGCCCTGGTCACCACCTCTCCCATGCAGTCCTTCAGTGTGATCACCAGGGGATACAGCTGTTCATACCAGTCACCTAGAACAAAACAGGTGATGCTTGCTGAAATGCAAAACTTGCAGTAAAAATCCTTCTCAGAACGCAAAGAGGGCTGCAGCGGCTGCCTAGATCATCCTACGCTTCAACAAGACCCTGCAGCTCCATCCTAACTACTGTGGTACAGCAAACATCACCTGAGGTGACAGCTAGAGGTAGGATTGGAACAGGCTGCCCAGGGAGGGGCTGCTCAGGGAGTCAGCAAACATGTGGATGTGGCACTGTGGTTTGGTGGTGTTGGGGTGATGGCTGGACTTGATCTTGGAGTTCTTTTCCAATCTTCATGACTCTGTGACCAAACAGAACCTGAAGGCAAGCCTGGGTTCATGCTGCAGCAAAGGCAGGTGATTTGACACATGCCAGTGCCCAGGAGAGTACTGAGGCACCGCCTGCCGAGGTCTGGTGGGCTTGTTTTGCAGAGACTACTGAAGAAAATTGAGAACTTGCAGAGGAGAGCTACAGAGATTTAGAATTCAGTCTCCTTAAGCTCAGGAAAAAGGCTGAGCAGCAGCAACTTGATTTCACCTCCTCATGAAGAGAAAACAATAAGGACCAGCAGCAAGAAGGGTTCTGCTAAAGAACAAAAGCAAAAGGACAAGAGAGGCTGGAGGCTGCTGTGAGACACATTCAGCTTTAGAAATAAGGTAGGAAGAAAGGCAGGTACGACATTCTGGAGCTCAGACTGGGCAGGCTGGACAATCCAAGCTCTCTTGAGTCTTACAGGAACTGTGAAATTAATCAATAAAGATCGATCAAGAAAGGCAGCTGCAGTGGAGTAAGATCACAAGCTACAGTCCAAAGAAGAGAGGGTTATGTGGTACGAATTGAGGTCATGGGCTACTTCTGACAATCAAACAGGTCATAAATGGCTGTTACAGAACAGACCTGAAGGAACGGCTAATAGACACCTGTTCCGCGCTCAGGGAGAGCGGAGAGAGCCGAGTACAGACAGCTGAGGATCTTGCCAGTACACTGACAGTCAGGGTAAGAAAATCGCTACAACCAGCTACACGCTGCAAGGCTGCCATCACGACTCCAGTTATGTGAACGGGGCTAAACAGCTTCACTAACAGTTTTTCACAGAAGAGGGGGGTTACATACTGGCCATGGGTAATGTAACTCGTAGATCTGTTAGTACTGAGCTGCCACTTAACCGGTCAATGCTCCGTGTATTTCCTGCTGCTTTAGGATCCTCACTTTGCATTGTCCTCACAGAACTGCATCCTAATATTTCAGTGCTCCATTTCATCAAGATCCATTCTAATCCTGCTCCCACGGTGCTTAAAGCCTCTCCCAGCTCCAAGCTTCTGCAAATTTTATAAGCATCATCCATATTTCATAAGCCAAGGCAGTAATGAAAATATTGAGTAATACTGGACCCAGAACAACCCTAAGTGGATTCCACTTCAGGCAGCCTCCTCGGTTGGCAGTAAACAGCTGACAAGTGCCTTCCATCACGGGTCCTCAAAATACTTGGCACACACCTTGCGGTAGCTCCCGAAGCTCATTCTCACCAGGATTTTCGGGAAGCCTGCACGTTAGGCGCTCAGACCTACTGACGGGTAATTTACGTCAGTTACAGCTGCATTAAAAAGGAATTAAAAGGTTTTAAACTCTTGAGACCACTCTGCACATGTTTTAAGCGTGACCCCTGCCGAGTTTGCACCGGCCCAGGGCAGAGCTTTCCTTCCGCACTTAGCTTGGCAGGAGGCGGCCAGAACCGGCAGCCTGCAGGGGGCTTTACCCTGCCGTCCCAGGACAGGGGGCTACGCTGGCACAGAGCGCAAACGGGATCGCTCTTGCCGAGAGGCAGGGAGGGAGGAGGTCTGCACCCTCCTGCGACCCGGTTACCCTGTCCCTGCTGACGCCCACGGTGGTCACCGGCCGAGCTCCACAAGGGGGCGCTAGGCAGCCAACGCAGGAGGGGGAGCCCCCCCGCTCCAGCCGCCGGCTACGGCCTCGGCAAAGCCAAGCGCAGGGCAGACACAGACAGCTGCCCAGCCCCTGCCCGGGTACAGTCAGCAGGACCCTTGCTCTGCAGGGCAGCGTCTGGCCACCCCTCTGGCACTGGAAGAAGGCAGAGAGGGTGCTGTGCCCATCCCTAGGGCGCTGGAAGACACAAACATCTACAGAACCACACAACTACCCAGGCTGGAAGAGACTCCAGTGACAGCCCAGCCCAGCCCAGCACCTGGCATCACCCCAGCAGCCACCCCAGGGCACTCAGGGCCACAGCCAGGCTGTCCTTCAACACCTCCAGACACGGGGACTCCCCCCCTGCCCTGGGCAGTCCAGTCCAGGCTCTGAGCACCCTTTCCCTGAGGAAGGGCTTCCTGACAGCCAACCTCACCCTCCCCTGGCAGCTTCAGACCCTGCCCTCTCATCTGCCCAGCAACAGGGCTGCCGATCCTGCAATTCCCTTCAGACCAAGTCCAGGGACAATCTAAAACCCTATGAGAGGGAAGGCGGTGGAGTTGGCATCAGGCAGGTCAGGGAGAACACGCAAGGAACCCCACGGAATTGCATCCTGCTGAGTAATAGCTGGGATGGAGCTGCACGAGAGGCAGCTGGAAACAGCAGCAGAGCTAAGCATGGACAGCTGTCAGCAGTTGTGTGAGCGTAACAGCAGACTACTGCTTCACTGGCACCTCTAATGCTGCTGGACAGGCTTCCACATTCTGACTCCCACGAAAAATAGAGGCAGAAATAAAAAGAATTTCCTGTTGTGAAACAGCTCTCCAAAGGCCCGGAGTTAAAGGAACAGAACACACGCAACCCAAAGGCTCTCTCCTTCCAAATCCCTCCACTCTTTCCAATTTATCCTGCAGAGAAATCATAATCCTGCAACTGATGAAACCAGAGCCCGTTACCTTGGTAACTGGGAACTCTAATTCAGTCCTAAGAACTCACTGAAAGGTCAGCCTGCACCAAGAGTTAGGCTGAGGAAGGTGTAATTCATGTTGAAAGGCAAGAACAGGACAACACTGCCACCGATATTCCTGACAACGATTCCACACAGCTCAGGTAATTGGGGAAAGACGGGTAAGATCACACAATGTCATCACTGAGACTGCAAACCAAATCGTTCCGAGGAAAAGGAGATGTGCTACGACAACACCTGCAGTGCCAGGCACACACTACTGCACGCAGTTACTGCCACTGCACTTTCTGCCCTCTGAAATGAATATCCGCGCGTGCCTTGGCATCGCTCTGTGCTGGGAAACCCCAGCCGGCACCGCAGCAGTCAGGTTAGCCACTATCAGCAAACAGGTCACCCCACACCTCCAGGCGTTGATCAAATCCTTGGGGGTTCCTCCGTTTTCTTACCAACAGCATTTTGTGTCCAGGAAAAAGTTACCAACTCATCCAACCAGGATTCAAACTCGGAGCCGCGTGAAGGCAGGATGCACTACCCTGAACCTCAGACCTTCACCTCTACGCCCGAGCTTCAGGGTACCCCCTCAGGGCTTCATGCCACACTCTGAGGGGGAATTCAGGGAAAACCAAAGCTAAGAGAAACACAGTCTCGGGGAGGACTGAAGCACAAGGAACCATGCTCCCCACAGCAACGGCTCTGAAACCACCAGGCAAACAGCTGTGCACACAGCTGGAGCTCCTGCACAAAGCCCCTCCTCTGAAGTCAGTCCCATGAAGAGACACAACTTCAGAACTCCTGGCCTCCTGTCCCCTGCCGAGACATATCCCTGCCCACAGCAGGGGGGTCAGAACTAGAGCTGAATCCTTTCCAGCCTGAGCCACCCTATGAACACTCTCGTGCATCGGGAAGCCTTGTCGGACACGCAGATCTAACCTACGCCTAGGGAAGGCCAGAAGAAGGGTGGAGAGGAGACTGTTTGACAAGGACCTGCTGTGGCCAAAGGTCTCCTTGCCTCACCTAACCCTACTGTGCAGACACAGGCGGAGAGCCGCGTTAAGGAAGAAGGGAATGCGAGTAAACCCAACAAACAGTCAGAGCGGTGCGCCTGTCGGGGAAGCAGAAGAGCGTCCTCACGGTAACAAACACGAAGGGGTTTCTGGAATGGCTTTTCCAAGCAAAATCCACACTATATCAACCAGCCTTCAGAGGGAAACACTGTGGCTTAAGAACGTTTTCAGTGCAGCACAACAGACGAGCACAGACAGCAGTGTGGTGACACCAGGGAGCTGTAACTTGAGAGTTTGCATCATCTAAAGCTACAAGAGGGCACAACCTGACTGCCACCGCTCTCAAGGACACCCCTGACTCTTCTCATGAGCACTCTCCTGTGACTGTTTCCGTGTTAATTTACTCTAGTCAATGACATTGAAGAAGTTTGCTTATCACCTGTATGCAACACCTTGCCATCTGCTGCTGAAGGGTCCTTCTCACCCTCTGCGAGGCCGCTCGTGTTGTCTTTTTCCAGCAGTCTGTCCACCATGGCGATCAGGCAGTTCAGACTCTTCCCAACGTTGGCCCACACCCTGTCCTGAAAAGAGCACAGTCATCACTGCACCCGGCTGAGGAGGAGAGACAGCGCTAACAACGAAAGGTGCGACAGCACTGACTTCGCGCGGACACCTTAAAGCAGGGGTTTTGCGAGAGGCGGCTGGAGCTCTGCAGTTGCCAAGAGAAACGCACGAGGAAAAACGCAGTTTCTAATCGATGCCAATTAAGTGACTCCCTGTTTATCTCTGGGAGAAGAAATCCATCCCTTCATACCCTTTATCCTGCCTAAAATCCCCATCATGTCCTGCTGGGTGCTTGGTGCTGAAGACGGTGCTAACTCATGGCTGTTGCTGCTGCTACTGAGCAGTCTTCACACAGCTAAAGCCTTTTCTGCTTCTCAGCACCCTCCCCTCCCCCCAGAGCAGTGGGCTGGGGGTCCACAGGTGATTGTGAGATGACACAGCTGACTCCACCTGGTCAGAAGGACCTTCCAGACTGTATGGCATCCGCATGACACTCAGCATACACAGCTGGGTGAGGTGGCAAACAAGGGCAGCATTTAAACTGGCTTTAGCTCAACCCATGAATTTGCCCGCTTTCACTATTCTGAATCTCTCCCATGCTGATGCAGGTGGAGACTGAGCAGCTCTGCAGCATTCAGTTGCCAGCTGGGGATGCAAGTGTACCTCTGCTGTGTGAAAGAACAAGAGAATGGACATGGGGTCCCTCTCGTTACTGCCTTTTTAAGCTAATGAAAAGGAAGGTTTAAGTCCCTAGCGGGGTTTGATCCTCGTGCAACATGGCACTGACTGGAACAAAGTGACAACACACTGACACCACCTACTCTGGATTTGAGCAGACATTTGGAACATTAAGGAGCCCTAGAACACGTGACATCTCAACAGCTGGAAACCAAAGCTTCAGCTGTGCCGTCAAGGGAAGAGGAACCAGTCTGGCTCCTCACGTTGTTGAGGAAACAGGGAGGAGTCCAGGTTCTAAAACAAGGTGACTAATAAAGACTGAGGTATTTCTTCATTGTTGATATCTGATGACCACGTACTGCATGGGGTGGAGACGAAGGCAATTATCCACCCTTACTCACGCTAGGGATAAAACCCACGTCCTGTAGCTCGCACGAGTAATTAATTACATACAGGAGAGATTAATCTGGTGGCATCCCGTACATTTATGGAAACACACTGCTGAGTGAAAACATGAGCTCGAACCCAGAAAATCAGCTTGAGTTCAGGGTGTACGTAACCAGCAGTAGATCTCTCGTCAACACATCCACCACACCGCCCAACTGGCATTGCAGCCACGTGAACACTGAGGCTGTGCCAGATCCGCCGAGAACGCCAAAATCCAGGAGCCACGCTGAATGTTTAACGCCATCTCAGACATGCTCCAAGAACCAAACCTAAGCGGAGAGCACTGTGTTTTGCTGAGGGGCCACTGATGTGCACGTAAAGCGTTTCCATGCAGCCTTGGGGGGGAAGGAAGAAGTGAAGAGCAGGGCCGACTGCTTTTCCCTTATAACTGCAAATACTGTTCCAGTCTCTCTAAATCTGCCTAACTGGCAGAAACAACTCAAGCAAGAGCAAAGACAGACTGTTTTCCTGCCTGTGCAAGGTGACATTCATCATCCTCACTGCTACACGCACAACCCAGCAGTCACACAGAAGCATGCTGCACTCAGGAGAATTCTTTCACGTTAGTTTTAAAACACACAATGCGTCTGAAAAACATTCTCTCCTGGTTCCGCACCGCTTCTCCACCCTGTCAGCACCACAGGACAGGAACACTTGGTGCTTGCGTTTGTTAGTGCTGCTTTGTAGCGTTTAGGACTGAACATCGGACGAGTTTCAAGTACTTACCCACTCCTCCTCATCATACTCAGAATGATGGGGTATGGAGTCCTGTCGTTTTATCTGAGAAGGGTGATCCTGGTTCTGTACATCACCTTCCCCTTCTGCACTGTTCCTGGGCACAGCTGCCTTCTTGAGGACACAGCCAGGCCGGGCTGTGTATAGTGCTAAAAGGGCACTTCTGACCAGCTGATCCTTAAACGCATGCACAAATAACTCTGTCTAGGAAAAAAGAGAATGGAAAGGTTACACCGAAGACTCAAGAGTACAACACAGCTACTACAACGCTGAGTTCAACAGAGACTGTTTTCTTCTAGGCAGCCCCTCAGAACTTGCTCATGAGGAGTCCTGACCTGCAGTACAGGACAACCCCAGCTGTCCATGTTTCCAGTCTTCACATATGGTGCACGCTCACTGAAGACATAATCGTCAAGACACATGACTAGCAAGCACCAACAATCCTGCGTAAAGAGGTGGCAAAGTGAGGCTCACAGAGCTGTCTTTACGTGCACGGTAACAGCAGAGCTCCTCTTCGCGACTTCAGCAGTTCCATATGAAGAGCATCCACACTACCTGACTTGTCTGTCCCTAGAGATGACATCACGTTTTTGGTGAAGTTCTGTGCTTCCCTTGCCCTCAAAGCCTGGCCAGGATCATTTCAGGTCTCTGCATCAGCCACAGCCGGCTCAAAAAAGCTTCACATTTCAGAAAATTTCTAGCACTGGGCAGTTTGAGGTGGAGACGTCCAACGGGACCGCAGGGTATATTAGGTGCCTGTCTGAAACGCTTCGGTCGCTCATGGCAATACAAAGATTTTATTGGGCAGATTCCTCCTGAAAAGCCAAAGGGATGCTGGCAGGGAAGCTAAATGCTGTTTTCCTGTATTGTGACTAAAAGCTTCCGTAATTAAACCTCATTCAGGGACCGTGGCGGTTTAGCAGTCTCCATCACACTGCGCTTTCTTACAGCTCAGTACAGCTGCCGTTGCAGGGCATCAGTGCTTACGGAATCATACTGAAATCACAGAACCCATCTACACACAACACGGAAACTTTGCAAACTCTGTTGGACACTTGGACTTCGGAACCCTTCTGCAAATGAAGAGAGACAGAGCTGGTAAACAAATTTATCCAGACCTCTGCAGGCTGCAAGTGCTGATGCGCTTGGCAACTGCTAAAGGCTTCCCTCATCGATGGGCAGAACATGTTTTCAGAGAGTCAGTCTCAGAAACAGGCTGCAGTAAACTGCAGACCCTATCTGGAGGACTCAGTCCACGCCTAATCCTAGAAAATAGGCTGCTCAAGTGGCAGGAGTGGAACTTCATGAGTTCATTTTCCACTCTGAATGCATGCAGCCCGTCCTTCCATTTCTAACATGAACGCTGAAGAGCGACTCACATAATTCACAGCTCAGATAGCCTCAGTGCTACCCAAGGCTTTTGGAAGAATTGAAATGTGTCTCAAGCTTAGCTTTATCTGCTAATGAGATAGCCTGGTTTGTAATACACCTGAGGAACTTAATTACCAGGCAAATGGTTCTTATGACTTCTTCAAGCAGCTGCTTAATTCCTAGATTTCTATCAAGTTAAAATAAAAGAGAACATCTATTTTTTGCACTTCAAACTACAAAAAGGCAGGAAGAGCGGAAGCACCACAAGAGTACAGGTGGTCATCACGATGCACTGCTGTGACGACAGCGCTCAGCAGACCACAGGGGCTGTCACTTCCCTGTAGCTGCAGATGTATCGCAGTGGTTATGGTAGTGCTATTGAGCCTCCCCGAGATCCCATTTCCAAAGGGATGGCCCATGGAGCAACGGGAAGCTTTTCTCAACCCCTCTGGTCACAGCTGCAGCGTGTCATGTTTTTGTAGGATAGCATATGCTTACAAGTCCCTCAGACGTCAGCTAATCAACATTTCTCAGTGAGACAGGTGGAAAATATTATCCTCCTTAATTTAGAGCTAGAGAAACTTAGACGAGGTAAAACCTCCAGCTACAGAGGAACATCACAGGACAGAGAGGATTAAAACTTGAGACCTCCTGGCACCAGCGTCACAGCTGCTTCTCCCAGACTGTGTCACCACTTCTGATCATGCTATTATTCTAAACCTGGCTGGGGCTCCCTCCCACAAGCAGCAGCTTGAAGGGACAAGAAGAAAACCAACTGCTTGTCATCCCACAGAATTAACTGGCAGCAATCTGCTCTCGATATAAACCCCAGCGTGCGGCCACTAGAGGATAACCAAGACAAGCAGTACTGCGTTCATTATACTCTCCTGCAACAACCTGTAGAGACTCCATTCACGTTCTACCGGGGAAGGCTGCACAAGCGCTAATTAATAGTATTTTTCAGATAGCAGCAGTTGAAGCTTGCTTTAGCAGAGCTCAGTTACCATTTCCCGATGCTATGAACGCACCCGGATGCAGAAAGCCCCCAGCAGTTAGAGATTGGGTTACTCCACTTCCCCTATCATTGCAGTGAAGAGGATTTAAATCTTACTTTTTCTGAAAGCATCTTTAAAGAATTCTTCAAGCTGTCTGGAGAATGTTGGCTTGCAGAATTGAGCAGCAGGTCTGCATGGCTTGATATGAGAGGCTGCAGATGATTGATGTTGCTGAGAACTTCTTTTGCCTTGGCTGTGTTTTCAGGCGAATAGTAAATGCACTGGTACCCAGTACTGCAATAACAGAGTCACAGAACAGAATCACTCGTGCTACTAACAGCTCGGTGTGCTCGCAGACTTACCTCCGGAGTGGTCAGAAAAGATACCCGGAATTCTCCGCTCCTTTGTTGAAGGGAAAGAACACCAGAGGACTACAGACTGCCCACCACCAACAGCTTCAAGCAGCACCGTTCACCCTATTTGATGACTGATTGATCCTAACGTAGGGAAAACATACTTCTATGGATCTATTTTAAAATACATAACCCTGGAGTCATGATCACAAAGGGCACAAGGCTCCTCACTTTTCCAGCTGAACTCCACCACAGTTAACTACCTCACTAATGTTTTCAAAACGAGCTATTGCTGTTTAATTGATCCATGACCTGGACTGTTTTGATTAGAACCAGAGATGCCCAGGGGGACTACTTTGGGAGGAAAAAACTCAGAAACGAGGTGTTGGAATCAATTAGCAGGGAACCACAGAAATCCACACCGCAAGCTTCCTTCTTCCCCTCTAATTGTGCACAAACTGCTGCAATGGTTTTGCCCGACTGCTTTTCCTTTCCTCTTCCCCCACGCAGTGCTCCTGCAACACCTTTTGCCACCCTCATTCCAAAACAGAACTCTGGACAGCACGTGCCCATGCTCTGGCTCTTGGCTGCAGTACCCTCCTCCCCACCCAGCACTCTGGCACTGAATCCTCCCCTTTATACAGGATCCCGTCTTTCAGAGAAACTAACCACACGGCCCAAAGCCGCCTGCAGTTCCAAGGTAACCTCTAACGTTAACACAGGGAAAGGTCACAACCAAGAGGCTCTGGGAACTATGCTCCCTGCCAGAACCGTGTCTGTGCCACGGCTCGTTCCGTGTTATCTCCCCTTCGGTCCAGTGCCTTTCCACCATACACCCTTCAGACTCTTCCGCCCTTCCTCACAGACTTAACTTCTTCCTCAGTCTCACATACCAAGAGGTGAATTCTGACGCTCACGCAATCCTTGGAACTTCACACGCGGCTTTTCATCTCAGTCTTGTTCCAGAATGAAAACCAGCGTGAGGTACGGATGTATCACACACAGGCAGTGCGTGTCCTGGGGTGATTTAGCCACCGGTAAGCATCACCCCTCAACACAAACACTACCGCTCTTAATGTTCAAATAATTGGGGTAATGTTCAGAACTCGCTCACTCCTCTCTTTCAGCTCACACAGGGTCTGCTACTTTACTACACAGGCACCTCCCATCCACACAAAGACCTTTCAAGGGTGTGAGCAGCAATGTCCATGTTCCCCTTGGCAAGTTCTGTCACCAGAGGTGATTGGGGAAATGAAAGACTTTGGGAGATTTAATGGGGTTTTTATGTCACACAGCGCAAGCAGAAGTACTAAGAATACAAAAACTGTCTACTGTTCTGCAGTTGGTGTTAGCAGTGACAGCAGCCTCTGCTCAGCCTGGAGCTCAACAACAGCTTCCTATAATTTCTCCTTTTATTCTCTGTCTGTGGAACTCTGCCCAGCCTCGAGCCTAAAGGAATTCATTCCTATGGAGAGCGGTGCTGGCTTACATTACCACACATGCAGTACTCCTGCTCTCCTCCTATCCTGGGCACCGAACGCACGGGGTTGGCACGCAGTCCGAGTGTTGAGCAGTCCCGGAGCTGCCCCTCACTGTGAGCACAGGGCAAAGCAGGTTCCTAACTCTTCACAAACGGGCTAAAAGTGTTTTTTGCTCCAATGTGCCCAGAGCTGCCTGAAACACAGATGTCATCATAAGCTACTGGTGAAAACCGTGCGTAGCTGCTTCCCAGCTGGCGCAGGTATTGCCAAGGAGAGTGCTCCTTGCTAACGGCACGTTTTCGAGCACCGGAATGCCTTGAGCTCCCTGAAATACGGTGAAGACAGCTTCACGACTGAGTTAGCGATCAAACTACGTCCTGAAGCTACAAGGACACTGTGCTTCAACTTTGCCGCTGAGCGCTGCAGGGAAGACAATACACACGACTTCCAAGCATACTTACTTCCGTCTTTCTGACTCGAATTTGCTCAGCAGTTTCCGGAGGCCGCCGTTCTTAAATCCTTGGAAGTGCGCGGCTGGGGCTCCCACAGTGATGACGTCGTACAGAGCATCTGCAGCGACAACAGACAGGAACAGCGATTGGCACGCACCCACGCCAACACCACGGCCTCTACGCTTTCAGCTGGGAGGAGGAGGAGTAGGTGTGATGCCCAAGGAGTAACTGAGCATCTGTCTCTCAAGGAGGCCAGAGTCACTAAGTCCTTCCACACAGCCACCTGCGCACTTTAGAAAGCTCACCTGATTTACCGCTCCACCCATCTAAATCCACACCACAGCTCCTACAACATCCTGGCGCTGCAGTTTGCAAAGCTGCCAGGCAAACTGGCCCTTTGGGTACTCCACTTTACTACCCTCTCCATTCTTGCACTTGTAGTCATGGCCAGGTGCACAGGTCCATGCACTTTGAAGCAAACAGAGACCATTAAGATGGAGAAGTCTGACTGCTTAAATAATACGGGCTACACAATTACAGGTAATGATTCCCGCATCGAGCTTATGTCTTCTGGTTGAGCGAAGGCATCTACTGTCTATTGAAGGACTCCAAGAGACAATGAATTCACTGCGCTCCCAGGGAAGGTGCCTCAGCGATTCAGTCACAAAAAGCTCCACTTACTTTTCTAGCTCTGGTTTGTTTTGCTTCATCTTTCAGATGAAGTCCAAAGGCTAAACCAGAGAGCCCGCTCTGTGACGTATGCTCTTTTTCCCATACATGAGCATATATACAAATAGAGCAGGGTAGTTGTGTTCCGCTGAAAAGCTACCAGCATGGGAAACAAACTGTGCTATTCTAATGCTTGCTGAGCCAACAAACTGCTGCTCCTCTCTGTAGTTGCCTGAGGTACGGGATCATACGGGATGAGTACCTGTATACACGAGCACACGTGTGCTTGTGCACCAGAATGGAACAGCGCAATGTTAGCCTCTCGGTTTGTGCTGTGACTGATGGCCAGCACAGGCAGGAAGATTTAATTACAGCGACTATTCCTGCAAAGTTTCAGTTCACATTCGGAGGATTATCCCTGCACTAAGCAGCTCCTGGTTTGTGCCTCGGCTTTCTGAAGCTATAAAAACCTCAGGTCACAGTGCCTCTTTCTTAACACGTGTCTCTGAAGAAAACCTTGGAGGATTTTTTGGTGCACTATTTTATTCATTAAGGAAGCTTTCTATGTAAATTGAAATCTAATCCTCGCCTAAAATAGAGCTGCTCTTGCACTCTGATGATAAATATCCCTGGAAGCAAAAACGCTGCAGAAATGATTCACAGTTAATGAACTATGTTTTACTCCCAGAGCTGAATCTCACAGCATATTTGCTCAAATTGATTTGGGCTCTAATGAGTTGGTGACTCCTCAAGGAAACAAGAGGTGGTAGAGCTTCACCAGCCTACACTGAGCCACAGGATTCTCAAACAGCCCTTTGGTTTCCAGGTCCCGGGTAGGTCTATCCATAATACCTGATCTCAGGCTATTAGAGCTCCATTTGCACTGGGCAATAAGTAGTTCTGGTGCTTCAAACAGTGGCTTGAAACCAAAACAAGAGGTGAACCCATCAGGTCAACTGAATGTTGGCTTCTCCATGTGTTTATGGTAACAACACTACAGGACATGGTGGCAAACAGTGACACCCCCCCCCCCCCCCCCGNTCGTTGGAAATACGGGCCCCCCCCCCCCCCCCCAGCTCCCCTGAGCAGGGTTTGCCTGGGAGGAAGCTCCCCTGGAGCCGCTTCTCAGCGTGACGCTGTCCCACAGTGAGGCTGTGGCAGTCTGTCAATTTGAGCTGTGCTGGTCATGAACAGGGCAATAGCAGGGTGTTTACTGGAACAACCACACAGTCATCACAGGGAAACAGCTTTTCTGGCCAAAGCTGGTCCTGTGGTACTTTCTAGTCCATATCAGGATCCAAAACCAACCTGAACCCAGGTTCAAAAAGGTACCCCAATTCTGAACCCTCTGCGCACTCGTGACAGAGGGGATCCAAGCCGGCCAAGGCAAGAAATGAGAAAGACCCGCCTGACATCCAAGTGCTGCTGAGCCCACAGTGGCCACAAACTGTTCAAACTGCTGGTATCTCGTGCAGGACTCAGCTTGTTAGTGCTCATGACACCAAATTGCTCCCAAGTTTATTTTTTAAGGAGTAATTCATTTCTCAGTGCCCATTCCCATGCCCCTTCCCCGCAGCACCATTGTGTCCCCTGCACAGAGCCTAACAAGACGGTTACCAGTACCCTACCATCCAATGCAAACGTCAGGAGCCAACATGCCAAGCAGTATAGCTTCCAGTTCCGTTGTGGGTTTGAGGTTCCACAAAAGCATGACCCCCTAATGACTGATGCTCTAAGGCCACAAGGCGTTTGCATCTTAGGGAGGGTTGAAACCAACAACACTGTCACTTTCAGGTTTACTGAGGTGCTGTCATACTTCACCTTTCAACCGAGGACTATGCACATGCATTCTTTGCAGATGAAGATTTACTGGGATGAACTCCAACGTTTTCTCTCCTTTGCTACAGCTCGATTTGAAGGAGGAACCTGAAAAGCAAAGGCATTTGAAGAATCATTACTTATGCACCCGGCAGACGTGGTGTTTTCTATTTGATGCAAGGACAGTACTCGCACTTCAGCAGGCGCCCCCCGTTTACCTCCCACATGCAGCTGTGTCTTAGGAAAAGGGTGACTGGCCCACAGAGCCTCGGCCTGTGTCCACACCACAAGCAACAGCGGAGCTTCTAATTCCCAGAACTACCTAAGATTTTCATCTAGGTGATAGGATGTTTTCCCTGCTGTCTGCAACAGGTCTGCCGTCTGCAGCGTCAGGCTTAATGTGCACTGAACACACAGGGATCCAGGCTTACGACGGCACTGCATCTGCAGCCAGTGACATCCCATCTTCCAACAAAAGCATCAGGCTCTTCCTAGAAAGCTCGAATAAAGCAGCAAATTGCCCTACAGAAAAGCTGGGAAGTAGCTGTCTTTCTAAAAAGCCAGACACTCTGGGAACTCAATCCGTCCGTTACCTCGACTTCAAACACGTGAGGTGATGATTAGCTCTACAGTGGCATCAAGCAATGCAAGTATAACACGATAGTATGAGACTGTAATTCATGTGTAGATGTTTGCTGCAGCACATACAGGCTCTCACTGTTTTATATACATCTATATATAGATGTGTGTGAGTATATATACAGAAATAATAGGGTGACCCCCCTTTCCTGATCTGTACACCCTGTCTTCCCACTTGGGCAGCTCAACTTGGGCCAGAACCAGCACCTCATTTTGTCATCAAGAACTAAATACTTCTGCTTCCAACAGGATTAAAACTTAAGAAACACCCTGAAAAGGCTCAACAGTTCTTACAAAATGCGAAAACCACCCAGCTGCATCTGAGAGTCTTCTTTCTGTGGAGATTTTCCGTTGACACTGCTACAGATCGCAGCGGCATGAGTCACTGGGCCCCCACATGCAACTCACATTGCCAAAGGGCACCAAGGATGCTCCCAGCCCAGCCCTGTCTGCCGCCCTTATGACTTAAGGCAGAATGCAGCACGCATTAAGAGCAAACACAGAAAGAGAAGCAACGGACAGGAGTCAACGACTGGGACTGAACTGAAAAGCTGGGGGTGTACACTGAAAGGAGGAGTCACCAGTGATGAGGAACAGCCACGGGAAACCCACATCTGGAAAGCACAGAAAGACGCGGTTACGGGGGCAGTCAAGGGAACTTGAACTGCACCAGAAAAGAAACGAGAATAAGGCAGGAGAAGAGACTGAATATCGTCAGGAAACAGAAACAGGGCAGGTTATTTATGAGAACTCAGCTGAGACCAAGTCCAAAGCTTAGCGAACAATAAGGAAGCATCTGACTGCCTAAGAGGAGATTCAAAGGGACAAAGCAAGAGTAGGAGGGGGAAGAGAAGAGGAGGCTGCTCTCCCTGGAGTAGGACACATGGCACTGGTGACTTGTTATTCCTTTTGTCAAGGAGCCAGAAACATACAGGAGAGACACCACTCACTGTCATCAGATGCTCTGCTCGCTCGGGTACGAGATGCATGCAGGGGAATGAACATCTCCGCCTGCGTTTGCCGACGTCATCCACGTGACAAAAGCAATTCTTTGCACAGTTTGTTTTTAAACAACTTCGGTTGCATTTGAGGACCAAGACAATGATGCCCCAAAGTAGTTGTTATTGCAAGTCCAGGGCCAGCAAAGAGCAGACTATAGCTGCCAGCACCACCTGACAGCCAGCTGCTGCAGAGCTGCTAAACAGACAAAGGCTTAACCTCTCGCTTGCTTTTCGCAGCTGGGTGAACGTTTAGGGGCTGCGCTTGCTTTAGCGGCAGCGCTTCAACATTTCCTTCACAGCTTCTACTCTCCTTCCCAGACTCAAATATATTGCTGCAGACTCCCACGGAGACAGGAGGATTAATTCCCTTCCTCAGACCTGCCTTCCTGTAATTGCATCTCTTCTAATCACAGAGAAGAACTTGAGGCTGAACCAGTTAAGGAGAAAGGTATCAACGCAAGAGACAGAGGACCTCGTTCAGCAGGACACACGTTACAGTGCGACAGCGCGTTCCATTTCAGGATATCTGCCCTGTGCTGAGTTACAGCCACAAGTGCTCGCTACTGTTCCCAAACTGCCTGTGCCTCCTCCAGGCTTCCAGACAACACTACACACTAGCCACTTCCCAGGTCTGACTTGCCTTGTGTCACAGAGGCACTGTGGCAGGGATGCGTCCAATTCTCTAGAGCAATATTAAATTGCCTTAACCTCCTTTGTCCTTTTCTCTCCTCCTAGAAACTGGCTAACAGGTTTTTCAATGCGATGACTGAAATTAGAAAAGAAAATCAACCCAACAGCAAAACCCAGAGAGGAAAAGAAAGGCGGCATCTCCGGCCAGGCTGGAGCCAACAGAGTGGCAGAGTTCCAGCCCCTCTCAAAATCACCAATTCCGCGTTGTAGTCACCTTGAGATTAACCCGGAGTCCTCTGACTACGGCAACAGCCACGGCTACAAGAACTGACTCTTCCAAAGCCAAGGTGCACATTCTTCGTGTTCCTGTGCGCTGGGTGCGGGCAGCGAGCTTCCTCCATGCACACGTGTCAGCAGCTGTGCCACTGCTCCCAAGTGGTCCATTCCAGCATGGGCCTGGGTTTCTGCCCGTGCACTACTCCAGGGTGTCTCCCCCGTAACGCACACGATTCCTTGCAATGCAGCGGGGTCAACTCTCCCTAAGAGATTCTTCTCCCGTGACCTTGTGTTGCTTGTGGAACTAAACCCCGACTGCTCCATTCCTCAGGGGACAGTAATGAGTTCTACTTGGACTACGCAGAGAGCTAGAAACGACTACGAGAATACTGCCAGATCTCCCTAAACAGAAGCCAGGTACCTCAAAAGATGTTGCCACCCTTTACACCCCTACACTCAAATGTAATGGGACCCTTTCTATCAGGAATATTTCTGATGGTGACTGTGAGCACTGCTGTTGGGGGTCTGCCACCAGTAAGGAAACAGCAGCAACACGAGGCAGCTCACAATCTGGAGGCAGGGGCTCTCCGGGCAGGAAGAGACAGAGGCATGCTACAGCCAGCCACCTGCCTGCTCACACAGCATCGCTGAGGACATCATCCTGGGAGTCCAACAAGCAGAAAACCCCAAGTTCCTCAAATGATTTGTCAGCAATCTAACACCATCAGCGTAAGAGAAAGAACTGCTTCCGCAGCCTTCTCTTCTTTTTTTAGCCATCCTTTCAAGAGGAAGAACCGAACCGTTGCCTTTTCTGCTCATTTCCACCCACGCTGGCTAATTCCACCAGCGTGCAGACGCTCCAGTTACTTTAGGTCCCTGGCCACAGGACTGTCACAGATGCTGACCCAACAAGCACTCCAGAACTTAACGCTCTGTCTGCGCATCAGGCAGCACAAGGCAGCACACACTGGTACTTCTTTCTGAACCTTGGAACCCAAGACCCACTGTCTGTCCTATATTTGTTCCTTGCTTTCCTGCCAGAGAGGAGCTCTACGCTAAGGATATGCAAAGCACAGCTGGATGTTACTGCTGTCCTACGGGCTGCTAACCCTAACCGGTTTCCAGAAACGCTGGCACTACCTCCCTCCAGGGCTGGTTTCAGGCGGCAGAGTCAATAGCAGCAAAGCAGGGTGTTTCCAGGGGAACACACAGTAAAAACATGCATGCACACACAGAGTTTTCCAGTATTTTGGCTGCTGTGTAAGCAGGAGCCACCAGGTTAATGGTGAGGAACAGCTGGAACACATCAGAAAATTTCCACCAGGACACAGGGCGCTTGCGTCTCAAACACGGTAACTACAGAGATCTCATGTCACTAGTTTCATTTTTGCCGAGTACACGAGTGACTACAGATCGCTCCAGGAAAGGAGAGGCCACCTCCATACCTGTGTGCTTCCCCAGCTCGGCGAGGGTGTCCTGGTACATGCTCAGCATCTGATCGCAGTGAGCGATAACACTCCTGCGCATGTTGTCCCAGTGAGGAGCGAGTTCTCCCAGGTCCTTAAGATCCTGATTCCTATAAGGAAACGCAAAAGGAGAAGCCAGCAATTAACCCATTAAACCATTAGCACTCCCCCAGTGAATCCCGACCGGTCTGTTAATGAACACTGAACGCACTTCCTTACTCAAATCAAGCCTGTTCCCCTCACGCCTGTACAATCTGCCAGTTTCAGCTCTGCTGTTCAGCCACAGAGTACGGCCTGTCAGGTCGGTGACACCACGGTCACTGTGTTCGAACCCCATCTGGTACAAAAGCAGTGGCCTGCAAACGGACAGTACTACCTGGCTGGCAGTAAGGAGGCTTCCAGGAGCCAGAGACCTGTGCTCGCAGCAAGAGCTGCCGTGAGGTAACCTCCACCACCACCACCGTTTGCTCATTTCCCAGCTCTTGCAGTGCAGCTGCTTCGATACCCTCCAGCCTCTGGACAGTCACACACCCCCCATACACACAGTTCACACCAGCCCTCGCCATGCTGCTTCAGTGCTTAAACCCAAAGCACATGAAACAGAGCCACCAGCAGCCCCCTGAATCTTCAGCCTCACAGGTGAGAGGTGGGGGACCCAAACACCTCACCCACATCCAAGAGGGAAGCCTTGAGCAAGCTGCCAGGTTTCCTGTGCGCTCTCAAGAGCCGAGCTGAGCGAAATAGAGAGAACTTGAATTTCCAACAGTGTTGTGTAAGTCACAGTGCTCGGACTTGGTCTGCTTTCCCCACCTGCAGAGCGAGTTCCTCACGTCTCTACCCCAGAGCCATTCTGGGCACCTGTGTTTAAAGAAATGAAGGACCTCACTTTCACAAACGTCTGGAACTCGGAACTCGTGCGACCAAGCAACGCCCCTCACTTCCCTCGAACCATCAAGCTGGCTGTTTCACTGCAATCCTCAGAAAGCAAGCTCTCAGAGAAGAGCTCCAGGGGACAGCTCTGAACCACAGGAAAGGACTGAAGGGGGGCAAACACAGAGCAGAGAGGGCAGAACAGGGAAAAGACCAACGAGAGGGCAGCACAGCACAGAGCTACTCTGACTGCAGTGGCTCTGACCACTAACCAAAAGGTCTTCCAAGTCTATCTCAAGCAGCGAAGCACCACCCTGATACCGTGGTGCTCTCCCCACCATTATTAGCTCTGCATTGGCGTGAACAAGCGATCCGGGCGCGATTCTGTTCCCGGTTAATATGACAACTACAACCCAACTTGGTGCGCTGGAGGCAGAGGGCTTTGTGTGCTTGAAAGAGTCCGAACAGAACAACTGCCACACACGAACGCGCTGGGAGCTCAGCTTTCCTTCACCAACTCCCTGCTCGCGATTTCTCAGCAGGCAGAGCCAGCACTGTCCATCGCCATTTCTCTTGCAAGTTTTCAGCAGCTTGGAATGAGCCACGCCGTGACATCACCGTCCGAGGCTTCATCCTAGGAGGACCTCGCAGGCTTTGGCAGGGGATATAACTCTCTTCACTCGCAGCCAAGGTATTCTAGGCTTACTTCAGTCTAGGAAAAACGTTTGGTCCTGGCTGAGCTCCAGAGCTTTTCTGCTCCTCCTGTACTGCAGTGGAGGGTCCCACACAGAGTGGAGACACAGTACACGGTGAGAGGTGGACACATCAGTACGCCACTTCCATAGCCCTCCACCCCATGCAGCGGGATGCACGGTGGCTCTGTTACCACCTCTATCTAAGCCCAGTCCTGGAGCTTTGGAGCCTTCGCTTATTAAGCGGCAGCAGGAGTTGAAACCTGTGGTCTCAGATCAAAACATCAGCCCCAAACCCTAGCTGATTGGCTGCGAGTGAACTCCACTTTCCAAGTTCGTTCCCAGGTAATGGCACTCATCATCGCAAGAGATCCTGTGCCCAGCACCACCTTCAACTGTCCTCACAGAATCCAATTCCAGTTTTACCTGCCTCTTACCCTTCAGCTCCTCAGACTGTCTGCAGGATAGACAACACGTAATCAAAACTCACCCTCAGGAGGCTGTCTCCACGGTCACTGCCTCTGCCTCGACTGGTTCAGTACCTTCCTTAGCAGCCTCGCCGCAACCTTGGCCAGTCTGTGTCTAACCAGAACATGGATGTAGATTGTCTGTCCCAGCTGACCCTCCACCTCAAACCTTAGCTAATTACTAATTAGCTTCATGTCTGAGGCCCTTCCTTCCCTGTAGGAGATTAATCACACCAGCTTTCCCTGAGCACTCACGCCGTGGCTGGAAGCAGTTTCCCATGAAGAAAATGATCTGACATCGTTTGTTACCGTCTCTTCCAAACTCTTCTCGGTCACCGTGGCAGAAAATTTCCATGTTGGATCCTGAGCTGCTGAGAACTCCACCCCCCACACCAACTGATGGCATAAAGACTAACGGTCGTTGTTGTCAACACAATGCAATCTGCGGGAGAAGAAAGTCTCTAACGACAAGTTACAAGACCTCAGGATCCCACGGCTCCATTGGGGATGTCCTGAACCTCCATTTCAGGCTCCTGCCTGCAAACCCAGTTCGCTCTGCCCAATGTCGCAGTTTGCATAGCTATGCTCCTTAGGGGATCCGTGTCCAGACATCACTGTGGAAAGCAGTGACAGCTGCTGTCGGTGACGACCAAAGCGAAACCCTGCCACAAGATTTTGGGATGATCGAGATGAGTCAGGAGGGAGCACTGCCCCAAGGACTTCTTTAGCTCCAGGCTCAGGAAAGGGAACAGCAGGAATAGCCATTCGCAACGCTACAGACAGACTGCACATCCTCACAGACTGAGAGACGAGGTTGAAAAGATGAGTGCAATTACAGGAAGAGATAATTACAGCACGAGATGAAGGCGCACAAACCACGAGCGCTGTGCGTCAGGCCAGAGCAGCAGCTTTAGATTCATTCAGCTTCAGAAAGCCGGGGCCACAATCCCCAGTGAAGTAAACACGACTGCCGCAAACCGAGCTGTAAAGGGATCCGAAAGGAGACGAGACTCTTGTGCAGACTGTGCGCGAAGGGTTTGTAATCAAGGCAGCAAAGTCCTGACTGTTTCTCCAATGGGAGCTCTGGAGTGAACACGCACCCTGAGCCTTGGCACGCCACTCGGTCACTGCAAGCGAAGGAAGCTCAGAGGCTTCCTCCTAAGGAGCACGGGAGTTATTTTTCCTGCCATGTGTGTGAGTTTAAGGGTGACCATTTCATCTTCCTTTTGTAGAATCAAGGCAGCTAAAATGACTCCCATTTTTCTTCAGCCCAAGTGTCAGTCCCGTGACGCATGGGCAGCTACCCATCAAAAGGACACCGCCTTCTCTCCAGCAGTAAGAGTCCCAGCACCTGTACTGTGTCGTGTTTCAAACAGACAGCTCCTACAAAGGCTGCAAGTGACCAAAAAGTGAGTAAGTTCCTAGTAGTTTCCCTTCAGAACCTCTCAAAAGCAGCTGCCATTTTCATCTGACAGCAAGCTGCTGTTCCCCTGGGCTGGTCTGACCCAAGGCTCTGGATTCCCACACGCTGTTCTGTGGGCATAAAGAGATCACACGGAAGCAGCACACGGGGCAAATAAAACAAGGAGAAGCAGCTCCTCTTTCAGGGCAATTGACCACAAGCAAGTACTCTCTGATGGAGGGAGCAGCCTTCTCATTTGGAGGAGGGCTTTGGGATGCAGCACTAACTCGTGGTGTCACTGTTACGCTTGAGACCAGAAGTTCACCTGTGCCAAGGGAAAAGACCGCATCATCTACTGTCACTGGAAAGAGACAGTCTGCTGTCAGGGAAGCTCTGCACCGCTGGAAATACTTCTCTAACACAGCTGTGTACCAGCACAGCTTACAAGGGTCCCAGGCCAGGCTACCAGTTCACATGCTGCTGTGGGAAGTCAGGAGGGACACTTGTGTTTCCTCCTCTTCTCCGTGACATAATCCACACCTTCATCTCGTGTTGTTTCTGCATAAAACACTACCTTTCCACAACACTTACACTGCTAACCAAATGCCGACGCTTGTGCGCGTCAAGTCAAGACCTCGATAGCACACACTTCACTGCTCACTACTTGCAAAGCCACCGGAGTCCCGACAGTTCTGTGCAGTTGACTGGTGTGCTCAGGTACAGCTGCAAACCCTCAGTAACGCGCTAAAGGTACCAATGTGTAGTAGGAGATAGAAGCCAAAGCCCCACTACACTTCTCCTAACATTAATCCGTCTCAGAAAGCCTAGTACTTACTCCTGTGGCGTCGTCCTTACCTCCTCATATCCTCCTTTATGTGCAGGTTGATCAGTTCTTTAGGAACATGGAAAGAGAGGGTGGTCTCAGCCATCTGTTCCCGGATCCGCATCCACTTGTTGTCAGTCGTGGGGAATCTATATAATTTACAGATGGGGTTTTTTAACACTGCAGAGAGGAAAAGCGAAACCATCGTTTTACTGTGGTTGTACGGCTGGAAATCGTGCCACGAGTTGCATCCCAAACCAGCACATCCTTTCCACCCGTGCTCCTAGGATTCATTTTAGAGCCATTACGATTGCAGGTAAAACAGTCATTCTTCGTTACAGAGGGGCAGCCTCTCTTGCAGTACGGGCAATAAACCGCCCTGCGCCCCACAGAAGGTGGGCTGTGTATTCATCACTGTCATGTCGGCTGTGCTTTCTGTCCTTACAGCTAAGGTACATCTGGGAAGAGCCAACACACAGAGCTTGAACTCACACAGCCAGTGCCACCACTAACCACCCGCTGCAACCACTGAACACGGGCGAGTGAAGGGTGTCCGGGCTCAGCTACACCCGGCGCACCTTCAGCACATGCACACACAAGCCATTACCACCCACAGCTAGTGTGCCTCTGCATCAGAGCACAGATCACTGCCAAGCAACTGCAGCTACACAGGAAGAACTACAGCCGTCCTGTGAAGGTGTCCCACACCACTTTGAGGTCACCGGCGCACACCTAGTGAACACGGGGAAATCGCCTCACTTACAGCCCACGCTGTTTCACCCTGAAGGTCTCCGGTGCTGGCTGCGCTTCCGTTCAGGTCTCACATGATGGTCTACAATAAGAGGGGGAACTCTCTCGTGTCCGCTTGTTTTCCCCCTTCTAGTCTAAACTACTTTCAAGAAGAGTAAATGTGGGTAAGCTGAGGCTTTGCGTTTGACTACTTTACTGAGGCTACTCTGAGACAAGGACTGCCGCGTAACTCGCACATCCACTGCCTCCAGACTCCGATGGCTTCAGACAACCGCCCAAATCCTCCCAGCACCTTTCTATCACCCTTCTGGGAAAAGCTGCCTTGGAGCAGGCTCCCATCCATCTGCCGCCGCACGGTCCGTAACTCAAAGCAACACACTCCCCACGTGCCGGTGCTGTGAAAATAACCTCTGCTGATGGCAGCTCCAGCCCAGCTACTCACTGCCACCGTTACTGCCGACGGAGGCTGATCTGTGCAGAATGATAAACACAGAGCGAGTCACTGAGGACACACAGGCCCCTGGCTATCCGATCGGACTGGGTTTCACCAGAAGCCCCTTAGAAAAGGCCTGAGACAGTCGGACAAACAGAGACACGCAATGAAATGCTTGTTGGCAGTGCTGTAAGCCATGGTGTTTCAGGAATTGCAGATGCAGGGTTTTCTATTCCCATCACTCTGCCGAGATCTCTTTAATCATTAGTCTTTGATGACTCCTCTGGAGTAATTTTGCCTTCATTAATGATTTCACTTGCCAAGGATGAATTCCGGCTTACTGTTCCAAAATAAGCCCCGCAGAAGCTCGATAGCTACGGCACGTGAACATGAGCAATTTTCCTTCACTATTAACCCTCAAAGCACCTCCACCCTCGAACACCTCGCAGGGCAAGACTTTCCACCACTCTCTCTTACCTACTGTCCAGTACAGAAGGACGTAGGTGGCGTAGGTGTACTGAGAGTGCCATCTCAGAAGAGCAATTCCCCCTTCCTTACTCTCCACGTGATTTCTACTACTTTCACTCCTCGTTGGCAAGCACAGCGTTTCCACACGCAGGCGGTCGGGAAGCTCTGCAGTGCCGTGAATACACGGCTCTATTGTTCATACAGATCACTGCAAACCCTTGGGGTGCCAACGGGGCAGTGAGGAGCCTCTGTGCAATACGATGCCCATTCCCAGTCACTCACCAAGTGCCTCGTAACTCCCGTGAGGACCGTGAGCTCCTCGTACAAAGATGTAAACCTCAGCAGAACGCCAGCACGCAGCTCTGCCTACAGGCTCCAGGGTTCACACGGGCTATTGCTTCAGGTCCACAGTGTTGAAGCTGCAGTAAACAACCCAAGACAGAAACCCCCAGAAGTCTCTACAAGTGTATATACGTGCGTATGGAACACGCACTGTGCGGTGGGCTCCTCTGTACTGCACACAGGACAGTGCAGGCAGTGTGGATATTACCGGGTTGCCTGCAGCACCCTCGTGAGGCACTGACACTTCTCCTTTTCCCTCAGTCCTGGCTTTCGAATGCCTCTCATTTTGTCACACCGAGCTTTGGCTGGAACAATGTTCTTTGGAACCCTGCAGTTATGATGGTCCAGCTGCACAGAATGAGGCCACAGATCCGCAGCAGGAAATCCTCTGCTTTCCAAATTCACCTTCTGACAGCAGATCTGTCAGAGACGCACTTCTTGCCATAGTCCTGGTCATCTCCAGGATCCAACACCACCACAAGCCTCAGGGCAGAAATCCCCAGACTTGAATTAAAACCCTCACACCCGACTCGAGGGCCTTCCTTTAAAGCCATCCTTGCGAACGATCGCAGACCTCCCACTGCCCAACACCAACTGACCTGGGCACTCTCAGTCACGCAGAGTGCCTGAACACGCCGTTCCACAGAGCTACAGTGGGGTGCAGAAAACGTGATTTCAGTTGCAAGACTGGGATTGACAGCGCCTGGAACTGGTGCCAGGTGTCAGCAGGGAAGCGGAGGCACCGCTGGGCTGAGAAGAGGAAGTCGCGAGCACAGGAAACAGGCCACAGGATGAGTATTTATTAGAACAAACTTCCTGCCGCTGACAACTCTCTCCAGTACCCTGCACGCTCTCAGCTCTCGCAGATGCAGCTGCAGATCTGCTCTTTCCCCTCAACTCTCAAAAAAGTGAAGAGCTGAGAATACCCCTCTGTGATCTGCTCAGCTCTGTAAACCCTGGCAATGCTGAGAGCGCTGGGGGCTTGGGGTTTAGACTGCATGTCCATCTGAGACCAGTAAACATCGAAACGTTAGGTGCCATCCAGATTCACTGCAGGACCACGCACAAATACTCTCGCCAAAGCATCCAGACCGCTGACATCTACCTTGGTAATGCCACGAGTCCAACAGGACACATTCCCTAACAGCACGGTACTCCCCATAAACAAAACCCAATGGAGATCCAATCAAACCTACCCAAGAGAGGCAGCAAACAAACCCAAACGTAAGCACAGCCGTGAACCACCAATGCTTTGTTCCAACACCCACCAACCCGGACGACATACTGAACCTAACCAAGGGCTGCGCTGAGTGAGACCAAACTGTGCCACCAGGCCTGTGTCTGGCACCCCACAAGAGCCACAGGCAGACACCCAGAGATGCAAGATACTCTTCCTGCCTCCAGCTATTTTCAGCTCAGGAATTCCTGGAGCCAGATGTAGTTCCTGTGCACGCAGTAATCCTCAAGGAGTACCACAAACAAACAGAGTCAAACGCTGGGCTGATGGAAACAAGTGGCAGTTGTGAAGAAGAAATGTCTCCCTGCCTCTGCTCCAGTTCAGCCAGTCGCAGACACTGCAGCTTTCAGAGACACCCAAGAGCTGTCCTCGGGTGGTAAAGCCAGCCACGCCATGAGAGAACATTCCAGTGAAGGCTGTAAAACTTCAGCAGCCTTCCTCCCCCGCAGCATGCAGAACAGACAGAGTTCTCCACAGCACAGCACTGTGGCTTCACAAGACCCACACGACTGCTTTGTGACACCACTGCCGCAGAGGAACGCGGACCCGTGAACTGGGCTGAACAGACCGGCATGGTGCAGGGTGCAGAAGTAATCTTTCTCAGTATACTGAAAGAGAGAGAGGTCCCCTTTAGCACTGTGCACAGAGCTGACCTAGCACAGGTTATGCCGGGCCAAGAGCATTGTAGGGGCACAGCTTCCAGATCAAAATGCAGCTGCCACTTCATCAGCTACCAAAGAGGAGCTCTCCAGGGGATCCAGCTACAACAATGCTCATCAGCCTAACAGAACGCCCTGTCCTGTCATGACAGGAGCCTCAGACATTAACTCCACATCCACTGACGTCACCAATGGTCTTGAGAACCGCTGACGAGTGCGGGACGTTAGCTGTGCTTCAGAAACTGCCCCCGCAGACACCTCCAGTCAAACGGGGGTCAAACGCGTTCAGAACATTAACGCCCGACAACTCTGAGGTCGCGTGTGGCTTTGAAAGCAGTTTACAGGCTGCACCCCAAGTCTCTGTGGCTTTCCCTGATCTCACACGGCTTGGCAGCAGCCATCCTTCACGGGTAGCGGAACACTTACCTGCGTTTAAGGAGGGCAGGCTGTCTCCACCCCTCGGGCCTTCAGTGGCCGTACACTCACGAACCAGCGCACACTACAAAAGGAAAGCGACCACGTTTACCGCGTAGCCAGGCGCCCTGATGGAATCCACAGCAGCTCAGGCATGGCACACTGGAACACAGCAGCGACAGCGAAACTTCCCAGCCCTCACTTGTGCTCTACGCTTCTCCTTATGTTTCTGTTCCAACCCGTTGCCACACAACCAGAGCTCGAGCAGACACTGAGGCAAAACGCGTTCAGCTGTTGCATTACAAATGGGGAAGCTCTCCTACCGATGATGCGGCAGAGGCCACAAGGATTTGGAGAGGGTGTGCGGGCAGAACCTGGCGTGCCCACCCTCTCTGAGAGCAAACACCATTAGTTTTCAAGCAAGGGAGGACGACTGACAGAAGAGCTTTGTGGTTTAAGCCACCTGTCACACAAGTGACCTGGGAGTGGTCTTTTACGAGGCCAAGCTTTGCAATACTGGGAGCAGAGGGTGCCCGTTAAAAACCCACAGGAATGGGGCTTGAAGGGCAGAAAACAGAGGAGCCACCCCAGGGAAAAAGAAGTCTTGTTTACGGCACCTCAAGGGAGAGGTGTGACTACACACAGTCAGTTACGATCAAAGTGATCAAAGGATGGGGAGGGAACAGGAAACTGAGGGCAGAGCAATACCCTGTACACTCCCATGACCAACTTCTCCATCTAGGAAGGATTAAGCGTAGGTGGTACACTGTTCCAGAAATTACCCTGTTTGGAAGGAGTCATTCAGGGTTGCAGTCCAGCTGCTCGGTCCAACTGTGTGCAGGGAACTGGGCTCCTACCTTTTGCTCCTGGATGTCTGTTGTGATGTGGTCTGTTTCCCCATCCTCTAGCTCTCCCATCTGCACAAGATTGACCTCAATGGTACCGACTGTCTTCCCACCATCAGAAGTCCTGGAACAAAGCGACCCCATGGCATTAGATCACCTGCAGCATCATAGTGCTCCAGGAAAAGCGCTGTCAGAAGACCCTCAGCCCCCTCTCCATTTTGTGTACCTGCAGTCACCCACATTGAAGTCATCCCTCACCATTGCCAAGCAAATGCTAACCAGGCACATTGTGTGTCCTCCACGTTCCCCATAGCAATGGGAGTTCTCGTTGAGAAACTGGGGATGGTTGGGTGCTACAAACAGTGGAAGAATCCGCAAACACTGCAAGTTTTCCTTCTGTGGGCCATCAGCACCCCAACAACGCCCTGCAAACTAGCTGCACAGCACCCTGCTTCATCCCCAGACGCAGTCTGTGATGAAAGGATATGCCCAGTAGGTCAAGAAACCTCCTGTCCAAGCAAACGTACGCAAGTATTCCGAGTATTGCTTTTGCTGTCCCCACACAGTAACCCTGCGGAATCCCTCAACCCTGGGCAGCCTGCTCCCGTGTTTGGTAGCTTTGCAGGGAAGAAATTTCTCCCAGTACCCAACCGAACCTTCCACTGGCACCACTTGAGGCCATCCCCTCTTGTCCCACCGTTTGTCACTTTGGAGAAAAAACAGTCCCCCACATCAACCTGAGGGGCAGTCAGAGAGAGCAGTAAGGTCTTCTCTCAGCCTCCTTTTATCCAGGCTAAACCACCCCTGTTCCTTCAGCCTCGAAGGACTTGCTTTCTAGACTCTTCACCAGCTCTACTTGGGACACAAAAAGCCACGGGATATCCACTGGACGTGGTTTACAGCAGGAAAAATCACTTACCTAAGAGTGAGGGTCAGCTGCTGATCTTTTGACTTTACCAGGTCTCCTACTCTAAAGGTTGTGGAGCCCAGGAAGCTTCTCTACAAAACAGAGTGCAAAAAGAAAAGACAAGGTCTCCGTTATCTTGTGGGGTTCCCATCGCGTTTGCGGGGGTCTCTGGGAAAGCTGCCCGACACCCAGGGCAGCAGGGCATTCCTACACACGCCTGCAGCCCGACTGCCACTGAGCTCAGAGCCCGGGAGTAGAGGCAGGAACAGCTCCCTTTTCCACCATGAGAAGTCCAACAACTGACAGCCCTACGGGTGCGAGATGTGCAGCCACGGGGGAATCAGCACCCAGTGCACAGAGGTGCAGCCTGCGTCTGCTTTCTGTGTTTCCAATACCTGCATCATGAACAACGCTGACCTTTCCGCCCTTCGCTGCCCTTGCGGTGCTTCCCTCCCCAGCCCTAGGCACCGCCACCTAGTACTCCAGATGGATTTTCTCATGGAGTTCAGCATGAGTTCATTAACAGCAGGGTGAAGGTGCTGTAGTTGGTGGCAGTGTTGGTAAGTACCCTTTATTTCCAGGGTAGGAAATAACCCCCACACATCAAGAAAACAGTGCAAACGTGTTAGGAGAAGCAGCGTATTCCGCCTTCTGATGAGCTCGTAACCTCTGCGCCCCGCACGGCACCAGGATCTCGTTTGGCCAGCCTGAGCAGCAGCTCTGCTCCCGCCCCAGGGACAGCCTGAGAGAAACCAACCGCCTGCAGCCGTCTTCTGCCCTCTTCTAGTGAATTACGTGTTCCACAGAACTCGTTACGAGACCTTAAGATCGAGCGGGATTCTTGCTGGAAAGCGATTCTGGTTTCACAGCATCCTGCTAGCTTTACTGTTGGAGCAGCCCGGCAAATCCCACAATAAACTGCCTCTGTCCCTGGATATTCAGATCACAGATGGATCAGGCTGCATGCAGGGAGCAACTTACCCCTTCAGGGGAAAAAGGAAGGGAATTTGTGGCTACAGAGAGACAGAACCGCCTCTTGTAAGAGGCAGCCCTGCTGCCTGCTGTTCTCCAGGTGAGCCAGCAGCACATGCAGTGCTCAAATGCAGACAGCACAGCTCTACCCAGGATAGGAGGTTCTGCCTATGAAACCCAAAGGTTACAGGACAACTCTGCACTTACTAAGCCCCAACACAGGTCTGCCATGTGGAAAAGCCCTCAGCCTGCGGCACTGGTAGGAAGGAGCCACAGCTGAGATCTCCTGCACTCGGACCGTGAGCAGCAAAGGGGAAAGAAGCCTCTGACCCAGAGTCCAGGGAAGGCTGGGGAAGAAGCGGGTGCTGACCGTAAAGTAGGAAACCTGCAGAAAAACACACCGCAGCCGAGCGAGCCAAGGCTGTGGCTGGCACTGCCAGAGCACTGCCGGTGCAGTCCTGACTTGAGACCAGCCAGCATGAGAGTGCACCTTCACTGAAATGCCACGGGGCCACAGTTAGCTCAGACTAGGTATCTCCTTGCTCTGCTAAGGAGGACGTGCTCTCGTACAAACACGGTCTGCCACACAGCACCCATCCAGCAGCTACCCTGGCACTTCAGACACTCTGACTTAACTCGCATTAGCAGCGGTTCCATTTGAAACGGGGGGGAGGCCTCAGAATTAAACTGATAGAGGTTAGGTCACCTGGGTCTCCTTGCTGCAGGACAGCAGAATCACAAACCCATTTAAGCAGCCTAAGAGAGATGACTCCTGTGATCAGGGCCCAGAAGCAATTACACTAGTCTCTTGACCAGCCCAGGAGCTTCGGTCAGTGCACCCACTAACCGACACTGAGCGTCATTCCTACTGCCCCAGGGTCAGGAAGCTGAAGGGGACAGAGCTGAACAACTGCAGGAGCTGACAAATTCCTGCTTCTGCCGTTCGGTACTCTGCAGCTCGTTCCAAACACGGCTTTCCTTGCTTGCCAGGCAGAATCCAACAGGCTGGTGAACGAGCCCACGGCCCAAATGAAGAGGTCCAGGGTACTGTTCAAGGGGGTCTCATTTCAGACAGTGCTGGAGAAGAGCTTTTCCACACCACTCGTGATAGAGTCTGCCCTGGCACCTGGACAGTCTAGACACCGTCTACCTTGGAGAGGGCTTGACAAACAGGCTTCAAGCAGAACTGCTGCTGCAGTCCCGACTACAGAGCAGTGCTCCTCTGTAATCTCTAGCCAGGTGTCCTAACACCACCCATCTGAAGACAGGAGCCTCGAGCAGTGTGATAAAGCAGCCCAGGCAGCCCAAGAGAAAAGCCTCCAGGAGCTGCATGACAAGGTGGCACACATGGATTGTGTCACCAAGACTCCACCTGCTGCCACGCTACAGAGGTTTGTCACTACGCAGGGCAACAAAGCTATGCCCCAGAGAAGCCTGGCAACACGGGAACATCGGCACCTTCAGAGTCTACAAACCCAGCCTTTCAGCTGCCTGCAGCTGCACGTCTGGCGCCTGCACCAGATGGAGGGAGGGTGATCTTCTGTCAGCTCCAGTAGGACCAATGTTTCCCACCGTGTGAAGAGTCCCCGTTATCCGGGTGACTCAGGGCTTCCCTCTGCCTTTGCCCCAAGTTCTACAGAGCTATACAGGAAAAGTCCTCCGCACCTCACCAGCGTAATTCCCTAACGGACACCCAAAGGCAGCTCCCCTAGCAGAGCCTCCTGTATTGGGAAGCAGAAGGGACAGCCCTCGCTCAGAGTGACTGCAGCATCTCGCTCGCACCCAGAGCACTCGTGTGGCAGCCACTGCCAGACTAGCTGGCAGCGTGTGCTGCAGGACCGTTTCATCTCAATGGAAACCCAGTAAACACGAGCACGGGGTTACACCAGGCACTGGGACCTACTTCTGCCTTCATTTTCTTCACTTAACCCAGCTTTTGCAGTAGAAAAGTTTGCCAGCTCCTGTTCAGGACAGTTGGGCAGAGCCATCTTTGTCTAATTGAGTGTCTGCGTCCACTGAGGACACAAAAAAATGAGTTAAGGAAAAGAATTGCTTACTCCGACCTCTGCTCTCGACTCCTTGTGGTCAGGTAGGACACTGGTGCGGACCTGAGGCAGAAAGAGAAGAAAAAGCAAGTGAAAGCTGACTGGGGGATTACTCTTCACTAAGAACGACAAACGCTCATGCACCCCGTTCCTCGCACTCCATGTTTTTTTTGGGGGTAAATTTAGAGGGGACACACGTGTACATGGGCTTTAACCACCATGAATTTATAATTCAAGCCCAACATTGTCCAGTTGCCCTGGAGGATGACTCTCACCACCACCTGTTTATCATTCTGATCTTTCCTGATGTTCTGAACGGACAAGGGCCGAGCTCAGCTGCCGCTTGCCTAAGATGAGCTTGGCTTTGAACTGCACAGTCCTTCTTCCAGTCTTTAGCTGGAACAAAAACGTTCAGCACGAATCATGGAAGAGCAGAGTACCAGTCCATAGAGTATTTTCTCAGAGAGTCCCTGCCTTGGCAGGCTGCTGTGCAAGGCATCCTGGCCCTCAGACTCTTGCCATCTACGGCTCTGCCTCCTCCCACCAGCATCGGTGTCTGCACGCTAACCCCGACGGGTAGCACCTGGTCTGACAGAGGAGTAAGGTGTTTCCGCTTCCTCACTATGAGGGGTAATCATTCAAGAAACAGGAAGGCAGAAAGCACCCTCTCTTCACTCTGCAAAGCGACTCAGCAGGGCATTCTAAAACCCAAGGAACTGCTTAGGGTGATGCTAAGGGGCTCTGAGGAGGAAGCCCAAGTACCTTGCAAGAATCAGCAGTATCAAACACACACTTGGAATCACTGAACTGTCATTCCAACTTTTGCTGGATAAAGCCTCAGTCCAGAACCTGCTCCTGGTTTTCTGACCCAGCAGAAAGGTGGCCAAGCTGCAAACCTGAGCAACCTACAGCAGGAGCCTTCCCTGTAAGAAGGCTCCAAATCCCCAAGAGGTAAAGAAGGAATAGGATGTGGCTCGTTTGCAGCTCCAAGCTCAATTTCTTCTGTGTCAGGAGCAGGCAGGAGTAGAAAAACGACAGCAGAGAAAGCACCTGCAACCTTCTGTTAGAGCCCAAATCCTCCTCGGTTCAACTACCTGTTTGTTCTCCTCTGGTTTGTAACTCAGCCCCAGGTACTGCATTTGGTGGGACTGGCAGCAGGAGACTGCCTCCGGCACGTGCGTGGGGAGTCGCTGCCCGGCCCTTTCTTGTGACTCGCTGGTGGGGTTCCCAAACACCCATGCACTCTCAGAACATGGCAACCACTCAAGCACTGGAGCCCTGTTCTAAACTGCTCACCTCAGCCCAGGCAACGCACCAGCACAAGCACAGAGACAGTCCACCACCAGGTATAAAACACTGGACACAACCGAGCCCCAGTCCACAGGGTGAACGAGGACAAAGAGGGAGACAACGGATTTGAAAGAGCCCACCCAGGGCACTGCCCCACCAAACCGGCCGCTGTTCTTTTCAAACCCTTCCACAACCAACTTCTAGCAGCCCCCAACGCCCGAAGCAGCTGCAGAGCACCGACGCCAGCAGACGCCTCACCGCTCTGCCACAAGTTCGGGTCTCATTACCCGCTCTAGGCTTTCCTGAGCAAACCTCTCAACGGTTTATTTACTCGGCACCGGGGCACAACCGACCTCTCCTGCAGCGAGAGCCATCACAGCCTGACCTTCCCAGGTGAGAGGTGAACGAAGCCAGCAAGAGAGCCAGCTCATAGCCCAACTCCAATACAAAGCGTTTATGACACATGCTCCTTCCAGGGACTTATAGTGTGTGAACTGGCACGGCTTTCTGGTACCCACAGCCGGCCACACCAGGGAGAACACCAGTGCACTGCTCTGGATGCTCAGGATACAGGACAGCACAGCCTGGGCAGTCACGCTCCCAGCGCGCTCGTGGCGGGCACATCTACCTGTCAAGCTTTGTGAGGCGCGGTGCTAAATTTAGCTTTAATTAACTGTCCTTTAGCACAAGGCAGCCTTGTAAGAGTCTTCCAGCCGTTCAGGGCAGTCTGAGCCACATCCACACGCTGCCAAGGTTCAGAAAGACTGAGTCATCATCATTGCTGAAACTTCTGTTCCTGCCCTTAATTAAAGCCTCTGCGTTTCAGTTTGACGCTCAGAAGGCACTAAAGCTTTGCCAGACACGCCGACAGAACCCTTCACAGTCACTCTAGATCTACCTCACCCAATCAGCAGTGGCTGCCAGTGACTCCCCGGAGCTGACTGTTGGCTGTTCAAAGGCAGTGCCCCGTCACACGCTCCTGGCAGCGCACAGTAAGGGGGTACCCACCACGCCAAGGAAAGCAGAGAAGAGAGGCCACTGACAGCAGTTGCTGATAAATGGACTTGGACTCTACCCATACAGCACCCTCCAGGAAGGTATGAACAGCTTTATTCCCCCGGTATAACCTCAGGCACAAGAGGACAGGGTGTACAGTCATTTTTACCTTTACCTGCTCTGGACCGTGACCGTCCACACCTTCCTCTCCCCCACAAGCTCCTTGAGAACAGGAAGCGACGCTGAACTCTAACACAACTAACGCAACCACCAGCACTCCAGACAGCTGCTATGGACAGCCCATCCCCATCCTCACCACCACCTCTGCCTGCCAGCCATCCCCAGCCCTTGATGTAACGGCCCAGTAAGAAGGGACAGGTTCATGACTCTAAACTGAAAAAGCTGACACTGTTACTGGGTTCTGCAAGGGCATCGATCGGCTTTTACGGCACAGATCCCATCCCGGCACGTGCAGCAAATTCATTTTAAAAAGCAGCTATTGATGAGGCCCTGCACATTCTCCAGCTATTTATCTTCATCACAGGGATTAGCAATTTGCCAAACAGTTCAGCCCTGCACAGTCAGCAAAGCACAACGCTGCCATCGATACGCCGCTGGATACCTGCTGTCGGCAGGGAGGCCGATGCCAGCAGAGTACTTTTCCAACCTCTGGGGCATAACCATTTCTAAGAGTCCATGCAAAGCAAAGAAAATCTTGCCCCATCAGCCTGCCCTTAGTGTCACAGGGCTCACAGTTCCCATGGAGGGGTGCTGAGCAGAGACACCAAATTAAACTGAAGACAAAAACGAGGCGAGGCAATACTGTTAACGTCAGCACTGGCTCAGCACACGTGATGCTCAGCAATAAGGCCTCAAATGAAAGTGACAAGATATGAGCTATGCTTCCCTACTCCATGTGTGTTCCTTGCTGAACCTCACGCAGTAGTCTTCAGCTCATCAGTCCAGCCTGTCCATGCCCTTCTGCAGAGCCTCCCTCTTTCAAAAGACCAACACACCCAGTTCATTTGGTGTCTGAAGTTTACTGGATGCCCTCATCCAGATGACCAAGTAAGATGTTAAAGAGAAGAGGTGTCAATACTGAGCCCCAGGAAACAGCACTTGTGACTGGGGGCCAACTGGATTTACCTGCCTTGCCCACCACTCTTTGGGCCTAGCCAGCCAGGCGGCTTTATATCCCGGGAACAGTGCCCTCATCCAAGTATTGAAACTGTCTACTGATGCTCTGCCAGGGTAAGATGCAGCAGTGCACTGCTTTCCAGGGAGGAGACAAAGCTGTGCCTCGCTGCACCCAGCTGAGTCTTGGCTGGGAGCTAATGCAGACCTGTGCTTGTTTTGCATTATAAGATCATTGTCACTCCCTCTCCGAGCAGCTGCTAGCAACAGCTGACCTCTGCACTGTGGTTCAGTGCACGCAGCCTGTACTCATGAAGAAACACCTACAAGTGATGGTTTGAGCACTGTGGGGAATTCAAGCACCATCTCTTCTCAGCTGCGACGCACCCAGCCGTGACAGGAGTGACACAGCACTCGCCCGCTCAGGGACCCCCGTGTTGCAAAGTGCCCACTGACTGAGGCAGCACTGCCTTTGTAAGAGAGCAGAGTGTTGCCAGCAACAAAGGAATGAGAGGCAGGCTTTTCTTTCACCTCTTTTTGGAGGGAGGAAACCTTCTGCAGTCTTAGAGGGGCACTGAATATTCTGGGTAGGCGCTCAGTCACGGTTTCAGCGTAACCCGTACCAAACGCGCCTCCAGCAGACCTGCTCCAAGCCCTCAGCCACTGCAAGCAGCTAGTAAGCTGGTTGCTCTCCTGCTCCCCCCAGCCAACACCTCTAGGATTCACCCTTCAAAGTGTGTTACACAGGAGAGCTCCAGAACACCCGCAGAGTGAAAACCCTCCTCCAGGCGCTCACGATCCTTGTTGCTCCCTGCTTGCTGTCGGTCAGCAATTCAAGTCCTAGACAGCAAGTTGTTGCTCCTGTCAGCAGGCTGCCAACGGAGCGTCCCAGGGGCCAGCCAACAGGGGGTCAGCGCTGGCTCAAGTCTGGGCACCTCAGGCTGATTACAGTACCACTACCCAAAGATGACTGGACAGACCCCACAAGCCCAAAAAGCAGCTGAGGAAGCACAGATGCTGTGACAGGGCACACCCCAGAGAACGCTCACCTCTGCACCGGTTAAGAGGTTGTAGAAGAGCACGTGAGGGCTTTTCTCTCACAGTTTGTCCCCGCACCCCCAACTACCTAACCGTGCGTACCGCTTGAACAAGAATCCCCTCAGTCTGTCCCAGCACCCTGCTCCCCTACAGATGCCGACTATAAGCCAAGTGATCCAGCTGAATTCCAGGGGTGATGAGCAGCAGTCAGTGCCTGATGAGCAGCCAGTCACTGCTGTTTCTCTCTGGTGTGTGATGCACAACATCAACAAAGGCAGCACTGCTGGAAGACGTGCTCCCAGGCAATATAAAACCACCAGAACACACGCTTCCACATCAAACCTTGAGAGAAACTGCACTGTGATGCTGACCATCTCGAGTGATTAATGGAAACGCCCAGTCTTCGCTGAATAAACGGGTGCTTTGTAACGTCTAGCTGCAGCCATGAAAACCCTTCCCACAGACACCAGTGTAAGTCAAACACAGCACTGCTCACACCAGGGAGACAGCTATTTGAAAGGAAAGAAGTCCGTGTGCACCTAGCACAGGCATTTCCACCAGGCCCAGGTCCTCAACACATGGGAACGCTCGCTCCACATGTTAAACACAGGGAAAACAATCTTGCTGCCTGAAGCTAGTCCAGACCTTCCAATACTCCACACAAGATACTCGCCACTCCTCTGACTCACGGGAGCAGCTGAAAACAACAGCTCCAAGTAGAAACTCCTCTGCAGCTGGGGTGGTGTCCCCAGTGCAGCCCCTCAGCTGAGCTCCCCCTGGAAGCAGGTAGTACCCTTCTGCTGGGAGCTGGATGCGCTGCCTCCCGGAGCCTGCAGCTCAGTGTTTGGATGAGTTATTTTAAGTGAGGAACAGAAACAGCTAACTACGGGCTCCCACAGTGGCCGAGGGTCATCAGGAAATTACCCCCCCAGAAAGCACCCTGTTTCACACAAACTGCCTCCTCCCGAGGTAGCTTCCTAATGCTCCCGTTAACCTTGGAAAGCTCAGGCTGTGGAGCAATTCTGCTCAGCCCATCAGTCTCAGCAGTCTCTTCCCACTCCCTCGGGGAACTCCAGCAGTGGATTTTCCTGGCAGTTACCACTGCTGGCAGCTCCAGCAGCATCACCAGAAAAGAGTTTTGTGGAAGAGCACGAGTTCCCCAGGGGCTGCACTGTGTTCGCAGCCAGGGTCTGTCTGTCGCCACTCTGAGATCCAGAGGAGATGCTGAGAAAAGCCTCTGGAAGAAGCCACACCGTGTGCACACTGAACGCATCTTCTCTTTAACCCCTCTCCCTTCAAAAGCGGCCACTCCCTTTCCAACCGGCAGTAGGGTCCTGAGAAGGGACTACTGTGCCCAGAGTTCCCACAGGCTTTGCCTGCACTGTGAGTGACCCCCACCCGAGGGGAGCAGGAATTTTCCCACAGAAAGCCCCAGAAGTGCCTGGGAAAACAAACATTCCCAGTGATCCAAACACAAACACTCCCAACTACCCCAACAGAAACCTTTCCAAAACAAGCCACAAAGGAAGGATGTGCAAGCTCGTTCCTTTCTACCTGAGAGCCTGTCATTCTTGCGCTAAGCTCGCGTTCCCGGGGTTAGCTCTCAAGTGTGTAGATACTCCAGTAACCTACGGGGCAGCAGCGGCACTCAGACAGCCTCGGATAGCGCGCCAACCCTCACAGAACCACAGCACCTCAGCATTAAAAGCTGACAGTGCAACCAAACCCCTGCAACAATGGAATCCAAAACGATTCCCCTTTAGCACTGACACTGATGTCCCGGACCCTCACGAATCAGTAAGAGCAGCAGCCACAGGAGAGCTCTGGGTCACCATGCAGAGGTTAAATCGGTTCTCTTTCTCAAGCCTCAGGTTACAGGCTCTGTTACCTCTATTCCTGTCTGGGCCAGAAACATCTTGTGCAGGATTACTCAGTGGTGTGCTCTCATTCTATTCCACACACTCCTGGCATCAAGCAGAGCAGCACCTCTCACTGCTCAGGAACACCCCTGCCGATTCATGCAGCCAGTGAAGCAATAGTAAACAGCTTATCCCAACGGCTGGGTTCTTTTTCGATTCCCTAAGACGGACACTGCAGGTGCAACAGAACAGAGCCCATCCCCTGCCAACCTATTTCCCCAGCTCGCAAAGCTGCTAAGGGCAGACAAACAGCAGCACGGGGAGAGGCTTGGTCCCCAGTGAGCTCCACGCAAGAAAGGACAGAAAGCACTTACCGTGTCCTGACATTTGTCTTTGACATCGTAGACTGTGAGCTTTATTTTAGTCTCTTCATAGATGGGGTATTCGGGTGGGAACGTCACGCCCGTCAGGAACAGCGGATCTCTGGTACCCTGTGTGACGAGAGCGAGCGTTCAGCCAGGGCATGGCCGTGCGATGCGCAGCATGTGTGCTGTAGATCGACAGGAACCACAGGCTCTCTGAAAGAAATCTCTCTCCAGCAGAGATGTGCACAGCTAAGATTTATCACAGCCACGCGAAAACCAGACAACTTGAAATCTCAGCAAGGAAAACCTCAAAACCTTTCCACCAAGTCTGGGGGTCTGCAAAGATCCAAGCACCTCCGAGGCAGAGCCGAGCAACAAGCCTTGAAATGCTCAGCCTGCCCATACCAGTACCCGAGATACCACCTCCGCTCTTCTTCTTTCTCCCGTGACACCTCCTCAAAGCTCTGCAATTCCACGCTCATTGACGTGACCCAAGGACACACCTCACACACGGGAAACAGGCCAGAGCCCCACTGAGTCACAGAAGATGCCTGCAGGAATGCTAGGCATGCTCCCTGCGCTGCCTCAGGGACTCTGATCTCAAGGAGGGCGTTACAGGACTCCTCTTCAGGCGGTGGGGGGGTAACACTCCTGTGCTCCTTTCACATCGTGGCTACATCTGAGAGCTGCTGTGACTACATTACAGCCTCAGATACGCAAACAATTAAATGAGTCATCAAGTGGTGTTTATCATCTTTTCCTGCTCAGTAAATACAGGACCTTGCAGGATAAAGGCTCCTTCTCCTGAGGAAAAGAGCTTCCCTGTGCCCCTACCCTCCCTTCTTGACACAAGAGATTCAGGGGTCTGTTCAGAGCCAGGGCGCTGTGTTAGGGCCTCCTATTAGGAGTGTAAATTAAACTCCATCCTTCACAGAACATCACCCCGGGCAGGCTGAGAGCAGACACCCTGATCAGGTACAGCACGTGTGAGCTGAGCAGTTTCCGGGTGGCTAATGCCCCACCAGTTGGATTAGTAATTGGTTCAAACCGGTGACACAAGGAGCTCAGGAAGTTCTCTCTCTGTATTTAGCAGTCAAAACACGGCTTCACCAAAACACGTGTGTATTTATTGACACTCGAGCTTCCCTGTTCCTAACGAGTGTCTCCAGTGAACTAGGCCAGTCCCACCCCAACTGCCTGCTCACGCTTACTTTCGCTGTGTCTGGCGGCGATGCTTGCAGGGCAAAGCAAGGGCCAGCCAGGACACCTCAGACAAGTTCTGCTGTAACGTGGGATGCAAGCGACTAGTCATTTCAGATGCAGTCACAGACGTTACGCACACACTCCTCTCCCCAATTACACGAGTGGGACAGTATGTTTCAGATCGCGGGAGCACCAGCTTTCCGAAGGACAAAGGAGGGCAGAAGTGTGGTGACCGGCCGTGACACACACCTACGTGTGTACCTTCTGTACTTCAACGGCCCAATCACCACACTTCTAATTCAGTTTTATTCTGTGTTACCCCGTCCTTTCACAATAGCAACTACCCCGTTTCATTCCAGACCAACGTCTGAACAGCCAGCTCTGGCTCTCTGCTTCTCCTTGGAACAACAGGTCCTTCACGAGCAGCCAAGTTCTTTTCTAACTGTTTACCCTGGTTAAACGCCAAGAAGTACAGAGCACTGCTAGGTGTGCTCTCACTGCCGCGGCACGCTGGTCTTACCCGAGACTGTGCACCGACTCGTTTCATTTCCCCCTCGCTTTCTGAGCAAGAAACGAGCAATTCATCCATCACTGTGCTAATAGGATAAGACAGACTCTCACCTCCACGATTTCAGTGCTCGAATACCTCGTCAAGACGTGCTCTGCTGGGTGCGCCACCGACACTTGTACGAATGTGTTCAGCTTCCGATCACGCGTGGCGGCCACTAGGTCCTTGCACGCTGGAGACAGCACAGAAGAAAAACAAAACACTCAGAAGAAAGCTGGGAAAACACTGCCAAAGGCACGGGACAAAGCGGACTACGCGCCGGCTCCCGCTTAAACCTCTGGAGACGAGCCTGTGGAACAGAGGAAGTTCCTGGGAAGCAGCTCTCAGAAATAGGAAGTCACATGCTGCAGACCTGAGCCGAGATTTCGTTTCCACTGAAAACACTGGCAGCTTCTGCAAAGCTCCTGCCAGAGGCTGCCAGCCCCGGCGCCTGCCTGTGCGTGCGCACAGGCGCTCCTCACACGCCGCGATCGCAGGTAATTGCACACGAGCGCTCATTCAGTCTGACACGGAATCTCTCAGCACTCTAATCTGATCACCTCTTGCCCAAGGGTTTTCACAGGACATGGCCATTTTAAACACATCCTGAGCCAGATCCCTGAGAGCAGCGATCAGGTGAGTTTATATAGTCTGAACTCTGCAGAAGAAGTGGAATCCACACGTCTGGGAGCAGACTGCTGAATGCCTGCCTGTGTTGTCAGTCGCTGGTGTGTAAGTGAGGAGGATAATTGCATTCTGGGCACAGGACATCACTACTAACACTCCCTCTAACCCGTCAACATGACAAAATCAGCTCTGTTCAACAGTTCACCTGGACCCTGGGCTCCCAGCCGTGCTCACGGGGCTCCCAGGGACTCTGCTCACTCTCCAGCTCTTTTTTCCAGCCAAAAGCATGAAAGCACCAAAGGGCGAAGAAACAAAAGCACCTTCAGCTGCTCTGCAGAGCGGATGTGGACGAACCAGGGCATTTTGTGGCAATGTAAACAGGGATCATAGTGATAGGAACCCGCCCAGCGCTTTCTGCGGGGCATCAAACCACTCCAGCATCGTGGAAGCTGGAGGGAAGGAAAGCAAAGTCCATGGTCTCAGCTAGGGTAATTGTCAAGAAAAAGAGCTGAGGACCTGTTCTAAAGCCACTGCCAACTGGGGGCTTCCTCAAGTGCAGGTGACCTTTGCCATTCTGCAAGGCAAGTCAGATTATCCTCACAGCAAGCAAATCTCTTCTGATGGGAAGCCAAGGCGAGGAAAGGTCTGATACACATAAAGGCCAACGCAGCTTGCTTTGTGCTTGCTTTTCCTTTGGCCTTGGACCTGCTGCCCGAGAGGATAAAGGGGAAACTGGCAGAAGCATGTTCCCCGCTCTTCCACAACAGTTTGAAGGGGCCGAGCAGGCAGCTCCAACCTCCACAGGCTATGCTGAAGCTCCTGCTTTAGCCTGAAGTGACAATGAAATCTGCCGGTAGACAGACACAGACTGACCCTATTCACAAGGCAGTGGCTGACGGGGGCAAGAGGGGGGGTTGTGCATCATTAACTCCTTATGAAACGGCAGACACAACAGTCCCTGACTGAAAGAGCAAGTTAGCAGCATGCCCCTGCTGCTGAGAATCACCACGTTATTGGGATAGCTCTCAGTATGAGCAGTGCTTGATGCGAGCTAAAGAACTGGGAGAGTGAATTAACTGAAAAGCAAAGGCGGCTACCACCACACTGACACTGACCACAGACCACTGACCTTTCCAGATGCTCCCCTGCGACCCCTGCTCTCACTCCACCACCCAACCCTTAAGCACCCTGCTCTGTTTCAGGATTACAGCAGTGCAGGGCACGTTCGCAGGAGAATGGCCAGAGAGCTCGCGCTCACTGCCAGAACCCAGAACACTGACAGACAGTCAAGTCTTTCACAGCCATCACTAGCACGTGGTGATAGGAAGCAGCTCACCCACAAATCACGGCTCGACTTCATTTTGGGATGTGTCACAGGCACTACCCAGATGGGAGCCATTTAATGGCCTTCAACTGCAGCAGCCAGATTTGCACCAAGCGGTCACCGCGTTTGTGGTATCTCAGCACACGAGGTCATTCGACAGCGCACTAACCCAGTCCTGAGGTCATTTTCCTGCATAGCAGCAGCTTAGCAACGTGGTCTTGAGTTTCATCGCATGGAGACAACAGGGGGATCATCGGTCTGCACAAAGCCAGAACTCCTTGGGAGACCCCAGGGCAGGAAGAGCAACCAAACACAATGACACCTGCCAGTGCTCCAACAGCTGAGCTTCTCTTCTTAGTCTTGATACTGAGCTACTGCTCCTCACAAGTACCCTGTCAGTCAGACATGACATTCACCCGTGTTGAAATCAGCGTTGGCCCAGAACCGAGGGTTTGCTGTGACACACAGAATCGTTTCTGTGGGGAGATACCTTTAATCCCTTTAGGATGCTCAAGTCCAACCCTTTAGTCATCGCTTCTCCCCAGAACGGCCCAACTGAACTAACCAGAACTATCCGTACCAAGAGCAGATGTTGTTTGCTGTACCCTGCCACAGCCTGGCAGCTGGCACAGCCCCATGCTGCATCACTGCCCTTCCAACTATTTAACTAGCAGGACCTCTGAAAATCGCAGGTGGGTTCAGAGCAGCAGTGAACACTGTGGACAGAGTGAAACAGAGCTCGTCTGTGCAAGTGGAACGCCAGCTCCTTACACCCTCCACACAACCACAGAACCTTAGGGGCTGGAAAGCACCTTGAAACATCTAGTTCAAACCCCCCTGCAAGAGCAGGACCACCTAGGTTAGGTCACACAGGGCCACAGTTAAACACAACCGTCGGGCACTACTGCCGCAGCACTCCAAAAGAAATCACTAAGGGTATGAACACGAAAGGCAGGCTAAGGCTGTTCTGCTACCTGCAAACACAACACAGGAAAAGCAGATAACAACTCCGTCTCCATCACAAGCTACACCCAAGCAGACCACATGTGAGTCACCGTGCTCTGCAATACTTCAGCATGCTCAAATTCATCCTGGAAAAACTCATCAGCAGAGCTCAGCCGAATGAGGTGGCAGCCTGTACTTACACGCCAAAGGTCTATGAATCCACTCATTGTGACCACTGACTCAGTGTGCAAAAGCCTGAGTCACCCATCCCCCCCACGATCCCATCGCCTCCAAGCCTACCGGCACACACCGAGTGTTTGAGGAAGGACTGCAGCAGGACCCGTTCACCCCCCATGATCCCATCTCTGCTGATGCAAAATCATAAACACTGTGCTTGCTTTTTGTCTCCCGAATGATCTGCTCCCGCTCCTAGCTCACTGCTAGAGGACTGTCCTCGAGAGCAGGGCACACGAGGAAAGGAGCGAGGAGTCCTCCAGACAGCATCTTACAGCCTGCGCTGCAGGTGAGAGAAGACCAGTTGTGAAAAGGGCAGTGAGAAGGCGAGAGTGAGCTCAGAGGAACAGAGATGTGCAGGAGCCGGTTTATGGGGAACACTCTAACCCTCTGCATACCTGCTCCGCAGCTTTGCGGGTAGAGTCCCTGGGTATTTAAGGCTTTCAGCTGTCAGAGTCCCTGCAAGCCTGCAGGTTGGCCTCTGGGCACATGCCAATTGCCTCAGCCCTGACAGTGCTCAGCAGCTCGGAGCCAGTCCAAGGCCCTGTCAGAAACCACCAGCCACATGCCTACCCTGACAGTCTCAGGCTGGCAGGCAGCGGCGGAGCACAGCCGCTCGTCCATGCTCTGCACAACATCGCTGCCCGTTTCCTTCACAACAGACCCAGCGGGGCGGCTGGAGGAGAAGTGGTGCCAGTGCCCTCTTTAATTCACAGAGCACTGGACCGCAAAGAGGCAGATAGCAGGCAGACCCCCAGGGGGATCAGGCTGCCCGCTTCCAGCGCAACCACCAGAGACTGCCAGGACCTGCACAAGGCCAGGGCAGACAAGCAGATACTTCAGTCTTCCTCTTGAAGCTCTCCCACTTTGATTTCAGAGAGGATCACTGACTGACAAGGGGTCCAAGAGGGGACAAAAGGCAACTGGAAAAGTAATCCCTGCATTTTACACAGCAAACGCCGGAGCGCTTAGTGACAGCGCAAGGATGGAAGCTGCCTGCAACGACTCGAGTCCACACAGCCGGCAACAACCTTAAACACTCTGATTTCAGTGTCGCCACGAGGGATTATGCAGAGTTGAACAATTGCTAGACCAAGACAGTAGACACCCTATCAACATACAGCACAGGGCACGAGAGTCCGTGGCCAGGCCATCACCAACAGCGAGCTCTCAGAAGCCTCAAAGTTTCATGCAAAGTCCCTGCCATGTCCATCACAGCATCAGTCTTGAGCTGACTCAGTTCAACCTCAGTCCAGGCAGGGTTAGATACAGCAGACTGCCTCCGGTTGGGTTTCAGCCATGTCCAAGAACAGAGACTTCACAGGCACCCTAGAGTGTCTGTGCCAGTGTCTGATCACCCTCACAGTAAAGAGGTCTGTGTGGGGCAGTTACGTTTCCACTGGGTTTCCTGTGTTTAGCTTCAGTCCAGGCTTTTCCCTTTCACTCCTGGCATCCCAACAAACTCTGTCCAGTCATTCCAAAACACTAGCTGTTCCTCAAACCTGGCTAGAAGGAAAAACAGACCTGTAGGACAGCAGCAGAGAAGATCCCAGCGCTGAAGCACCGGCGCAGGGAACCTCTGGAAAGGGCCCATACCCAAGCTCAGGGGCACAAGGGAGCCGGGTTTTAGGCTGAACTAAGTGTAAAACTTTAAAGCTAGCAGACGCTGCAGTTCGACTGAAAAAAGCCCTTCCAGCAGCGGCAGCAGCAGAGCAGTAAAGGATTTATGAAACCGTGGTTTATTCTTAGCAATGGAACCATGCAGCAGGCTAACATCCACTGCTGCCGACCTTGTGCGGGCACTGCACGCCGCCTAAGCCTCCCTGCTCAGCAGGGCAAGGAGGTAAAAGAACAGGAATTAAGCAGTCAACTACATTCTGAAGAGTTAAGATGTCAGCTCCCCGGGTGGCAGGGAAAGGTTGGCAGCAGCCAGCAGTGCCAGGACTGCCACCCAAATCTCCGTTGTAGGTAAGGAAGTCTTGCAGAGCTGTCTGTAAGAACAAACCAGGAGCTCATCCCTGTCTGGCTTGTCGCTCTGTGCAAAAACGTCTGAGAGGCCCAATTCACAGGAAGGGTCTAAATACACTTCTTCACTGAAGCCAGCTTCCTGGACCGGCAGAGGAATCGGTCACGGGCACAGAGCCACCAGCTCATGCCAGAGCTGTGCCTGTGGTCATGCGATGGGAGAGGGGAGTCAGTGCCAAGCTCATCTAGGATGCTGCTGCTCATAGAACAGTCCTTTCACTGCTGAGAACTGCTAGGTCAGCCCCTGTGCTCCCCTTCCCAGCTCAGCTGCTGAACTCACATACCCCCACCTCTCACTCTGTGCTACTGCCCTGGCACCCTAACCACCTAGCAGGCTACACACAGGCACCCCCACTAATCACATCTCCCCGTACGAGCTCGAAGAGAACAGCACAGGAGGCATGCTAGGGAATCCGAGCAGCTTCACTTGAGAACATGAGGCTGAAAAGAGAGGCCAGTCAAGCCAGGCTGGCAGGACACGCAAGCTGTGCGCAGCAGGAGGCCTGCTTTCTGGGAAAAGCAGGAAAGAAAACACCGAGAAAAAGAGCAGAGAAGCACAGGCCAAAAATAGCCCCTGGCTTCATCCGCTGCCCTTCCACATCCCCATGAGCGAGTCTGAAACACGGGGCTTCACCACGACAGTAAAACTCCCTGTCCCAGCCAGCAGACAGCCGGAATCTCAGAAGGCAAACATGACACCCAAACACAGACTGCCTCACAGACTGGGGGACCCACTGAACTGTCCGGGGGTTCTAACGTCCATCTGAGGAGAGAGTGCGCCACTGAAAGCTACTCTCAGCCCCTGACGCCGTGCTGCCACAGTCCCAGCGGGGCTCAGTGCAGTCAGCAGCTCCCGGGGGAGGAAGTCGCAGTCTTTCCCATCTCATACCTTCTCCCCGCATTTCTCCCGATGGATTTCTCTTTTATCTGTGCTTTGCTATTGCTGGGAAGAAACAGCTCCCAGTACACAGTACTGGGACGAGCAGCTTTGACTGACCATGGAATTCGTGTGGGACTGGGCAAGATCCACAGGAGCTCCCAGTGTTCCAACAAAAGGGTGCGATACCAATAGAGAAGGGTTAGAGCAGCACGGGCCCGCCCGTCATCTCTGTGTTTTCATGAACGCTGTTCCTACCACAGCCAGCACTTCACATTTCCCAGCACAGAGGGCCTTATGGATGGCTGTAAACATCTCAAGGGCTGAACTTTTCCACGGCGCCCAGAGACATGACAAGGGGGAACGGGGATGCTCCAGAACACCAAGTCCCACCTGAACATACAGCAGCTTTACTTTGAAGACAGCAGAGCATGGGAACAGGCTGTCCAAAGAGGCTGTGGACCCTCCTCTGGAAATGCTCAAGACCCACCTGCATGTGTCCCAGTGCAGCCTCTCCTCGTGAACCTGCTCCAGCAGAGGGGTTGCAGTAGGGGGTCTCCAGAGGTCCTTTCCAAACCTGCCACTGTGGGAAGAGGCTTCCCGTTTGATCCAGAGGAAGGGTTACTTTTCTCCCCAAGACTGACTCAACAGTGTGATTACTGCTGTGATTTTCTCAGACCTGGCTGACACAATGCAGTATCGGTTACTCATCGACTCGTAACGTGATGAAGCAGAGCAATAACACACTCAGATGGGAACACTCCCCTCAGACCCCGACTTCCATGACAAGCTTGAGGTACAGCTCAAAATAGTACTTCCGCTCATCACGAAGGAACAGCTGCTGCTGAGAGCATCCCTGACTGCTCCACAGCTGCCAGAGTCACTCAGTCACGGTCTTTGAACAGCATCCACATGTCCTTTAGGGTCAGCGTGCAGAGCCAGACTTGCCTCAAGACCTGTCCCAAGGGATGCCTTGGGAGTATTGCTCTGGGAAAAAGACAACAGGCCACTATAGAAATTCCTGCCCTGACACCGAGTTCCATCTGGGCTCGAGGGCTGGGACCTTTTGAACTGCCCCCAAACACAGACACTCCAAGATAAACACCTGTACACAGCCTAACCCTGTGCACTTCAAGGGTGTGGGAGGGCTTCTCAGCTCCGCTGTGCACTATGTTGGTTTGCCATCCAGGGCCAGACACCCTTGTCATGCCTTTTGCTCCATTCCTTCTCTTCACTCCACACTGCAGACTGACACCCACCACCTCCTAGTGCTTCACAGCACAGTGCATAGAATCATTAGGGATCAGAAGGGACCTCGAAAGATCATCCAGTCCAGTTTCTCTGCCACAGCAGGATCACCCAGACCCAGTGGCACAGGAACACAGCCAGGCAGATCTGGAACATCTCCAGAGAAGGAGACTCCACAACCCCCCTGGGCAGCCCCTTCCAGTGCTCTGGGACCCTCCCTGAGAAGAGGTTCCTGCTGATATTGATAGGGAACCTCCTCTGTTCCAGCTGCACCCAGTGCCCCTTGTCCTAGCACCAGATGCCCTTGAGAAGAGCCTGGCTCCATCCTCCTGACACCCACCCCTCACAGATTGAGAGACAGGATGACTTGAAAAGCAAAGCAACAAGATGAAGTTTGAGACATATAACCTCCCGACAAGCTGCATGGTTCAAAAACCAGCCCTGTTTCCAGAGTCCTCAGGAATATTACAGCCTAAAAGCTTAGCCAGAAGGAAGCTCTGGCTCTGAAGGAGGCAACAAGATCGGGTACCCTCCTGAGAACACTCCAGTCCATCGCTCTGGAAACCTGTAATTCACTGCAGCCTCATTGCTGGCTTTACCCTCAGAACAAACAAACCCGACCCTCAAAGCCTTACTGCACCTTAAAGCAGACAGGCAGCTGTGTTTTTAGACATTCTATAAGAACACCTCACAGAGCACTGGGGATACAGCTACTGCCATGGGACACAGCCCCTGGGCAAGGCTGTTCACTAATCCCAACTGCAAATATTGACCTTTGCTGTCCCAGCGTGAATTACACAGCATCCAAACACTGCCCAGAGGCTCTCTTCTGTTCTGCTTACCCGGTGGTTCCATTTCTGAAGGCTATTTATTGGTGGAAGCCTGACAGAAGAGTTAAAATACCCTTCTGTGCTTTGAAGAAGTCATTACAACCACCAACGGACACAAGCAGGCGCCTGTTTGCATTCCCACCTCGGCTACCTCACTGGTGTCAAGCTGCTCTCACAGTGCACGTGAACAGAATTATCAGCTGTTCCTTCAGAGCCAGAGAGCAGCTTTGTAGGTTACTGGCCCTTAACCACACAGCACATCTCAGCACTGCACACCCTGCTTTGAGTCACCTCTCAGAGAGGCCTGACAAGTCCCCCATTAGCTAAAGCTACCATCAAACCTGTAGTCTGGCATAAACCAGGCTTCAAAGGGTGCAATCAGCCAAGAGGCATCCGTCTGCTGGCCTCCCAGATGCAGGCACCAGTCTGGCAGAGTCCCTTCCAGCCTCATGCATCAGTAACCAGGTGATTGCCTCTGTGAGGGGCGTTTTAGCCAGTGGCTTGGGCCAAGCAGCACACACAGTCTTCCCAACTGTATTTTTCTTGTCTCCACTAGAAGCGAAGCAGCCGTGCGATTGCTCGTTTGCACACGCGAGCGGCACAGCGGTGCTGAGCAGGCTGTCTGGAGCTATGAAGTGCTGGCATGGATGCGTTCAAACTCCAGCAAGGAGGACAGCTGAGGGGAAAACTGACGTCTTCCAAGGAGTCCTCAGTCGCTGAAGGTGAACTCCCCTGACGCAGACGTGCTCGGCTGAAACAGCGCTCTCTGCAGATTGAGACACTAGCAGTCGCAGAGCGGTCACGCTGTCGGATACCCTCGACCGCTGCTGCTGGCCAGGAATACCAGTCAGAGCCAACAAGGCTCCATACCCTTACCCTTGCCTGTGACCTGAGCAGCAGCAGAAGTCAGCGTGTAAGAACCCTCACAGCAACGCTGCAGAGCCAACCGCATAACAAACTCCTACTGCCAACAGCCAAATGAGAAACACACCCTGACACCACGAGTGGGAAGAGCTCTGCCAGGCACGAGCCTCAGCACGTCTGAAAACAGCTCTACATCATCCTTACACTTCTGCCTGCTAGGGCACATCCATCTCAGAGCAACTTCTCCTGAATACAGCTCACCTAGTTGCAGCCACTGCCTGTCACCCCTTCTCTCCTGCGCTCCACCAGGGGCTTCTGGGGAGCTGCTGGAGCACAACACTTACTACCTGTGCCCAAATACTGCAGTCATGTCACCCACACACGCACATTCAAAGGTGAGGCAAGGGTTGATTCCCAACAGAGAACCAGGTCTTTTGCCTTGCTATCTGAGGACAACAAGACAGCTCTACAGCAGTGTCTACACCGACCCTTCCCCACAAAACAACCACGGCTTGAAATCAAGTTTGCTCTAAGGGGCCACTGCTTCCATTCGAGTGTCTTGTAAACCCCATCGGCAGCGAGTCTTCCCCGGCAGGGAGGGTTGCATCCACACTGGGCAGCTGTTAGCTTGGCAGAGCAGCACAACCTTAGAGAACCCAGTGGCTCTTCACCCTTTTACAGCCATCGGAACCTGAAGCCCAAGTTTTGCCAAGACACACAGGCACCCTGGTATCCAGGGAGGCTGGACTTGCTGGGCAGAACGCTCTGTCGCCGCAGGTCACACATATCATCATGTAACAGGGCACACACGGACTCTTCACGCACACAGCACTGTGAGGCTAAGAAGGGAAAAGTTGCTCTTACCGAGGCTGAACTCCAGCTTTGGCTCGTTGGCGATCCTCGGGATGCCTTGTAAGGTTAAGAAAAAGGAACAGTTAGAGAGAGAAGTCGACTGCCGTCTCTGGCTTTCCACAACACTGCCATTTGCCCAAGTCATTCTTGTAACCGCCTGCCACTGCCGCCAGAGCAACACTGTCAGTCCAACTTAGGGAGAGAGACGCCTTTGCAGGGAGCACGTGCCTGCCAAAGCACCGCTCCTGAAGACTTCAAGAGGAACTTTCCATTGCTGGGGCAGGAACCGACCCAAACACACCCAGCCGCTCACAGACAGGTACGTGCGAGATTTCCCAGCACAGCTCCCTGTCTGGCTGCTGGGAAAAGCTTCACGACTCGTTTTTAAGCAGGCACATCACCACATTACCCAGGGAAAAGGAACCCTGGCTCTGGGCAAGTCCCAAAGTCAGATTAACTGGCACGGCACATCACCGGATCCTGGCCCACGCCTAAGACCTAAGGCTCCAAACCCAGCCTCTTGCTTTGAAGGACAGCGCGCTCTCGTGTACCAAGGGCACGAGACCCTTTGAGTTGCTCCCCTTGGGGCATTGCAGACTAGTGCCCATTTTACCGCAAAGGGTGCTAAGACAAAGGAGTGACCCACAGAGCCACGGGAAGGACAGTTACAGTCCTCTACCCCCTGCAAGAAGGAGCTGGATCACTGCTGAGGTACCAAGGAACCATGCAGACACTGAACGCTCTTGCCGACACTTATGTTGTGTGTCCTGCACGCACTGTGTGTTTGCCAGCACCAATGAGAGTGGTGAGACAGGAAGGCACAGGCTGGCACACCAACAGAGACGCCAGGAAAGACTCAACACCACAGAAAACCCGGTGAGACTTCCTCCAGGAGAACTCAGTGCTGCTCAACAGCTCCGGTCTGCCACTGCCCTCCCTAGCGCAGCTAATCCCTCCACTACAGCTGCAGGTCTTCAAGAGGCCCTGGTCAGTAGGACGTTTTTTCAACTGAAGATGCAACACACTGCCGAGGTGAGGGCTGCCACCGGCACAGCCAGCACGTTGGTCTGGAGCACCGTTATGAATGCGCTGGCCACGGGCTTCACCAAGGGACTGGGCAACAAATACAGCCCCCACACTGCAGTACAAGCGTGAGCCAACACACGGCTGCACGCCCCGAAATCCCGGGGGCGCTTTCGTAGCAGGAAGGACCCTGTGTTAAGGTAGCTATTGCTAAAGCTTCACACAGTTATCAGACAACATCTTGGGCAGTCGTGCAGGTGTTCCCTCACAGAACAGGAAGAGAGCAATTGTGACTTAGCAATTCTTAAGCCTGGAGAAAAGATTAGATGGAAGTCAGGAACACCAGCACCACGCGGCTGTTCCCCTGAGGGTTCAGCTGCACAAATGAAACTGGATCAGGTAGTGACATTGAGAGATCATGTCCACAGGTTACTTCCACCACAACCCCACTGTGTCAGGCAGCAGGTCACACGCCCTTCTCTACTCTGTCTGTGCTGCCTCAGACATCCATCCATCCATCCATCATTGCACCACTCCACAAAACCAGCGCACACACTTACTGGTGAACTGTGGGTCTCCTAGGCTGTCTGCCTGGGACGAAGGCAGAAACTGCTGTGCTTCGCCTGATGATCGCTCCTCTTTGATTTCCATGATCAGCTTCCGGAGCCGCTGAATTTTGTTCAGCAAACCTTCCGAGCTTGCCTCTCCCAGTGCCACAGCCCAGGACTCGCTGTCTGCCCTTGACGCAGCCTCCAGGTACAGGTCCGGTTCTCCACTCTGGAACTCTGCACCCAGAAAACACAGAGCTGTCAGGAACTCCCAGTCTAAGGGGGAACCCAAAAATGCTGGTGTCACCCCACACACAGGCAGTTTGCACGGTCACAGAGCCACGCACCCGGTGAGTCAGAGGCAGCCCTCCCACAGGCAGGTAACACCACGCTGAACCAGCAAAATGGAACAGGACATTTTTCAAGAGCTGGTGATGCAGCCTAGCAGGGAGCTCTCGGAGGGGCTAACCTGAAGCAGAATTGATTTAGTAGGAGTAGCAGCCATTCTGGTTCTGGCAGACAGGGAGAATCACCGCAATAAAGGTGCCCATCACCTCCTGCATTACAGCTTTCCTTTCCACTCAGCATCCCATTCATCCTTGCCAGGACACGGCTCACCAACACAAGCAGGCAATGTAGCGTGACAGCTCCTTTGAGGATACCCAACAGGTTGTCTGCGGAAGCTCCCGACCTCATCCCTACCCACGTGTCATCTGCTGCTTTGCCTGAAGTCTAACTGTTCCATGATCAACTTTCCTAGCAACAGGAGAAAAATGGGGGTGGGAAGCTGAAGGTCCCAAGGAACCCACATAAGTGGCGAGGGTCAGCAGGAGAAACACCTCTGAGGCACTTAGAGTTCTGTGGGGTAGACAGCTTCATAGAGCCACAAACACAGTGTGATGTGTAATGGGACACAGGCAACCTGGGAGAGGAATAAAGACCAGTGCTGCTTGAAGAGCAGTTCCCAACTGATCTAGAGACACACAACTCCTTAGATCACCTGTGCCATGGCATCAGTAACAACTCAAGGACTCGATTTGACATCAAAACATTGTGACCCAAGTAAGCCACAGGCCATATTAGCGATGAGACAGAACACTTTACAGCTCTCCCCCCCCAGTCAAAAACCCCAACAGAAACCGAACTTCATCCCTCATCTCAGGCACTCGATGCCACTCCAACCCCACTGAGCACCTGCCACTCTCAACTGACTGCTTTGCTTGTTGTGGAGGAAGCAAAAAACCCAGAGGTGATGCTTTGGTCTGGAGGGGGATCTGCAGCACCTGGATGTGTGACTGAAGCTGCTGCTGAGATGAGGATAAGAGTTCACGTACCAGTTGTGCTACGGAATACATGAGGGCAGACTGGAAGGAAGGGCAGAAAGTGGAGGCGACGTCTTTCTGGCTTCACAGGCAAAATAAGGAGGCTCCAGCCTCTAGACCTGGCTCTGTCAGAAAACAATGTGTTCAGATCTGGAGACAAGAACGCTCGTGATCCAAGGGAACAGTGGACAGATCCTTGTTTACACACACCCAAGTGTGACCACACCCGAGCAAGCTGAGCCATAGGCTTTGTCAGTTCCTTTGGAGACACACGCATCTCTGCTGCGGGCTCTTGCAGGATCTGCTACTCATCTAAACCATGAGGGAGTAACCTTCTAAGGCTTGGTGGTCACCCCAGTGATACCTGCAGCTGCACCACCTTCTGCTACCGGCCTCAATGACTAACAGGCTTTGATCTGTCTTCATAGTCATTTGGGGCCACCAGTGGAAAAGGGAAGGAGGCACAGAATCAGCCATCAAGACCAAAAAGCTCACCAGTAACCACCCTAACAGCAACAATCCTCAATGCTACAGCCAGGCAAAACACCTGCTGTACACCCAGCCTCTGGCTCAGGCCACTTCAACGAGAGCAGCCTGAATATCCACGATTCCCTAGCTACAGAAAGGCTGTCGGGCAAACAGGCCAGCACCGCGTGACAGCGGTACAAATATACCGAGGGGTTGTGCTCTTGTTGCTCTGTCTTTAAATGGAGAGAGGAACAGAGGTCCTGTCTTGAAATACACTACCACCGCCCGATCAAACCATCTGCTCTGGGAGGAAGCAGAGGCTTTGAAGTTGAAATCAGGCTATTTATGTTTACCTCTTAGCTGTAGAGATCAGACTGGCAGGCACAAAAGAAGTACTGAATCACCCCTGATGCGCTTGGAACCAGAAACGGATCCTGGAAGGCACTGGAGTGGGCATCATTCACTGCATTCTCATCTCACAGGTGCCAGCTCGGATCTGGAAATTCATTCCAAATTACCCCTTCAAAACACTACAGAGCGCTATATTTAGCTCAGAGGAGTGCTCCACACCAAGCCAAGCTCTGAAAAGCATACGAAGCCACCCGGCCAATATTAACCCCCGCGGGTGTACAACACACCGCAGGCCCAACGGCTGGTAAGCTGCACGCAGGCTACACGTAAGCTCTACGTCTCTACATTAAGTTGTACGTACTGCTTACATACAAGTTTCTGTGCTGGAGGAATCCTCCCTGCCCACGATGCACGTCAGTAAAGCTGCCTGCTGCAATACAGGTTCTACCCTGTATTCAAGTCTGCAGGAGATAATCGGGGCAGCCATCTCAGCTCTTCTCTCCCCAGTTGCCCTTTCCCTCCACGATCGGCTCAGAAACCTTCGAGTTGGGCTGCTTTGGGAGCACTGACAGCACTGTCTGCTGCAACTGCTGGACCTCTTCTGTACTCCCCCGATGTCTCGGCGCTTGCACAACCCCGAGGCAGGGATGAGCTCCACCGTTTCATGAGACAGCACAGGACGAGGTCTTTACTTTTCCCTCTGCCCTTTATTGTGTCTCCTCTTCGATAACCCAGTTCGTCTCCAGTTCTTGCTCTCGTGTTGCCTAGCGTTTAGCCTACTGCTCAGAGGAAGACGGGCAGCCAAGAGCCAGCTCACAACCACCCAACAGCAAACCCCAGCTCCAAACAACCCCTCCAGTTACAAGTTGAACCCCCAGCTCATTTTCTTCATCTTGCAGCCCACAAGATGAAGACAATGTCCCAAGTTACTACTTGGACGGGACCTTTGAAGGTCATCTGGTCTAACTCCCACTACAATAAGCAGGGGGATTTCCAACTCTGCCTCCTTCCTTGGAGCAGCTCTCCTCTTCCACACCACAGGGAATTTGACACTGAGCAAGCATCCACTTGTCCTGATTCCACCCAAACCCTTAAGGCCCCAGAAACACCCCCGAGAGCTTTTTTGTTTCCAGCGACCCACGGATTTATTCTCGCGACACAGCAGTCAGGTTGCCGTGATCCAAGCTCTCGCTGCAAAGTCCCCCCGTAGTTTTTAAGTTTTGATTTTCTCCCTCGTTTTGTCTTCTGACCTTCGCTCTCCCCTACAGCAGGTGCCATCTCACTCCTTGTGGTGTGGTCACTTCGCTCAGCCACAGTATATCATCTTGGCTGGTCCTCAGCTGTGCTCTAATACCCGGTAATAGTCTTTCCATCCCACAAATCAGCCGCCAGCCAGCGGCCCTTGCTCTCCGGCTCAGGAGAACTGCCAGGTTTGAAATCCCTTTCTCCTCCACCCGTCAGTCTCTTCCTTTATCTTCTGCTTTATTCCTTCGGCTGAGCCCCAGCCATTCATCATCATTTGTTGGCTCTGCAAGCCTCGAGCGTTCTGTAGCTTCCTCTTGCCTCCTCTGTTTACAGAGGCTGCTAAGAACACCACCCTTACCTGTAACCACACTAACGACTGTCTGCGAGCTAGGAATGTCTGTTCCCAACCCTGCGAGCGCATTTCTTCAGTCACCATCTGCACAGCCAGCCTGCAGAGCTGTCTCAACACCCCTTGCTGTTGGCTTTCACAGCCTTTGGACTCGAAGCCTGGGGGGCACAGAAGTGACCCAACTGTAGCCTTCAAATCTGACTGAAAGAGCCCTGTCAGTGATTACAATTGTACTCTGGGTTCAGCTCAGGAGGATCACGATCAGGCGTGTCGGTGTCCTTCTGGGACTCTCTGCCATGACTGTCTTAATTCCCGGACTGTATCATCACCCCCTCATAAAGACGATTATCGAACTGATGAATTGGACTCAAGAACCCTCGGTTTGAGATTCAGTACTAATCACTCAGCTCATACAGCTAGGCAACGCGATGCTTCCAAAGTTAGGAGGAAATCCTTTCGGACACAGCTCCTCCATGCCAGGCACAGGGCATAGGATTTAAATGCACTACTGAAGATACAGGATTTGAACAACTCCCGAGAATACTGCCCAGAAGGACAACTCCTGAACTACTGCCTTCTCAGCTGCAACCAAACGCTAGGAATCCCTCCAACAGGGCAGGTAACCAAGCTAAATAACGCGGTTTTTTCTTTGAAGGGGATCAGAGATTAAGTGTGGAGACAGAGGGCAGGAACTCCAGTAAACATAAAGCTGGCCATCAGCCCACCAGTGCAGCACAAACCACACCTCCCTGCAGCGAGCGTTGCTAGCCTACAAAACTGCTCTGGCTCCGGCACAGATAACACTGAGGGGCAAACGGATCTGGGCACTCACCGCACCCTGCGGCATCACCAGAAAGAATCACCACCCCTAAAACATCCTATCACAACTCAAGTCTTCTGCAGGAGCTACTGCGTCAGCGTTTCTGTCTTTGACAGAACCTCTCCACTGAAATAGCCTCTGATTTCTACAGAAGAGCTGGGTTTTAACCTTTCTGTGGTTGAAGAGTTGATGGGAAGCGAGAACACAGGAAGCCCCTGCGCTTGGAGAGCTGGCATGATCAGTCACTCCACCATGAGATTACTCAGCTGTGCATCAAGAGATGCGGGCTGTTGCTGCCGCTCCTGATGACACAAGCGGGTCAATGTGCTCCAGGCCAGCTGTCTGACTTACTGACAATTATCGAAGCATCCGTGTTACTCCTGAACTGCACGACCCAGCAGCGCTCCAGGATCACCACTTCAGAGGCTTCAAAATTCTGTGAAACAAAGACAGCAGAGGGTTAGGGTTTGGAACACGACTCTCGCTTAGCTGTTCACAGCCAAGGCGACACAGACGAGAGACAGACAATGAAGCAGAGCAGTCGGAACACGGGTGGACACAGGCATTCTGGAATTACTGGCCTGTGCTCCTGCTGGAGCTCAACAGGCTCCTGTGGCAATAAACTGCTAGAAAAGGCCATGCTGAAAACTAAGAGACAAGGAACCCGGGTGTTCTGACACTGCAGCTGTGCAAAAGTGCAGGCGACGCCTCTCCCCTAAGCAGATCAGGCAGGCCCAACTCATTCCAACTCCCACATTTACTAGTAAGGCTGAATCCAGTGTCAGACTCCATTCAAAGAGCAGGATGCTTTGGGAACACAATCAAGTGCAAAGTAAGAGCAGGCATTTCTTTATCATCACTTGAAAGGTGGGATGCTGTCTCTGGCTATGCAAGCGAAGAGGCGTTAAGTGACACAGCCCTACCACCGAGTGCAGCCTGGTACAAACCACCATCATCTGAGTGCTCCGAGCAGGCGACACACACCAGAGGCTTTTTCTAGCGTAGTAGCTGTGACTCATTTTTCAGGGGAAGGGGGCTATAAATCACTCCCTCAGAGTTTATCTTTTTTCCCTTAAAACTTTTAGGATCTGTTTTCTTATCCCTAGCATCTGCTGACAAATAGCCCTTGGAACAAGTGCCCACGCCCTCCCTCGGTGTGGGTTCCCAACATGAATGTGGATTCTTATTTCACCACTCTCCCCTCAGACATTCATTTATGCCAAATGAACCTAGAGATTAAGCATCCCCATGCTGGAGACCAGTTGTACCCAAAGCCTGACCTCTGGTTCAGGTGTTTGACACTTAATGAATGACTCCAACACCTCCATCTTTATCACAGCATCTGCCTAAGCTGCTTCTCCTGAAGGCTCCCTACACCCGCTGCTGTGTCAGGCAGGCTCAAACCCTTTTGCCCAGAGTTTCACACTCATTCTTGAATGGATGGCTCCATCCTGCCTCTTCTCATGCAAAGACAATTCAGCTAGTTAGTAACCCTTTGTCTCCCACGAGCAAACCAGTCAAAACTTGATGCTGTAAGACTGCGACAGGAGTGACACTGACAGTAACGAACAGGCAGCGTTTCCCAAACGTTGGCAAGGATTTCCTTGCAGAGGTCTCTACTTGCTCCCTCCCTCTCACATCTTGCTGCTTCTGCAGTGAGCGCTCCAAGCCCAGTACCAAGCCCAAACCAACATCCAGAGCTGGTAACGGGTTAGAACAAAACACAGTAGTGTGGGGGGGACACCCACACAACGCCATCCCAAAACTCACTGCCAGTCAAGAGAGCAAGTTGAACAGATTAACAAGAGCGACCAGACTTACCTGGATTTCTGTGAGACACCACTGGGGCTGGGCTGGCCCATCAGCTGAAAAGCAGCCAACTGGCCATTTTATTGAGAGGGAGAAAGTGACCTGTGCAGCGAGTTCATGGTGCTGGAAGTTTTCCCAGTTTTATGTACAGAATCCAGGAGGCTGAGATATGGGGTAGCTCAGGGGTGACTCTGGTGTCACCCACTGAGTGAGGTGTTCTTTGAGGTTCTACCAGCTAAATAAATTAAAGCAGCTTTTGTGAGCAACAGCTAAAGTCAGCTCAGGGAAACAGACAATAGCTCCAAAAGCCAGCGGCAGACTAAGACAAGTCCTCCGGGGCGGTGATGCTGATAACTTTCACTTCTTCCAATCCCTAATGATTCTATGATATCAACTCTACAGTCTCCAGATAACAATCACAGGAAGAGTGGGCAATGCAGCCTGACTCCTTCAAGAGCTGGAGCCCATTCAGAACAGGAATGGCCTGCTGACATTAGAGTCCCACTCATCTGCATTCACACTGGAGAAGGGCTCGCATCCTAGTCCTGCGGAATAGAGGAGTACTTTTAATAGATTGCTGCCTTCAATAAATGGGAACACCTAACCAACAGCCGTTTCCTTCTCAGCAGAAGACATCAACAGTAATAATCACAGCGCACAATACGCAGCCCCCCCCACCCCACATTCGCTCAGTTTCATAGGCACAAGAACAATTTACAAAGGAAAATTAAAGCCTTTCTACACGCCGCACGAGGGACAATCGAGTCACCCATCCCACCTAAAAAGTTAATTATTTACAGTTCAGCCACAAATTCCCAAGTCTTTTCAAAGCCGCCTTTCAGTGCGGGACTGCAGAGCTCCATCGCAACACACGCCTTGGAGAGCGTGCGCCTACAACCCCCCCGCTCTACACGTTCCGTCTGACATCGAGAACAACATGTCATTACTCCCTGGCTCTGTGCCCAATCAGCTTCCTTTCTACCTCAGGAATAGCACTTAACTCTTGTTTCAGACAACCTGTGTTTTAAAATTAGCTGTGGCAGCTAAATTACAGCCTTCGCTCGTTTCAGCTCCGCCAGGGCAGAAAGGACAACAGAGAAAACCCAACACGACTGCTGCGAGGGTTTGGGTTTGTAAAGCGCTTGTTCTCCGGGTATTTAAAAGGTTGAGAACCACGCAGGTTTCCTCCCACTATGAAGAATCCTGCCAGTGTTTGCCATCGGACTGGGAACCTCGCCGGGGTTGGCATAACCTGTGGTAACTCCGGGTTCCTGGGGCCACGGTACCACAAGCGTCCCAAGACCTTTCTGCTGCGCTAAGGTGACGTGCGTGGTTTGTAAGCCAAGCCCATCGCTTTTCATGGTCATAATATCTGTCTCGGCTCCTGAGGTGGTGATGCCAGGTTGTGAAGGGGATGCAACCAAAACCTCCACACGGAAATGCGTTTGAGTCACAAGAGCAGCTCTCTCTTTCAGATGATTCAGATCAAACAACTGGTTGTTCAAATTATCCCCTTTGCTCTGGAAGTTGAGGGACTAGGAACAGCAGGAGGGCACCACAGGACCACACGGCTGTTGTGGCTTGCGATCAGCAGCTCCTGAATCTCTCTACTGACATCCAAACACTGCTCCAGTTCATTTCATGCCTCGATGTTCTGTGGAAACCAGGATCTGCAGTCCCACCTGCTGGCTACGAACAGCAAGCACTGAACTGCCTGCTCACAGTGAACGGTAACTAACAAGCTCTACTCGGGCCTGGGCATCACGTTCCCTTAACGGCTGCCAGTGGTGATGCTGTCCGAGAACTCCCTGGGGACTTCTCCTGTCTGCTCCCACGAGGATCCTGTGCACGCCACACGGGTGGGACAACTGACCAGGTTCTTTTTACTTCAGACCCTAAGGCGGGAACCCTTACGCATGGATGGGAACAGAGCATCCGTCTTTTCCAGCCTCATCAGTACTGTGACACAGAGTTGAGGAAAAGCCGTAACGCTGTTTCACCAGGCTACTCGCTATGAAGTGAATGTCAGATCTCCCCATAACAGAGACGAGTGCCTCAGTGTGCTCCCAAACTGTGCAAGTTGTGTGGCTGCTGAATGGAGAACAGAACTGCTCCCCAGTCCTAGCTGTCTCCCAGAGAAATCTGGTGTCAGTACCTTAGGAGCGTTCAGACTGTTCACCTCTCAACCAGACTACTCTGGCAGGAGAGCAGTATCATTGACGCCACAACTGAACTCGGGGATGACACTTTCATGATGCTTAAGCAAACTGCTCAGTAACTGGTGCCCGGGCAAAGACCCACAGAGTGCAGCGTGCATCCGGGATGGCCAATGGGCACACCCAGCAGGAATTCCTCTGACACAGAGCGAGCACGCTGTGCCTTCCCCAGGCACTTCCAAAAGCTTCCACTGCCCTCATCTAGGGCCTTGTCCGAGTAAGCAGGTGACTGTTGGATGAATCCATACTGATTCCTTCGCCCCATTGCATTTGCCAACGTGTCCCCTCGAAAGACTTTTCCCTGGCTTTGCCTTTGATTTTGAATAATCTACAGAAGCCACCCTCCACCTTGCTGTGCCCAACGCAAGCCACCAAGACCCCTGGTAAAACACAGTCTGAGAACAGTGCAAGCAGGCACAAAGCTAGGACTCGGATCAACTGCACGCATGCAAACAGCAACACACGTGAGGCAGCCACTGGGAAACGTCGCACCACCTCCCTGGGAGAAAGGAATTGTAGCAGGAAACTCCGCTGCACTCGCGGCGTGCTGGGACCCTGTCTCTAAGGAACCCACCCAAACAAGAAGCCACCATTTGCTTCCCAAACCCTACACAGCAAACGATCCCTGGAAATGGGATGAGAGAGTCCGGTTAAACTGATGCCACTGCAGATGAGAACTGCTCTCACAGCTGCCAACACCTTGGTTTCCTGGGAAGAAGGAACCAAACAGCGCTCTGACATTGCCCTGTCCTGGAGGGGGGCTCTGTGTCTTTTATCCCCACTGCATACGGAGGTCTTCACAGAGAGCATTCGGAACGTTCACTGCACGTTGGCCGAGCAAGCAAAATACGTCCCAGCCCGCGCCGTGCTCCTCTGCGAGGTTCTGAGGCAGCAAGAGCTTCCAGGTTGGGAAACAATTATCTCAATCGCTCAATTACAGGTAACAGTCATTAGCTCTCCCAAAGGGCTTTCTTTCCAAGCACAGTCAGAAAACGGCTGTTATTTAAAGGCAGGGACAGCTGAAAGCCCTGGATTAGAGCTGAAGCAGCGGGACGTGTGCTGGAAATGCCAGCGTTTATTGCAACCAGCAGCCTACAAACCCTCCTCGGGGGCAAGCTTAACCTTCATCCGGGCTGCACGTTCTGAGCTGAAGCTGTAATTGCCCATTTCAAGAAGGGGAAAGAATAACCCCTGGATGTCACACTCTAGCACTGACCCCACGCTTTCCATCCAACACGATAACATCCAAGCGCAATTCCAGCCGCAAAACCCCCCAACAAAACCAACCCCACCCCAAAGCCACGCACAACACTTTTCTCCCTGCAGATGGTAAAGCAAGCAGTGACCTCATGGAAAGAACGGTTTCAGATCTGAGTAGAGCATTCCCTCACACGTGTAAACACAGGGAAGCGCGTCCACCACCCGTGTCAAGCACCCGCCTGCCGACAGGTGCACACACAGTGCCCAAACAGGGCCAGCCGCCAGCACTACAGACACGACCCTCTCAGTGAGGCTGCTGGCAAATCCTTCGAGAGAGCCTTCTCCGAGGAGTCCACGGGCAAAGCAGACACAGGAGCAGTCAGACAGACTCTAGGTTATTCTTCATGTTTCCCACCCAGTCATATTTTCTATCTGGAGCCAAACAAGCAACGCTTTTTGGGAGCCCACCCTTTACAACGGTTCCCTCGTTGAGCAGCCCTGTCATGGCTTTGACATTTAGCCACCCTCAAAACCCATTTAGTGCCTCAGCTAGCGCCTGGCACTCACTGCTGTACCTTAAACACCGAGTCCAGTATCACACGTTCCCCAGGAACCTGATGAAAGTGACGCGGCAGAAAGGGCAACCCAGGGTACCGTAACGTAACGGGCGTTCAAAGCATTCGTGCAGGGTTCACGCTCTGCTGCAGTGACCCCGCCAAGCCCCTTACACCACTGCCTTCAGCACCCAGCACGGCCATCGCGTTGTTGCTAATTCAAGTGTCAAAGCTGCTAACAGTGCCTTTTCCAGGGGTGCAGAAGAGGTCACTTCATCGCATTAAGATGCTGTAATCGTGTCTGACGAGACCTTCCCAGTTGAGCGTCTAAAAGGGGCTGTAACCCACTGATGAAACCGTTCCTGTGTGTCCTGTCCACCTCAGGACAAAGCACAGTAGGGTGACGGGGCTGCCAGAGCCACACTGCTGCACTTGCCTTTCCAGGGCTCGCAGTCAAAGCAAATCCCCACCAGCCAGGACCCAACCATGAATGCTCTCATGTCTGCATTGTCAGGGACCCAAGGAGACGACGCCTAACTGCACCCGCTTACTTCTTCTCTATACAACCTGAATAATCACTGCTAAACACGCACCTAGGGAGTCCCACGCGCAGGACTAAATTCTACAGTTACTGAAGAGATCTGGCTGCAAGAGTCATTTCCAGAGACAATGAAGCACTTCCGAAGGGCTGCTGTGCTTCACGGCGTCCAAGAACATCAATGAACCAGAGAAACCAAATGCAGAACTGCGTGTGTTTTTAAGCTTCTAGCTGTAATTACTCTGCTCTGAAGAGCCAACGTAACAGCAGTCTCTTCCGAGGGGCAGAGACACTGAAGTCAGGCTCACTGCACCCATGGCCAGGGAGATGTAGGATCACTTTTGCTAATTCTTTAGCACAGAGCATCTCCTGAGATAAGCTTCTCCCACCAGCAACAAGTGCACAAGGAAGAGAAAATCAGCTCTCGAGAGCATCTCATCGACTGCAAGAGAGTAAACATGACAACAGCAAAAGTGTCACCTTTCCACTGCTTTTAAATCACCATCACTGATCTCTCTTAAACACAGCTCGAGTTTGATCCAGGCAAGCAGCTAGGGATGTTAAGCAGCAGCACCATATCCCACACACAGGAACAAACCCAACCTGTCAGAGCTGGCTCTTTGATGCTCTTTTGTCAGCAAGAGCAGCGCTGGCATCCCAGCGAGGCAAAACAAACCAGGAGCACCCCTGGAACCACACACGATGCAGGGAAGGCACGGATCCTGAACGGCTGTGTACGGGGGCAGCTCCAACCCCAGTGCTGACAGCTGGAAATGTGCCTTCAGAGGAGAGGGATGTGGAGCTCTCCTCAAAGCCAGTGCTCTCTCTTCATCACTTCAAGGGCTTCTTTCAGAGCACAACCCTTCTACACACAACACAGCAGAAGAGACCACGTACTGCTACATGGGATGAGCTCCTTTCCCCCCCAAGTACTTCTTGCTTTCAAGGACTGTATTCACGTTGTGGCCTTTTCATCTCACAAGACACACCAGTTTCCATACGTACCCATCACTGACAACAGGTTCCACTAGTCCTGTACTACAGCTATGCTACAGTAATTATTACCTCAGCTACACAAATCCTGAGGCACTCTGTCTCTTGTGCCAGTTTGAAGCATCAGTACTCAAATAGCTGTCATCTGGAATTAACCTCTGTACCATGTTCTTTATCACAACACAGCTCCTTGCAAAGGTCTCCGTCACCACCACCGTGGTGGCACTACTGCTCTCGGATGCTGCTCTCTTTAGTTTCCTGGCTGCACCTCCATCGTCTGAGCACAGCAGTGGTGAGGGGACGTGCTGAACTCACACCCGTTACCACTAAGCACCTTTTCCCAGCAAGCACACAGGTTGGGTGGGGGTTTTAACATTCACGCTAGGGACTGGATGGCAGCACAAAGCTACAGGGATACAGGGGTACCTCAAGCACAGCAGAGGGGCAAAGCAGTCTCTCAGAGGTTTCCACCCCCTATTGCAAGCCCAGTTCCAGAAGGAGAGGCACATACAGATGTCAGGAAAAAGCCAGACAGGAGGATGAGCTTGCTTTACGCCGCTTCCCCTGAACAAAGAGCCTGCACCATCCTCCTCTCCATCCACTGCTGCCAAAAGGTGCAACCACAGGACTGAGGAGCTGCAGAAAGCCTGGTGGTTCACAGCCCCCAGCAACTGCTGCTGTTTTGCTGCCACGCAGTTTACCATCGATGTCACTCTGATTCCAGCTCCCTTTATTAACCACCAGTGACACCTTGCCATTTGAGAAGGCAACAGTTCCTCGAGAAGTCTGCTTATTAACTGTGAGTACTTCCACGACCGCAGGATGTTGTGAAAGAGGGTTTCTGTAAGAAGCTCATCAGGAAAACAGACACCCACCCACAGCTCCCACCTCAAATCATCACCCCTGATGCAAGCATAAAGGGGGGGAAGGCTGGAGACAGGTGTTTTACTCCGAGCTGCTTCAGGAGACTTAAAACTGATGAATAATGCAGGCTATAGAGTCTCTGCACACAGCTGAACAATCTCTCATCACAGGCAAGCACAACATAAACTGCAAGAGTGACTGCCAAAGGCACAGCAGCTTCTCAGTACAGAGAGCATCATGACCAGCAACAAGGGGAGACCCCTGCTTCCACCCTCCTGAAGCGCAGAAGTTACAGCAGAGCCATCCTGCTAAGCTTCACAGCCACAGCACGCAGAGCCTGCGCTCAGCAGGAGCAGGGTCAGAGCAGTGGTGCTAGTGCAGTTCAAGGGGAGCTAGTAACAGGGCACGGGTAAAGTCCACACGCAGACAGCCCCACAGAACACGCACGTCGTGGGCATGCCCTGACACAAGCTGACGTGCACAACTTCAGGCCCCAGCTGAGATCATTCTGTGTAAGAGCCAGCTCCCTTCGGCTTGTCACAAGAACTCCACAGAAGTACAGGGTGGCCTTACAGCCAGTACCATCACTGTCATCGTGAGGCTATGAACACCAGCAAAGGTCAGGAGTTTGTGTCAGCAGCACCACTTCTGAGGAAAAGGAACACGGAGCCACAGCTTTAGTGGTGAATGAGGCCCCAAGACGCTGTACGAGACCAAGTGCTCCAGTCCTTTCCCGAGTTGGGGCTCCTCTTCCCCACAAAGCTCCAGCACAGACAGCTGCCTGTACTGCTAACGTGTGGCTGCCTGCTAGTGCAACGATTAGCCAGCAGTACATGCCCGCATGCGTCCCCGGTTTGAACTGCCCAGGCTATTTTCAGCTTCCCAGGTTGCCAGTACAGACACAACTCTGCACCACGACGAAGACGGGCTGTCGCACCCAAGCGACTGTGGGCAGCTGCGCTGGGCTCCATCCAGCTGCTCCCTTCGGCTCCACACAGATGCCATTGCAGACAAACCCTGCCGAGAGGGACGCCAGGCGCTACTGAAACTTGGAGAGGTCCTTCACTGCTAATCCTTCGGGCATTCCAGAACCGCAGCCTTCGCCCAAGCCATGCTGACCTACACAAGCCCCACACGCTGGGGCACAGCGGCTCCGTGCTCCCTGACTCCGACACAGGACGCTCCCTTTTAGCCAGGGAAAGATGGTTTTTCAGAGCACTGGTGCGTTTCCAGCCATCACGTTGGAACAAACTGCCTGCACAGGCTTCAGTCACTAAAATCATCGTGGCTGTCAGGGCTAGACCCGAGACAGTCCCACCAGCTCGCAGAGCCTCCAAAGAGAGCCGATTAGGAACGGCTGGGTATTACAGGTAACAGTACAGAACCGGGGGGTGGCAAGGAAACACTCACGATGATGGATTAGGGACTCACACAGGGTTTACACGCAAACAAAGAGCTGCTGGGAACAAAACCAGAGGTGCATGGCACAATTTGCCACTGCTAAGCAATTCTCAGAGACCGACTATCCCAAGATGCAGTAAGACAAGTAGAAGCCCCCCCCAGTATTTCCAGCCTGGGTTCAGCAGTGTGACAGGACTTGGCACGTCTGACAAAGTCCTGTCAGACAGAGATCGCTGCTTCTGCATCACTGGGTGCACAGTCCCGTTAAGGCTCCAGGCTCCCCCCATGCTAGGTGTTGGGTTTTGACCCAGTTCTGGCCTCATTAAGCACAAACCCCCACACAACCCTTTTCACGGAAAAAGCTCTCTCCTGTAAGATGAGCATGTCAGCTCACCCTGGCTCTCAGGCGAGAGAGCCATCAGCCATGCTACACTTCACAACTGATAGGACAGCTCTCGTTTCCACTCGTGCTCCCCCCTGTTGGGCACACGCGCTGCCTCGGGCAGAAGAGGCAGCGAACATCCACGGCTGCAGACACTTCCTCTGAGCAGGGAGAGGACAAGTGCTCTGGAGCAGCAGTCTTCAAGGAAGACAACCCACAATGAGGTCACTCAGTCTGAGGCCGCAGTGTACAATTCAGAGAGGTCTAGCACCGCACACTAACCAGCTCCAGCTACCCCACAGAAACAGGGGCTGCTTCTCCCCAGTCGCCTGTTTAACTAGCTCACAGGCCCGGTGCTGTGTGCCTAACCCAGGTTACGGCACACAGAGCAGCATCTGGGGTGACAGCGCCTCTATTTAGAGCTCCAAGACGACGATTTTTAACATCCAGCTGGTGCTTTCAGAAGCAGCTTCAGTCCCGTCATACAGTGAGGGCTCCAAGCAATGAGATCTAACCTTCCCACAAACTGGGCTCAAGAGGAGGAAGTCTCTCAGGTCTCCACAAGCCTCTCCGGGTTCCACAGCATCTATTATAGTTCAGGCAAAGAACCTGCGCGATTCCCTGCGGATATTGCACACTTGACAAACTCCTGGAGCACAGCTACAAGGAGAGCTCTCCAAAGCCCTGCAGTGGAGCAGCCCACACGTGCCCAGGAAGGGCCCAGGAAGGCCAGGCTGAATGCTCTGCAGGTGTCTCATCAGTTCACAGAGTTCAGCCTCTCTGTGAAGGCTCCCTTCTTTCTCTGGCAGGAAGCACAACTGAGTGCTCTGCTGGCTCTGAAGGGGAAGCACGCGTGTGGCAGTTCAGCTCGCTTCTGATAAAGGGGGGAACAAAAGTCACTGTTGCTTCTGTTGTTTGCTGTGCCCTCCAGCCATGGCTTCTCATCTTGCTGAAAAGCACGACAACAAGTAGTGCAATGTGAAAATAAACCCCCTAGTTTTGAGGAATGGATAATCTGACCCACGACTGCTCTTGGCTTCTGTCACAGCTTAAGATACGAGATATTAAAGATTTAATCCAGCAAATAGGCGGCAAATCCATCCCAGAAGCGCATCGGGACCATGCATTCCTTATGCAAGCAGCTATTAACACATCCTACCAATCCATTCACATCAGCTTGAACAGCAACACAGCAAACAGACATTGCAAGGGCTCTTCTAGGGCTTCTCTCTCCCTCAGCCAGAGCTCAGGTGCAGACGAGAGGAACTCCCAGTCTTGTTGCTCACCTTCAGAGCAAACAAAAAGGCACCAAGGAAAAGCCCACCCCTCCGCAGTGGGGTTGTGTTATTAAAAGCAGTCACCTGCCATACCACCAGCCAAACAAGTGCTGGGCACGGCTGACCGACAAACCTGACCTAACCCTGCCACTAGCCTGCTGAGAGACTGTCTGCAGCGACGCCTCTCCACCAGACTTGGTTGCTCAAGACCTCATCCAACCTGGCCTTGAACACCTCCCTCCAGGAAGGGGGCAGCCACCGCCTCTCTGGGCAATTGGTACCAGTCTTTCTACCCTTGCACTGAAGAGCCTCTTCCAGCTATCTAGTCTGAACCTCCTCTCCTTCAGTTGAAAACTGTTTTCCTTCATCCTGTCACTACACAAAGCTCCACTTCACCTCGAAAGCCCCCTGAGCGTTAGAAGCATTCCAAAGGGAGCGGCACTGGGGTACGCCAGCCTCCACTTCCCTCACTGCACCATCAAACACCGATGGCCCCACCAAGCACACTGCCTTTCCCTTTCTGCAGGCCCACTGAACCACACAGCGTGGCCCCGCAAAGCGGGCACCACCCAGGGAAAGGCCTGTGCTGAAGTGTGCTCGGCACGCAGACAAACAAATCCAAAGGCAGGAGCAGGAAACAAAAACCTATTTGACTAAGAGGCATGAGTTAACCGAGACAAGACGACATAAAGGAAGAATTCCGGATGCCAGGCGCCAACCTGGGAGGGAATTATGCCAGTAGCAGCAACAGTTGCTGTATGGTTCCAGAAAGCCCCAAAGCCCTGGCGCCACAGCACTGCTGTCACACTGCAATGTGCAAGCCAGCCCTCCTACAACATCACCGCTTCAAGGAGCTGGAAGCCCTTGAGAACAAAATGCTAGGAGAGTCGAGTTGTGACTGCGAATGCGCCACCTCAAAACCTTCACTTCTCTCAGAGCGGCATCATCGCTGGCACCAGGGGCTGATTTTGCTAGACTGAAAGGATATCCATCCAAGCCCTGAAAGGTACTTGGAGGAGTCCAAAATGGTTACTCCAAACCTTCTTCCCAAACGCCTCCGACTCTCAGGTGTGTTACCCAGCAAATGCAGTCCAGACCCGCCTTGTGGACCAAGTCAGTGCAGGGGGAGGACCAAGCCAGTGTGGGAGTGTGGAAACTGACTTTCTTGTGGCTTGGTTTCCTTTTCTCATCTCTTTCTGAACATAGCTTTCATGAAAGAGATGAGAAATGGAAGTTTGGTCTCCAGATACCTGGTAGTCCATCCGGAGGAACCTAAGGAGAGAAGCAGGCGTGCAGCTCTTCCAGAGTCAGAGGCATTTGGGAAGAAGGTTTGAAGTCCCGCAATTGATCTTAGAATAGTCCTTTGGCAGCTCCATTTCTGTGCTGAACCACTTCAGCTCCTGTTCCGGAGCTTCCTCAAAACCCACGCAGCAGCACACTTGTGAATCCAAACAGGCTGCAGCCAGGCAGCTGGCTCAGAACTGAGCTGACACAGAGGGGCTACATCAGCAGTCACCTCTGCCAACAGAAACCTTGCTCAGAGTTTACGGCTCTCCTGGCCGAAGGCAGTGGTCTTCACAACAAGACATCCAGAACACAAAGTCTTCAAACGACACTTTTGCAGCAGCTAAAAGCCTGAACTGTGTTCAGGCAGTGACACCCCTAGAACCAGTCACGACACCAAAACCTAGAGGCATTTTGGCATGACTCTGCCATCGCATAGCTCCTGTTTCCCATCTCCTTGGAACGTTATGCTCCTGCCACACGCTTGATGAATGAAGTTTCTCCAAAGCACTGACTGCCTGTCTGTCTTTTAAAGGTCTCCGACAGCCCGAGATCCTCTTTCTAGTCACCCGCTTTGATTGAGAGATTAATACAAACCCTAAACGCAGCTCTACAGAGCACAAAAGCATCCTTCAGCAGCCATCCCAGTCGTCTGGCATGGGTTCAAGAGCTTTTGGTTGGGTGGCTTCTCTTGGTGAGAGGGAAGTTGACCTCGATCAACTGCTTCATGTTGTGCCATCTTCTGTACAGCCACCCCAGCTCCCGTTTCTGTTCTCGTTCATAGAACCATCATGGTTAGAAAAGACCTTCAAGATCATCGGGTCCGCCCATCTACACAAGGCTGTGCTGCTAAAGAGCTGCAATAGTAAGGTGGTGCCTGTCACCAGTGACGCGCTGTTACCATCCCCAGCAGTCACAGCTGAAGCCCCCAAACCCTTCCAACAGCCCAGAGGCTGGGGGAGAGACCTGGACAGGCTGGGCCTGAGCACACCACTAAGATCAAAGGGGCCGAGGGCAAGGTCACAAGAGCAAGCTCAGGCACAAAGGCAGGCTGTGCCAAGAACAGGCTACAGGTAGCCCTGCACCTGCAGAGGAGGATTCAGGTGTTGGCTGACGGTCAACAAGGCCCATCAGTCCAGAAAGACAGTAGTATTGCCAGGTCTGACCAACGGGGTCAGGGAGGTGACTCCGCACCTCTACTCTGTTCTCACGAGACCCCACCCAGAGCAGTGCAACTAGCTCTAGTACCCCCAACATAACTAGAGCACGGACCTGCTAGAAGCCCAGACATGTGCCACAAAGATGAGAGCCTTATGACGACAGGCTAAGAGATGTGGAAGAGAATGAGGCTCCAGGAGGGCTTTGTAGTAGCCCTCCAGTACTTACAAGGAGCCAGAAAAATTGAACAGCCTTAGCCCTAACGGTTCCCACTCTGGAAGGGGAGGAGTGACAGGAGGAGAGCTCTCCTTTGGGACCCCTCACAATGGGGAAGCACTCACACAGTCGCAGGACTCGCGCAAAAGGGACCAAAGCTCTTATTTCACTTGGACTCCCCTGGAGGCCCAGTGCTGCTGAACGCAGTGCATCTGCCTTTTACATCGCCCTTCCCTACAGGAGGGAAAGATGGAAAAACCAAGCTCGCTTCCACCTGCTCGCCAGCGACAGGCTGATTCCTGGCCAAGCACACCCACCCCTTCCCTCCTGTCTTGGCTAGCAAGGCTCCAACTCTGCATCTGCTGCAGCAGGAATACAACCCTCGTCTTCAGACTGCTGCTCTTCAGTGTTTGCCCCTGAACTTCCAATCAATCGCTTAATGAAACCACTTAAGGGTTCCGTGTGCCCAGCCCCATCCTCAATAACGAGAGTGACCGCAACGCCGCTGTGTTAGCATTGGTTCCACGAGAAAAGCTTGTGAACGGCCACTACGTGGACACAGCCTGCAGAGTCTGCGCCCAAATTCACAAGTGAATTTGAACAGCAGCTCATCCTCAATTCACCCACTCTGGACAAAGCGTACTGGACCTCTTTGAAAACGAACCAGGCAGTCCCTCCATCGACAGCAGAGCACATGTGGAACGGGCTGAAAGCGTGCCGCGGGGCGTGCACGGGTGCAACGAGGATTTGGGTTCCCTGTTGTGACACTAGAGAACCTGCCCTACGGAATACCCCCAGGTTCCCTCCAGTTCTGGAAGGTGACAGGACTGCCAGCACTAGCAGGTCAGACACATACAGCTTCTTTCCAGCACCAGGCAGCACAAAGGGGCTTCTCTCCAAGTGGCAGCTTTCTTCATTTTCAACACCAGCTCAGCCTTCGCCAGGAGAGGTTTCTTTCCTCTCATCCCATTACCTCCCACCTGCAGTTCCCCTACTCCAGATTATTTTGCAGCCAAGTACCTTTAAGCGTTTGGGTTTAAAGGACTCTTCTCCTTCAGCTCCTGTCTCCTGGGTAAAGCCAGTTAAGCCCCTGAGGTTTTAACAGCGACCGTGCAAGCATCAGTGTCTTTTCAGCACAGGAATAGTCTGTGCCTAGTTTTGCACCGATGCGTGTGCATACACACAGCTCCTCTCCTCCCTTCTGCCAAACACAGCCTTCACCAGTCAGTAAACAGTGGAGTAAGCATGGACCAGCCGGGTGGTCACCTCTGATGGCACAAGGGGTTCTACCCAGACTCCATTGGCAGGCTGGCTGGCATCAATCACTTGGCAGCTGTGAGATGGCTCCCCTTCTCCTCTCATCCTGCTCACAAAACTCTCAGCAGAGGTTAATCAGCAGCCCCAGCTTCAAGATCCTGCTAGAGGCCAAAAATAGAAGCACGTTTGAGTGCCTCTGCCTTAGGATTGCAGTGACCGCCAGCCTCAGTTCATCTGGCTGGGACCCACAGCTGCTGTGAGCGGAGATGGCTGCTGCCATCCGCTGACACCCTCCATCCCAAACACCACGCAAAGCGCGGGGCAATCGATCCCAAGTGAGACAAACGGGTCCCGCAGAAAAGCCCAGCGTGCCCAGTCAGACTACACTACCTGTCCAACAGGACGATGACACATGAGTGATGCTGTGTGTCAGGCACGGGCCTCTTCCAGAGAACGAATGGGTTAGCTACCCCATCCCGACAAACTGCTGTGTGCTGCTCTGAACAGAGGAAAAGGGATGCAACTCGGTTGAGCTGTTTGGATCTCTGTTTAGATCTCTTCCTACGGGGCTGTTTCTAGAGAGTAAGAGAGTTTCTAGCTACAGTCAACACAAGCCTCAACACAAACGCATTCACAACTCTCTCCAGTGTAGATGGAGACCGCAGCAGGAGTCAACTCAGTGTAGCACATTAGCCCACTGCAATCGGCCTTCCTCCATCCCTAGGCTTCTTTCTGGTGTTAGCGCTGATATTCAGCGAGATGACTGCCAAGTGTTTTAGTTGCTAGAGACTGCCGCACATTGTCTGCTCAGCACTGACACCAAGTCTCAAAGCCTTTGTTTCCAACACAGCTAGCAGGGGCTGCCTCACCAGAAGCATGCAGCTGGGAGAGTCACCTCAAAGAACTGTCACCCAGGACTCTCAAAATAGCAATGGGAACTAATAAGAGTCCTGATCTCAGTGACTATTTCTACTCAGCCCCAGGACTCTCTCTGCTGCCAGCTGTGATGTTGCTCACCAAAAACATCCACCAGAACCCACAGGCTTTGAGCACCACCAGGGGTTTGGTGCAGCCCCAACCACCACAGCAGGGGACCAAGACGCAGGCACATGGGGATGTTCGGTAACTCTGAAGTAGAGTTACCCACACAACACTCTGTTCTAAACGATACTGGTGCTTGACTGCTGCCAGTTACGCAATTTAACACACACAGCCCCACACAGCAGGCAGTTACAGCAGCTGCTGCAGGGCTTGTGGAGAACACAAGCAGAGTGCCAGTTGCATTACACAACACGGACCGGTTCAGGACTAGCCCAGGCTGTACCTGTCACTGGGGCTCAACAAATGCACACCAAGGACCTGAACACACGATACCCTGTATACACAGGGCACGTTAACACTCAAGAAAGCAGGAGAGTTTACAGAGCACAGACATGCAACCTCGTACCAGCCTACATGAGAGTCAACAGCGCTAGAACACCCTGCACCGCCAAGGCGCTGTCAGCCTGACCCTCTGGTGAGCAGAGCAGCCAAGGCGAGTCGGTGAAGTCTGAGCTTAAAGGCAGATCATGAGAACACGCTTCTTTCTAAGGGTCCGCTTCGGCCCTTTCCCATGGGCTCGTGAGGAGCAGGTCCCAGGTGCCAGACCCCTTTCAGAATCAGAACAACTTTAAACTAAGAACAGGCAGGGAGTAGAGACTGCACAGCACAAGCAGAGCTTATGACGGGGAGGATGCAAGACTCAGACGCAGAGGAGAGCGGCAGTCAAAGGAGCAAACACACCTCGGAGAATTCTTCCTGCCAGAGGACTCAAATTAAGCCCAATCTCATTTTCCCCAGGGGGAGGAGGCAGACGCTGCAGTAAATGAAAATGCTGAACACGATAACCCCAGCCCACAGTTCAGCCTTCAAGATGGAAGCAGGTACCTGCCTTTAAAAGTCTCTTCAAAACAGAGCCAGAGCACAACGGCTCCGAAACACATCCCTGTTGGAAGCAGAGCTAAAAACGGATCGAGGAGCAGGAGGAGGAGCACTGTTGGCTTCAGCCATCAAAAGCAAAGGAGGAACAACTTGACAGCAAAGATTAAGCAGCTATTTGATTCCTGCTGAAATTGAATTCACGGCTAAATGCACAGGAAGCGGCCTGAAAGGCAAGATGAAAGCCTAGCTTGGACAGACAGGTACCGAGCAGAGCTGGCTGCATTCAGCACCGAAGGATACGCAGGTTCACGTTACGCTTCTCTCGTGCGCTCTGACGAGCTCCAGCTAGCTACAGCACATCCACACAGCCCAAGGAACAGAGCCAGAGGAAGAAGGTGAGAATGACAAGGCAAAAGAAACAGAGGGCGAGCTGGTGTTGGAAGAGGCAGACAGCTGCACGGACAGCAGAGATGCTTCTTGGCTCTCATTTGGAGGAGACTGGTCAAGTGAATTAAGCAAAAACCTCTTCTGCAAAGTGAATGGGGTAGCAGGGGGACTGAGGGAGAGACTGGGAAGGAAATGTGACAGGCAATGCACTCAAAGCCGGCTGCACTTCAGGTGCCCAAGAGTAATGGGCACAGGCAGAAAGGCAGGCAGGCCAGGGACAGGTAGGCATGACAGACTGCATCAAGGCATGCTTACAGCGCGGAAGGGCTAATGGAAGAGACTATGGGACGAGTTAGGCAAGGGATTAGACACAGGAGAAAACCAGGAGACAGCCTGGAATTACCCAAGAAAGCCCAGGTTATGGGAAAGCTCTGACTATAACAGCAGGAGAAAGGAAGGGAAGGCTTGGGTATCTGGGGGCAGGAAGGAAAGCAGCAAGATAAAACATGGGAACAGAGATGGCACAAAGGCAGCAGGACTTGCCAGGACCTCCTTAGGAGGGAAAAATAAAGAGAGCTACAAGGTCTTTCAGGCCATAACAAAACCAGGAGCGAATTATTACCCTCATTTCTTGGTGGCTGTAAACTGCACTCTCAAGCACTGCTGAGAAGCAATCGCAACAACAATCAGCACGTTCACCTTAGCGGTGCTACTGCTTCCACTTCACACTTGTCCCCTGCTCCAGTGTGTGCTCCTCCTTCAGGCTGCAGATACTGAAGACCTGCCCCAGCATGGGTTCTCCACCTGGGCTGCAGTTCCTTCTAGGAGAACCTGCTGCAGCAGGAGCTGGCCACAGGCCACAGACCCTTTGGGGGACACCCGCATGTGCCAGCACAGCCCCCTCCCCAGGCTGCAGCAGTTTATCTGTTCCCACACCTGGAGTGGGTCTTTCCTCCCCCTCTCCAACTCTGGTGATCACCGAAGTGTTTCTCATGCTTCCTCATCCCTGTTCAGCACTTCGTGCTCTCAAATGCATCTTCCCAGCAGCACCGTTTCCTTTGCCGACAGGCACAGCCGTGTCCTGGGACGTGTGTGCCGCACAGAAGCCACTCCTGCCCCCTGCTTGCGACCATCAATCCATCCCCTACAGCCAGAGCAACGCAGCAGAGAAGCGGTCTGGAAACACACAGAGCCACACGCACAGCAGCATCACACGCACTCCTCAAGCAGCAACACTGCCACCTCACCTGCCCACCCTGTGAAACCGCACCCCCACAGCGGGGTCTACAACAGCAGCAAGTTTCATTAGCACCGGCAGACCCCTCTGGCCTACAAGGCAGTCTACCTAGCCCACTCAAAGCACACAACAACCAACTCCATGCTAGACCAAGGCAAAACACGTGTCCTTCTGATGCCCAACCGGCTACTCTGCACCTAATGCGCCGATGCCCAACTCTGCACCCTACACTGGAAACGCACTGCCCGCCACTGAACGTGTGCGGCGCAGGTAAGCTAGCAACCACCCTTGGTCACTTCACAGTCCCCTAACGCCAGCAGCATAGCACGTCTGTACCTGAAGCTGGAGGAGCCTGCCATTAGGCTACAGGCATTTACATGCACAAGCACTCCTGCACTTCTGACACCAATTAATGAACAGCAGCAAATCCACCTTCCGCTGACAGCAGGCTTGTGGAGTTCACACCCAGCTGAGCTGCTAGAACATCAGGGTTCCTCCGCCGCTGCATCAAGCCGCAAGTCAAGCCGGGTCCCAGCAAGAAAAGCGGGAGCACAGCTCCATCAGCACCGTCCTGGGCACATCTTTCACACGCTACGTCACCGAATCAGCAAGGCTTTGGTAGGATGTGGAAAAGCAGGGAACTGGCAACTCCGCTTCCTAGGGCGCTTAATAACCTCCACGACAAGGCTCCTCTCGTTACTGCACTGGCAAGCGACACCCCCAGAGATTTGTCATTTCCTATGTAATGCATCTGCTGCAGATGAGATAAGAAAGCAGTAGTACAAGGTACACTTCCTTCTGCCCTCGTGTCTATTAAAATAGCTCCTGGTTCCTTTCGACTTAGCTAGCATGCTGCACAGTGCACCCTGTGAACCAGGGATTCCAGACCTGGGAGACATGTCTGTCAGATAAGCCATCCGTCACAGTGCTCAGCCTCTGCAAATGACCACTTCACAGATTCCTAGGACAGGAGCTGACTGGGAGGTGCTAGATCATCCAGGCTGATCGACTGCAAGACATCTTGAACCACTCGGCAGTCCCTGCACCGAGCCAGGTAAGCTGTGACACTAAACAGCTGAGCAGCACACACGTTGGGGTCTCAGTGGCTGGACATCCGGCCACCATCTGAACCAGCCTGACTTCAGTCCCCTAGTTACTGCCACATCCCCAGCGAAAGGGAGCGCCTGAGCCACTTTGAGAGCACCAACCCTACGTCAGTCAGTACAGTCAGTATCCTGGTTCCCTCTGAAAGCTCCGCACACTCGGAAACCGCCCTTACGCGAGGGAAGCGGAATAAGAGGCAGGTTTCCAGCACAAATGTCAACAGACACCAAAAAGCCACTGTGTGTTTAAGGGGCTCGGTTCAACTAACATCTCACAGGATTCCCATCTATTTACTGCCAGCCTGGGTGGACCTGTCCAACCGCCATCACCTCATTCTGTCCACCTGCACCCATCCACATCAACCAACCCAAACAACCCCCCACACACCCTACGAACCCGAGTCCCAACCCACACAAAACCCTCCAGGGCAGCAGCATGAATTTTCCATTAACTGAACTAATTCACTGAATTCCCAGAGCTCAAGCCACACCTGCACGCCAGGCCAGCTGAACTGCTCTGCCCAGCTGGAACACTTCCAGGAGCTGCTCCACAAATGCCAGAGCCTCCCATGAAAACAGGGAGTTTTGAGAGAACAGGAGCAGAGGGAGAAGTTTGAACCGTGAAGCCCTTTGCTAAAAATACTTGGTGCAAGTCATTCAGCAGAAGGGTAATGAGAGACAGCAACAGAGGGGCAGCCAGAGCCTGCTTTCACCCACATCAGCATCAGCCCTCTCCCCACCCAGGGCAACGCAGCCACGTACAACTCGGGCCCAAGAAACCTTTGTGCCCTCCTGTTTGCACACACAGAGAACTCCGTCACACGCTCCGCAGCGGCGCTCTGAAAGGAACCATATGTGCACATTCATCACCCGAGTCAAACACGCGGCTGCACCACGTGGGGAAATCTCTCAGCCAGAGCACACAGTCTGGCAGGCACCACTATCGTGCTCATGCCACCGCTGGTCTGGACAGCGGACGAACACCCCAGGAGCCGATCACAAGCACTTACCTGTGACCAGGCAGCATCTCGGCCTTCACTGCTGTCCCCAGTCCTTTACCATCCCAGGCAACTTTCCGGCAGCTGCAGAAGCAGCGCTAATTGCTCAGACAGAAAGGGTAGAAAAGGAGCAACTCCCTCCTCTGTGCTCGCTCCTCACCGAGAACAAGCGGCTTGAACTCCTAAGGCCAACAGCCGAAGAGGGCGCTCAGCAGCTCCCAGTCCAGGCTGTTTTAAGTGGCCTTTCTGGGCACATAATTGCTGTTCAGAGCCAAGGAAAGGAGAACGCTGCTCTTCACAGCAAATGCAGTCGCAAAGCTGCACGGATGTTTGTGTCTGGGATTGAAATTGCTTCTTGAAGATTATGATACCCTACTCAGCTGTGAGAGCTTGGCTTTCATTATTCCCATGGATGTGAAGCGGTAATTCTGGGTGCCGACACGTGTTCTGCGAGCAGAACCTGTGACTCTGCTCGAGGATGTTGGTCCCTCATGTTACAGAACACAAACGACGGATGTTTTTCATCCCCACGGCTCTAACAGAAGGGGTTTTTTGGTCCCTACAAGCACAATGACAGTAGCTGTCACGAAAAGGGATGACTGCCTAAACAAACACATCGAGAAGAGCAGCAGGAGCACGAGTTACCTTCTTTTTCATTAGAAAAAGCAGATTCCCCTTCAGTCGGCACCATCGCTCTTTGGGTTCTGCATGCAAAGGAGAGAGAGATTAGTAAAAGCAACCTTGTGTCCTCACACCTTAAAGGCTTCTTAAAAGCGGATGCAGTAGTTACAAAGGCCAGAAAAGAAAGTCATTCACAGTCCAAAAGGGCAGCCTCACGCAGCAGCTGCGATGTACAACACGCTGCTGGACGGCAAGCAACTTCCCAGAAGGGTCCTGCGCTCCGCAGCTGACACACGCGGAGACTGCGGCTCCCAGCGCTTCCCCTGCTTTCCTCCCTCCTCCTCACACAGGAGCAGACACTGCCACTTCAGCATGAACAGCCTGTGCTTCATCATTTCCAGAGGTGAGGGCTAATCCTCACCAAGATACACACACGTTTACTCTGCCACTTGGATTGAGCGGACTGCATCGCACTCACCTGAGCTTACAGCTCTCCGGGGAAGCGGCAGGAAGACCTAAGCAGTTACGATCGCCTGTAAGCAGCGCTGCCAAGCAGTGACTGCCGAGTGGCTCCCCAGGGGAACGCCACCGCGCCTGGGCTCACGCAAACACGCGGGAACACGATCGAGCTGTTAATAGCAGGGAACGTTTCCGAAGTTGAGGGTGCGTGAGGGAGCAGAGAACAGTTTAGAAGTCACTCTTCCTGCGGGAACCGCTTGCAGCATCGCAATGAGTTTCTTCCAGGAGAAGCCCAGGAGTTGTACCTGATCTGCAGCACGGGCAGTGACTGACACACACACAGACCCCAGGCACAACCACTCCACACAAGCCCTAGCACGTTGTCACCCAAGATTTGTTGGGTTGGTTTTCTTTGAGAGGGTGCATGAAACCCCCGGTCTCTGGCACCCCCGAGCTGCCAGGGTGCTGCAAGGTCAGCTCTACCCCAAGATCAGCTTACTCCACAGCTGTCTCTGCCCGACACTTCTATTTACCTCAGGTCTGGCCACCACCAGGGACACGGAGCACCGAGCCAGTGGGGGATGTCTCGTTACAGCCAGTGCTTACACATGCACATGTGGAACACAAACAAAATGGTCCTTCCTCCCGGGAATTGCAGTAAGAGGAGTCTTATGGGCAGTGCTTGCAAACCCAGAATGGATCTCCCCCACAATGAAGGGGGAGGTTTACACGCACGGGCACTAATACCTGCTGCTCTCACTTGCAACCTGGGCTGGGCTGTTGGTTCGGCTGAGGTTCTGGGGTTTGGATTTGTTTAAGGACTGGATTTCCCGGATCTCACCAGTCTCCTGGAGCCCAAGAACAGCACAAAACCAGGGCTTCCTATAGAGAGATGCACACTCACCAGCCGGCAACCTGAGCAGCGACCACATCAGGGTGTCTCTCAGGATGAGTGCAGGGCTGTCACACTGCAGCTTTTCCAGTAAGAGCTATTTTTAAGTCGGAAAGTCATTACCTCAGGCATATGAAAAAAGATCAAGGCCAAAAATGAGACCAAGAACGACCCACCCAGCGGTGGACGCTCATACAGCCACCAAACTGCCTTAGTGGACACTAGCCTTCTCTCGGACAGTCATGAGCCAACTGCTGGGAGCTAGAAGCATTTACAGGGCAACGTGCCACACATACAGAGTTTCCTAAACAGCTCCCTAGAATCTGCCCCGTTGGCCATGGCAAAGAGAGCCAGTGAATGGGCTGTCCCTGGTCAATCTGCAATGTTTAACAGCAACAGGAGACCTCAACATGAGTACAAATTCACAACTATCCCCACAAACATCAGACGGCCTCTGCACAGTGCTTGGCAGGCTGCACACAGTGAGAAGACAGCAAGAGAGCCCTGTTGTGCAGCCACGAGTGGGTGCTCTCTAGTCCTCTGCCCAGCAAGCTGGCTGCATCTCCCACTGGAAGCTCCAGTCAATAGGAAACCACTAAAGACACCGGAAGCATGGCACAGACTTTTCCCAGTCCCTCATCACAATCCCGTGAGGGCTGCTCCGGGTTTGTTTTGTTCTAATAAAATAAACAGGATCACAGTGCTGATCGGCTGGGACAAGGGAGACTAAAACGATTGCTCCCGCGGAAATTACTGCCCTAGGACCGATCGCACAGCTAAACAGAAGCTGCTTCCCAGTGGCTACCAGGGAGCAGACGTTTCCTCAAGCTCACTTGAAATCCAAAGGCATCTAAAATATGTTTGTAAAAGCCTGACAAAACCCAGGGGAGTGGGATGGGAAAGCTGTGGAAGAGCTGCAGGTTTTGGGGGTGGGTCTCGAGGAACTGGATAGCCAAACTTCCAACCGTGGCCACTGGTGACCACCAACCACCAGCAGCAAGCACCAGCAAACTTATTCTAGAGGCAAGATGAGCAACGGTGTTGGACACGAGTACCGTTGCTCTCACACAGGAGAAAGGAAATCTGAAAACTCAGGAAACCCAAGAGCTGGCCCCGGGCTTCTTTCTTTAGGAAGGTATTTAGCACCACTCAAGCACCGGGGAGGAGCAAAAGGGAAGGCTGGCACACGTGAGGAGTGGGATGGCAAGCTGGCAGCAGCAGCCACACGCACATCAACCGCAGGGGGGGGGGAGGGTTGCCAGCGCAAGGGTCTTTACCTAGGACTTTCTCACTGCCGACCACTCTGCAAATCTTCAGCTGGCCTTCCTTGTCAAAACAACGCGACGGCTGCCTGGCCAGCGACGCCAGGTGTTTAGCATTGAATCTCATGGAGTTGCCAGGAAGGAGGATGAGGATGAGTAAGAGATGGAGGAGGACAATGATGATGCTAGTCAGCCTGTTGAAGGTGAGCAAAATCTAGGCAGCAGATGAAGGTCGACTGAAATACTAAAAACAGAAAACAAGAGACACCGCTGTTTATTGTGACTCCCACTCCACTCTTTCATTGTAGGAGAGCAGGGTAATAACAGAGGAACAAAACCCAGGGTAGCACAAGTGACGTCGTCTCCCCACACACACACTGGGAAAGCCACACTGGAGCTCTGTGGCGTCGCCACGAGCTCATGCAGCAGCTGTCATCTCACACAGTATTTCCACACTTTATCAATAGTGATCGCAACGCCTTCTGGCTCCAGGCACATAACGAAGGCCGCTCAGGTAGGCATTCCCAGGGCAGGGCGAGGGGAGGACAGCCTCGTACTCCCATCTCCTTTACCACCCAACTCCAAATACAAAACGCTAACGATACAGCTTGTCGCACAGAAAGGCCACGCTCAGGACAAAGCCCTAATGCTTTTTCCCCCAGGAAGGCTCTGCCGCTCTGTGGACAACAGCCACAAAGACAAGAGCTCCGTTAAGGTTCGCTTTCACCACCAAATACCTCTGCGAGCAAAAACCAGACCACTAGTAAGGAGGTCCCAACACTCCTCCAGGCTGCAGAAAGAGGCAGCTTCACCTTGCCCATCCATTTGCACACACACACACACCCCCTCTCTTTGCTTCCCCTTTAACACCAGCAGCTACGCTATTTTGAGCCCCTCCTCATGTCTTTGACTCCATCTCCTAATCCTCTTGAAATTACAACCTCATGGTCAGCACAGAACCTGATCTACAATTTCCAGCACAGAAGGATGCTGCTGTGCCTAGAACGAGCTACTGGCTCCGACAGAGGCTCCATGCAGGTACCTCTGCCTGCTCATGTTTTACGACTCAATAGACCACAAGCGAGGGAAGATGAGTCACACAGCACTACAGAAGGTTATCTATCATATGCTAATCTCACACTACGAGCACACTCAGCACTGAAAACCAAGCCGTCAGCGCGGGGCACAGGAAGACGCTGACTTCATTTGAGCTCCCCAGTTATTTTAGCTAGGAGACGACCGAGCGGCTTACCCACCCGAAGCAAAGCACAGTGCAGTATTTCAAGACTATGCAGAACTTGGAACAGAAACCCCTCACTAAGTCTCACACAGCTCTGGAGCTCAACACCAGTTTCCTCCTGGCTCTAACAGGAAAGGACTCCTCCCTCTTCCTGCCTGGGCTGTCTTTTCCCCGCACGGTCTTAGGGTCACTAGCATGTTCCCCCCTTCCAGAAAGGAAAGCGCCTAGGAAGGTCCAGCAGAGGCCTCACTTTTACGGTCCCACCCAATCAGAGAGACCACGAACTCTCCTCAGGAGCTGAATGAGCGGGTTTCCCCTCAATTATCTCTGAGCAGAGAGTCGCAAAGCGTGGGAAAGCACGAAAAAGCAATTAATATTTGATTAGCTTGCATTTGAATAATTGAAAGTGAAGCAAGGTACTGCAAAACCAAAGTCTCCGCATTGACAGTCCCCTCTTCAACACAGTGCTCCTGAAAGTTGACCGGTACCTGGCTGCTCACTTTTCTAATTAACAAGCTAGTACCGCGCTTACGGCAGCAATAACTCCCCCGTCTGGGACACGGTGACCCAGTGCCCTGCCCTAATACAGCACCACTCAGTCACTCTAACTGCGTCTCAGTGAGAACCACCCCATCGCCACACGCAACCCAAGTGCTGCTCAGCCGTCTCAGCCTCATGCAATCCCCTGGGGGAGGGAATATTGAGGGGCAAACACAGATCACAGTTGGGGGGGGAAGAAATGCAACAGAGCCCACGGAACACGTGAATCACTAAGGGTGTCATTGCCCCGCACCGACAGCAGCTGCAAGTCATTCACTGACCTCTTGCCTTTGGATCAACAACCATTCCTATGTGCGGCTTGAGGATGCGAGCTAACTTCTCATGAAGAGTGAGTAAGGCATCTGTTTGAAGCTCTATTTCAGCAATGACACAAATGCTCAGTGCCAGCAAGCTGCCTCCCCAGGGAAGAGAGTTCTACCTCTCCTTTTCCCACAGAATCCTCTTCTCTGGGTCCAGCCCATTAGAGAAGCAGAAATCCCTAACCCCAAAGTTACTACTGCATATTTTGAAGCGCTAACAGCCCCGATGTCTGCTACCTCCACTCATTTCACAGCATCTAAGAGCTGCCCATGTACCCACAGTACAGAATCTCACCTGTTTTAGAGAAAAGCAGTCATCCTCCTAAATTTGAAAGCAACTCAGTCACCACTTCACTCATCAGTACCACACACACACACAGTGCTTGGTACAAACACAAGAGGAACACGGCTTCTACCCCTCCTGCTGAAAAGGCACCACAGGAGTTCTCTAAGGCCATCAGCTTACTCCTTCCAGGCAGCATGGCCCCACTACAGGCATTCACCTAACCCTATTCACGGTCTCCTCGGCCTCAGTTTGCTGCCATTTGATTTCAGGCAGGGTGCAAGCCGCGGGTACCTCACACTGACAGTTCGAACAACTCACCATATCGTACAAACAGAAAAGTCAACAGGGAAAGACAGTTTTATGCACACCAACTTTTCTTAAGGCTAAAGAAAGAGCAGTAAGGTCTCACTTCATCCTCCTCTTCAGGCTAACCAGCCCCAGCTCCCTTAGCTGCTCATCTTGTCTGCTCTCTCTGGCAAACCTGCTTCTTGCTTTAAGCAACTTAATACTCTAAACGCAGCTGGGCATCTCACACACCAGCTGGATCTGTAACACAGGTCAGCCAACATCTGCTCTGCCGTCACCAACACTCAACTCTTTTCCCAGCCTGGCTGTGGCGTTACCCTGCAGACAGGCTTGGTAGCCTGCATTTCACTAGTGTTAAAAAGACGCAAGTCCCACCCGGGTGAGGAAGTTCCAGCTACTCCACGCTCACTGAGGCAGGTACAGGATGGGCAAACCGCAGCTGCAAAGCTGCTGCAGGCGTGAACTGATGGGGTTAAAGGAACTGCTACTTATGAAAACAACACAGGACGGATCATATGAAGGGTTACTGGGATGAACAAGCATGTGATACCGAAACTCATCCATCGGGGATTAAGAGACCAACTCACTTCTGGGTGACTGAGAGTCATCCTGGATTTAGCCTGGAATTACACAGCAGGTAACTCGCAGTCTGCCTGATCGCGTCCGTATTGTTTCAGGCACAGTAGGGACCTGCTTGTGCCAACCTACGAGCTGCTTTTTATGAATTTTAGAGATGTTTCGAATTACTCAACAACCAACTGAACTGCAAATGGCCCTTATACCAACGGGAGCAATAGGAGACCCTGCTGGTGCAGACAGCACGTGTTTGCCACAGATCTCCGCAGGCTGCCGCACAGCATAAAGACTATGTGCCAGTGATGATCGCTCCATGAGGACAAACAGCTTTGAGATACTTCTCAGAGCTTCCACTTCACGAACCAGGAGCAGCCTGAGCATCAAAACAAGAGCAGTGTGACTCAACACATTGTCAAGAAGTTCTTTCAGAGGAAAAAACCCTCGCTCAGACCCTTACCTGAGCTAAGTGTGCCAAGACCGACTTCAAGAAACGAGTGCTGAACGCTGCTGGTTTTCCCTCTTTCCCTGAGGATTTTATTTCCTACAGAGCTCACTTTCCCCCTCTCAGACAGATTTCACCGACTCAGTTTCCTCTCTGCTTCCAAGAGGCACCACCCCGCAGCAGGTGGGACTCAAGGAAAATCGTGCTGATCCTCACCACCTGCTACTCCACACAGGCAAGCACTGGTATCAGCCCAGACCTGAGCACCTGCCTGACACGAGGGACAGCTGAAGCGCCAGAGCATCACTCGCCCCAGCTGTCCGGCACTAACACCACAGCAGGCCAGCAACCGCAGCAACTTCCCCAACCACTTCAGCAAGACCCATCATCTGCTTTCTTCTCTTGGTTCCCATGGCTCTGTATTAAGCGAGGAGCAGGGATCACAGGATGTTCAGTCATTAAGCTCGAGTTTAATGCCTGAGCGTTCGTTTTAAGCAAGGATGAATCACAATCCCTGAAGGTTAAGGCTTTCCATACTTGCAAGACTGCTCCTGATGGGATTAGTTCTCCTAATAGCGTAGCTGATGGCCACCATTAGGCAAATTAAGGCCCCACACAATCAAGCAGGTAAGAGCCAGCAAATAAACAATCCCCAAAGATCTGAATGGGCCCGAAGCTACCACCAGCAGGCACTCTGAGCTGAACGGACAGTGGAGCAGAAAGCAACCAGCAATCAGCTTGCCGGTCAGAGCTCGAACCCCAGTGCTACTGACCGAGAACACGGGGCACGCCGCAGACCGGCAGCCCTCACCCAAACTCTGTGTCCCCAGCCAGCCCTCACCCAAACTGTCCCCAGCAGACGTGACATTTCGGGATCGCTTGCCAGGTAACCCCCCGCCTCAGCAGAGCACTCGAGCGAGCTCACGGGGAGCTGCGGTTTCACCCACACGGGACACAGGAAGTCACCCTGCCCGTGTGGGCTGCGTGCTCCGCCGCTGCTGCCGCAGGACCCGGGCAGTGCGGAGAACCCCGAGTCCTCTGCTGCTCACGCTCAGCAAGACCGCAGGTGCAGACACCCAAAGCCAGCAGCCTCCCAGCCTCCACGGACTCGCTCCGGCGCCCGCACAAAGGGCTTCTGCGGAGCTGCAGCTCGAAAGACGGGCTGCACACGAGCTGGTTCCACTGTCACACAGCTCCCTCTGACACCGGCACCACCGTGAGGGCTGCGGCGAGGCCTTAGAGCAGTGAAGCCTTTGCCCTTCAGTGGGGGCTCCGCGATGGCACCCCAGGCACAACCCGACCTTCTCCATGACCCAGGCTTCCAATTTCCTATGCATTCCCGAGTAGAAATCATTCTTCCCACTATCCCTACGGAAGGCTACTCAGTTCTGGCAAATGGCTGCTCCTTTTCACCCCAGCCTAGCCAGACAGGTTAATAAACACAAGTTCAACAACAGAAACAGTCACCTCTCCAAGTGCAGCTCCTGCAGCCGTTCCTGCGAGAAGAGGACATTAGCACCTAAATGCAATACTACGCTCCTCTGTTCCGGACTAATCCTTGACAGGAGTCAGAATGCAGCGGCTAGCAAACCAAACCCTGGTCTCCTCAGCAGCAAAACACGTCTACACCTCCCTGCACCCCGGGGAGAGAGGTGCTAGAGGCCAATCTGAGCGTAATGGGAGTAATTTACCCCAAGCACCCTGTGCTTGGGCTAATCTCAACAGCACAAAGACCACGAGGCGTCAACTGGGAGCTGACATGAATTAGAGCAATCCCAACTGAGCCTCGAGAGACCCTACAGCTTAATCCCCCATCCCCCCATCCGAAAACCCAGCACTCTGCTTCTCACCTAGCTCTCCGGAGATGGCCATCTGGACACCTATTCAGTGAACAGAGAGCCCTGCAGACAGACCAGCTCTCAGATGTTTCAGTAGCCCTGATCTACCCGGAGCAGCGCCAGGCCAGCAGGGCACAGATGACAGCTGTGTCACCAGCTGCCACCTGTCAGAGGTGGGGGACATTGTTCCAGGTCACTTCACAGACGGAGGCATACCAGAAGCACTTATGCTCTCTATTTATTCTAGAGCAGAGCATTTAAAACACAGTACGGAAAGAAGAGCTTGCCTCCTCCGCCCTGCTTCGCACAAGCCAGGTTTTCCTACAGCTCCTCGCACGCCCGGCAGAGCTGAGGTGGTTTCCTTCGGCTCTCAGGGTCCGGCTGCAGCAGGCACCCCTCAGGGTGACCGGACTGAACGTCGTTTGCATTTCTAAGCACAGGAGCCTGCAGGCAGCCCCTACCTCTTGGAACGGCTGTCAGAGTTTTGAGGTGCTATCACAGACACGCTCCCATCGAACCCCTTCTGCACAGCAAGGCAAACACGAGGCCTGGCTGGAGGTCAGGTTTTGCAGTCACTACATGAGCACTGCTCCCACCGCCCTGGACACCGATACAGCGATTAACAGTTCTGACCGGTAGCTCACACAGTAAAACTAAAGGAAGAAGCCCCCAGGCAAAAGGGGTGCAAAGCACAACAGCAGACCATACCCGGCTCGTCGCACAATTTGCCTGGCCTTCTGTCCCCGTCCCTTCTCAGGGTCTGCTCCGTTACGCTTCGAGGGGCGCTGAATGCCCGTCCACCAGTGGCTTCTGGGGGACACGGAGAGATTGCAGCCAGCCCGGGGCAGACACCTGTGGGGGTGTTACTGACCCCTGCGCTCAGCACGGCCTCCGGGACACCTTACTGGGGACATGGCACCCAGCCCAGCACATACCCTGCCGTGCTCTGCCAGCCTGTTACAGAACACCCCCAGCACACTCCCGTGTCACGTGGGGGAAGCTCTGGCTACCTGGAAAGGCTTCTTATGCTCCTCTGCCTCTGGAAGTGGGAAGTGACACAACGAGATAAACCCCTGCAACTGTGAGCTCGTTATCACCTTGTTACGACTCAGGGCTACTGCACCCAGCTGCGCTGCATCCTGGCAGCCCACCCTCCAGGCCATTTGTTTGTGGAGACTACCCAGAGGAAGCTGCCTTTCCCTGAGGAGCTGTGGTCCGAAGCTCAATCTCTTTCATAGCTACATTCCTTATCCACAGGCAGTCTGAGACAGGGGACCACTTCTGTCACGCCACTGGGACAGGGGGGTGTGGGGGCTCTTCTGTAACAGAAGGAAAGGCAGCAGCTGTCTGTCCTGCTCCCCCAGTAACTGGCACTCAAGTTGTGTAAAGAAAAACAAGACTGAGTGGGAGAAGTACGGGACTAAGGTAGTTTAAATATCTCCAGGTATGCACCTTGGTCTGAATTCTCCCTGCACAGTGCTTGTTCAGCTCCGGTGTACTCTACCCTCCGCCAGCCCCAGACAAGGGAAGGTTTTGTGCCTCATCCCTTGAGCAAGGGGCGACTAATAAGCAGCAAAATTCAAAGGGAAGCGTGGGATATCTCAGCTATCTGCAAGGATGACCGCAGGCTATTTCTTATTGCTCTGAATGAAATATTCATGTTGCCTAATATTACTCTTAACATTAGGAATCCTCACATTTTAAATATTAAATCCACAACTAAAAGGAAGATGGAAACTCATTTGCAAAAAAGAGGTGTTGGAAAGCTCTGCACTGGAACACGGATTCGAAGTCGGATCCATCAGCTGTTAGCAAGCATCCCTGTGCTGCAGAACACTCCACCCCCCCCATCACCCCCCTTCTGACTCAAAACACCTCCAAAACGGTGTGAGACACAAGCCAGGAGTACAGCCCCCGGGAAGGCTGGCCGCAGGCTGCTCATGCAGCTCACGCACAGCAGCAGGACCTTCCCCTGAGGCTGCCAGCCTCAGAGCAGCAATCAGAGTGAAGCTGTCCAGGTTAACCTGTCTGCTGATTAAAGCTCCTGCTCCCAGGGGAGTTTTGAGGAGACCACAGGAGTTAGCAGGAAAAGCTGCATTCCTGCTAATCACACTTTCACCGTTGGGAGCACAGCAAGGAAGGGAAAACCCTCAGAAACCATCAGCAGGCTTTGGCCTGCGGGTTTAAAAAGACTGGGCAGTGTCGGGTTTAGAGGTCCCCACAGGAGTCTCCCCTCAAAAAACAACAGGTCCCTTCCTTCTCATGTGGCCCAAGATTGAAGAGTCCAAACAAACCTGGGCTTCTCCCAGCCTCAAAGCTGTTGGCTTCGCCGTTGTCTCAAGGCACCCCCTGCTCCAAGATGCAGTTTATGTAGAGCAGCTTCCACGTGGCTTGGGATTTGTGCTCTGCTAACACGAGCTGACTTGGTGATTCTCAGGTGCCTGCCTGCCTTGACGCTGTCGACTACACAGTTGCGGACGTGTGTGCCACGGACTGGCACTGCTGGGGTTTTCCAACCCCTGCTCGGGCTGGCTGCTGGCTGCTCATTCTTCCTTCTCCCTGGCTGCTGCATGAAGACATCCATGCAGAATCGGCTGGCATAGGTTCATGGGGGTTTTCCCCTGGTTTTTTAAATCCCTCAGCCTATCTTCTAGCAGTCAATACCTCGACAGATCTAGCATTAGCCCTAAGTGAGACAAATCACAGGTTTGCAAAGAGCGAACGCTGCCAGACGGATTGACGGACGGCGGGAGTAACAGATTCCAGTTAGCTCTGGATCATCAAGAGAGACCGCCTCATACCTGCGGAGGACGCGGGAAGTGCTAATAAGGTCTTTATCTTCCAATAAATGGGACAGTGCAGCTCCTGCTACAGATCTCAGCTTTTCCCTGGTTTGGAAAAGGAAAACTGATGATTCGTAAAGAAAACGGGACTGCAGACGTGCGCTCCCCGCGCTGCTTCCCATTTTGAAGGCAATGCCCAAGTTTAGGGAGTTCCCCTCATAAAATGCTGCACTCGCAGCAACCCAGTAACGGCTGTGAAAAGACTAATGGCTCTCCAATGCATTTCCTAGATAAATGGGTTAACTAAATCAGGGGATTTCTTCATTTATTCTTTTTTAATTAAGTTGGTCCCTTGCCTGGAGCAGCCAGAGTTGTTTATCCACAACAGCCATGAAATTCCCCGTGTTTGATGGTTTAATTATCTCCTCCTTGCCTGGTAATTCTTTTAAGGCAACCCTTTGTGTGTGTGTGTGTGGCACAGCAAACAAAAAGAACCATCTGTCTTTCTTCTTCCGTTCAGTCTTTTACGCGTACGCACACTTTGTGTCTGTCCTCTTCTCCACATATGACGACTTCTAAGCTGGTGGACTATGACAGTGCTTGTTTTACCTACACAATAGAAGTAGTTTTACTCATTTTCAGTTACCTTGCCACTGCACTTCATGCCCTATACAGACACCTGCTTCCCACAGACACCACACCACCTGAATATCTTGAGTTGTTTGGCTGCATCACCTGCTTCCCACAGATACCACACCACCCTAATGTCCTGAGCTGTTTGGCTGCATCACCTGCTTCCCACAGATACCACACCACCCTAATGTCCTGAGCTGTTTGGCTGCATCACCTGCTTCCCACAGATACCACACCACCCTAATGTCCTGAGCTGTTTGGCTGCATCACCTGCTTCCCACAGATACCACACCACCTGAATGTCTTGAGCTGTTTGGCTGCATCACCCGTTAGACACAGACAATCCTACTGAGAAAAGCATGGCAAGTTACAGGCATCTCCCACCCCAGCAGGTCCTGCGAGGCCCTGCATTACACTGTCTGATTCCATTTGTACTCTGGGTGTGACAAGGACTGGGTCTGAAAGCCGTGAATATCCTTCACTGGGCTAGAATGGGAACAACACTGTCTGGACAGAAATAGAACACGCTGAAGGATAGCCATGTGCAGAGAAAGAGCAAAGCCCAGCACTGCTGACTGTAAATAAGATGCCAAGGTAACTGTAGGATGTCAGAGACTTCATGTTTTCTTTACTAATGAGCACAGGAGCTTCTCAGTAAGTTTCAAATGATAACCATAACTTTCATTAAGGACCAAACAAGCTCACACAACAGAGTGTGAGAACTCTGTGAGTCCTACATTTAAAAAGCATTGCATCCCTAGTAAGAATGGACACAACCTCGGGTTTGTTATTATCAACAGAACAAATCCAGATCTTTCTATCTCCCAAACCACCAGCGAGACCATCGCTATGGAACAGGCTGGCAGGGAAATCCTGACTGGCACATCACCAGATGGGTCGGGTTGGAAGGGACCTGTAAAGGCATGAGGTTTCGAACTCCCTGTCACAAGCAAGGTCATCTTGCACGAGATCGGGTTTCTCAGAGTTCAGGTTACTTGGCCTTGAGCTCTTCTAATGGTGGGACATACCCACGACTTCTCTGGGCGGCCTGTGCTGCTATCTCAGCACCCTCACGGTAAGTAATCCTTTCTCACGTCCAGCCTAAGTCTTCTCCCTTTCCATGGGACGGTGGCACCCCTTGCCTAGTACGGGCCTCAGCAGGACATCTTTCTCCGTCTCTGCTCTAAGGCCCCTATACCTCCAGCGCTTCTCTGCCCATCCAGTCCCTTCCATGCGTTTCCAGAGTTAACTCATCTTTAAATTTCATTTCTAAATCAACCACGTAAGTTTTTTAGCAAACAAACCCCAAAGCCAGGATCTGATGCAGTTATTCCTGGAGACCTGGTAACTGCAAATGGGGTCAGAATCTGCTCCCGTCACTTAGGGGAGGTGAGAGACACGTGACATCACTGACTCACAACAGAGGTTCTGTTGAATTATTTACTGCAGCAGCACTAACAAATCATCTGGGTGTAAAGCTGCAACACTGCTCCCGAGACAGAGGGAAAAACTGGGGTCGTAACTGACCGGCTTTATCTCTCCTTTAAAACTGCTCCTTTAAAACAGTCCACCTTCTGCTACGCCTCCAGTGCTCTTGCACTTCATCACTCACTCTGTAAGGTACCCCTACGTTAACCTTCAAACTGCAGTGGGAGACAGCGGGGGTTTGCAGAACACGAGCTCCTCAAAGCTGCTGTTTTGCAGCTCTTCGGAAGGATCTGACAAAGACACAACTTCCCAGAGGCAGGGGCTGGGTCGTCACCAGTGCTCCAGTTCAGCTAGGCAAACGGACAGATGTTCGGGCTGGTTTGGCTGTGTGTTCCCCCGCTGGAACTGTTCGTGAGGGCACAGCTATTCACTATGTCTGTCCTCACAGAACGAGGTAGCCCCCAATTACCTTACCTGAACTGAGTCGTTCTGATGAGCCGGGTCAGACAGAGGAGGCAAAACTCCAGATCCCTGCTTCAAGCAGAATGCCCAAGAAGGTCACTCGGTTGTAAGAGACCACACGGATCCTGAGCGTCAGGGCACCTTCAGCATGCTGGCACTGCTGACCGCAGTGTTCCTCTTGAAGAAGAGGACAGACCTTCTGCACCCCCTTGTCGCTAAAGACCTTAACACATAGCCACAGGTAACTCTAGGACAGCTCACTACCAAACTGCTCAACAGTTCGACACCAGGCGTGCTGGACACGGGATCAGGCAGGTTATTTCTGGAACTCTTCTTACCCAGCTCTGAAATAAACTTCCATCTAATCCTGCTCCTGCGCCTGTGCTCCATTCCCCTGTGAGTCAGGTGGCGACTCCGTGCAGAGTGCTTTTGTCATGGAGCTGCTCTGCTGGGTTCCCACACATCTCCACATCAGTCTTAAGCTTCAAGTTGTCCTGCTTGTCCTGTTTACATGAACGTGGGCGTCCACAGGCTCTCTTGTAATAAACTGGCGTTCAGCACTCTCTTCCTTCTGTGCAAGGTTGTCACGGTTTGCCATTCAATTAAAACAGACAAATTACCTGTGAGAGCCAAACCAAAACCATCTGAAGGAGACACTGCATCGCTTGCCATTCACCCAGCACTCCAGGAGGGTTTACACAGGGTTCCCTTTTTAACAGACTATGTACCATAGCAGTTAAAGCTGGATCTTCAAGAGATTCCATGAACCCAGAGGGACACAACTCACTGTGTCCCTCCACGACCCACAGAGAGGCACGCGGTATGTCTCCAAGCGCAGGCTTATGGGAACATCTCCGCGTTACGCTCATGAATCTGTCTCATTACCCTCAAAATGCTGCTGTTACAGCTCCAACAGTCCTACTGGTTTAGAGCACTTCTCTATTTTAAAGGAGTCCCCACTGGACATTGGGATTGTACTGTACTCCTTCCTCAGATATATTCAGCATGTCATAGCTTACGACTTCAGCTTGTACAGCCTTCCTAATTCACCACCACATTGATCACTGATCAGGTCCCACGCACAGCATAGCAAATATTTACGGGTCTGTCTCAGCAGCCTGAGTGCATTTAATAATCCCAGCTCGTGGGTGGCTTTGCTTTTCCCGACGAGCAGCTCCTGAGAAGCTATTGTGACCAGGCTTCTCCTTCCTGTCAGAGAACGAAAATCCAACTTAGGCAGATGCAAAGCTCTTCGGGTGTTACATCGAGCTGCTCTCTAATTTCACTTGCAAATATATGACTGCGCAGTTAAACTGCCATGCCTGCAACCTTCACGGGTTTGCCTCTCATCCCTCTTGCACCTCATGCTTTAGTAGGGAAATCTATCCCTAGGCTACCACACCGTGTTGGTACAGAGAGTCTTGAAGCTGTCTTGTAAACACTATTTTCTCCTCCTCGATCGGGACGTTTGTACAGTCAGACACTGCTAGAGGAAAGCTCTGCCAGCGCTCCAAGGTGTTCCAACCGGGGCGGGCTTTGCTCACCGGTACCCCACCAGAGCCCCGTTACAACGCTGCCAACAACGCCGCGTTTGGGCCTCTTGAGGCTCGTACATGGACTGGCACCGCAGCAACTGGGTTTATAATCATCATGTCAGACAGAGTAGGGAGAGCCAATACAGGTTAACCACACGTACCACCCGCAGTCGGTCTCTTGCTCTGCGGGTTGCACACCATGTATTGTGGTTTTAACAAAGCAACACACGTGCACGTGGCTGTCCTGTGCCAGCGGCAAATGGCCCCGGTACAGCTACACAAGGTGAAAACGAAGCCTCACCCAGCCCTGTGCAGCTAGCTGTGCTGGCAGAGCGTTTGCCCCCCACTCTTACAAGACGTGTCTTGGACAGCCCTTTCAAAAACACGCGGGGGGTGCTGACAAACAAGTGACTGTGAATGCAAACCAGCAATGCAAGAGCTACGGACTGCCCGCACAGCACCTGCCCACTCTCCTCTCTAAACAAGGCAACCTCAAGACAAGTGCAGACAACGAAAAAGAAGTGACCTCAGATTTAACAGGAGTGCATGCGGTAAAAATACACTGATCTACGACTGAGCCTGAAGTGCGGCAGCTGCTGCTGGGTCTGTGAAGACCTCGCAATGTCCAAAGCTTCTTCAGATTTCACACTGCCATCTAGTGCAGGTTGTATTTGTGTGTGCCAGGCTTCTGGGCAGCGGCACCAAAGGAGCCAACCCCCACAAATCTGCAGTAAAAATAGCAGCCACCCCTTCTGCTTTTGTCCCTTGGAAGCTGTTAGTTCCTAGAAGGAAAAGGTGATTCCAGCGGCACCAAGATACCCTACCCTGTAGAAGCTCTCCGACACCGAGAGCAGAAAGCTAGCAGGGCGGCAGTAATTCCTCGATACAGTAATTAGGAAGGATACAGATATTTGTAACCGGTGCCTAAACAAGAGTCAGACAGCACTCACTCGGAGAAACAGTCCCTCCGGATTCACCCAGGGGGAACTCAGTTACTGCAGGTTAGCTCTGAGCCAGTTCAGACACCGCAGGCCAAGCCAGCAGCACTCAACAGCGTCACTGTGCTCCTTCTCGTTTGAAGCTGCACGTTTTTTCATCATTTGCATCCTCTCTTTATTTCAGGTGCTAACCCCTGGATTCCCACTGATGAGCTGGACCACACTCCTCCTGTGGAACAAGCTGTTGCACAGGACAGCAGGAAAGTTTTCCCTACGATCAACTTCCCCCCCAGAGGCAGCACTACCATCCTTATCACTCCCAGCTAACACTGGGAGGCTTCACTCTGTGGCCTCTCTACAGAAGCCACAGGAGCTGTGTGTCATGGCAGGCAGGCACATGGAAACCCCAGATAGAGCGGAGACCCAGAGCTGCCTTCTGGGGGAGGCAGGGAAATGCCCAACCCACGCTTTCCTGCGGAGAGCAAACAGGAACTTCTCGTACACACTCCAGCTTGTGGAATATTAATTTGAAAAGTTAAAGATCTTCTCATCAATTCGAAGTATATTGTTAAAACCACAAAAACAGCTCGCTGACGTCACCCTGACTGTCAAGCGCAGCATTTCCCACTCCCTGGACCAAGCTGTGCTCTTAATTCCCTCCTAAGCTGGAATGGCCCATTAAGAGATTTCTTCCACAATTATCTGACTATGGCAGAGCAAGTAGCTTCATACCTTTCAGCTGGGCTCTACTGATGCCTGCTTTCTTCAGCCATTCACACACAGACAAAGCAAACAAAAGCCAGGCAGAGCAGGGATGTGGCTGCTGTAATAGAAGTGTGGCACAATAGCAAAGCACCGATGCGCTCTCCCTAAAGCTCCATTAGCACAGCAGTAAATACACAGGGTACCCGGGCACATTCAGCACACGGACTTTTATACCCATTTTCATGCTTTTGAGTCATTCTGGGAAGAGAAATGCCTACTCCGGGTTCTGTGCATCTCACCAGCATGGCTATAAAACGCTAAGATCACAGTTTATAAACAAACAAAGAGTGCAAAAACCTGAGGATACCCGAAAACTGTCAAAATCCAATAACAGCTTATTTCCCAACAGATTTTCTCCCTCTTAATTGTACATTGCACATCCACCTCTTACAACTGCAATAAAAAGCAGAGTCTTTTTAGTGCCTTGTATCAAGAGATTTCACTCTGTTTGCTAAATTACTGCTTTTGCAGCAAGGAAGAACCTCCCATTGCTCAGTGTTCTGCTACCAGAATTAAAGAACCTGACACATGGAATGTATGTGTGGGAAGTCTGTGAGAAAATACCCCGGACAGATGTAGCCCAGACTGACTTTACCACTGTACTCAGGATAAGTTGTCACCAAGGTCACAGCATATGGTGAAATTTCATAGAAACGAGATATACAAGAAGCATCCAAAAAACCCCACTGAACCCCCCCAGATGGGCTGGATTTTTAATGCCGTGCACGGAGTAACGGAGCATCAACTCCGCCTGCCAAAGAAATGAACTCCATCAACAGCATCACATTGAACAACTCTGACGCGGTACTATGTTGAGTAAGCACCTTTAGCTTCCGTTGCCTTCTGAATTTTCATTAAATAAGGCCTTCTCCAACATTAAGAATGGGGCAAATTCACTGACAAACAGGACGAAGAGGCTTAGTTTGTCAGGCTGAAGCAAAAAGCCTATTAGCATCCTAATCTAGGGAAAGCAATATTAAACCTCCCGGGCAGCCTGCTGTCAACAGAACTGTCACGCTCAGTCTCGGCCTCTGCTGGATTTGGAAGGGTGGCAGGTTCTACAGACCTTGAATCTAAACCAGTGCAGAAGCAGAAATAGCTCTACTTTTTGAAGAGCCCCACTACAGGCACTGCCATCAAACACCTTCAAACCAAAGCTGAAACATACACAAACTTCAGCATTGTAAACCCACACGGCCTACAGGACTCAACCTGTTCTTCAGCCCCTCTTAGGAGGACAAACCAATAAGCACGCCTGAACAGCGTAAGATGCCCACATCACTTCTCAGAGAGTTATCTCTGCGTGCGATGCCAAGAAGGTACACCAGACCTGGAAGACAGACTAGGTATTGTGTCTTCTATGAGCAGTTTCCAAAGCAGAATACATGGTTTGCTGTCTGAGCTTCTGCCCTTCGTTAGTGCCCTTATGATCACAGATGGAATGAGAGAAAAACCTCTTCTCTGAAACGATCTGCTGCTGGCCTGGGCCAATTCACTGAATCTACTTTTGCAGATTTTGGGGGAAGTAAACTAAAGAATCCTCCATCGTGCATTTGCAGGGGTCTCCAAAAATGCAGCTGCAAGCAGTTGATACTGTCTGCCCAGCAGAAGGAAACTGAAAATCACAAACCTAAACTGCCTCTCAGAATTGCCTGTGTGGACTTTGTACCAAGACAGACACGTCCCTCTTAATTAAAATCCTCTGTCACTCTAAAGATGTCTCTGAGCTGAAGTCCAGTCCCGCACTGCTCCTTAACCTTGCACAACCCAACCAGCCTCTCAAGGTTCTCTGTAACAGATCAACCAGCCAGGAGGAGGTTGCCCGATAAGCTAACTCACCAGATCCTTATCTGGAAGAGTTAAGGAAGAAGTAGGCATTCCTTTAAAAAAAGCCCCCAACAACAGATCTTAAGAGCTGCAAGAGCAGAACTGTTACTGCTCCTAGAGATGAGATGGAGAATCTGGGACGGAGCTGCAGCGAGCCTGCCAGGTTTACAGGGGACAGCATGGGGAGGGCTCTTAAACCCACAGGAAGTACTGGGCAAGACCAAAGGCTTGGCGAGGGACTGCCAGCTCTCCCCAACAGCATCGCAGTCCTCTGCCCTCCCTGCGTTCTGAGGTGACATTGGATTTACAGGCTATCTTTTAAAAGCAAGGAAAAGCATTTCAGAGAATTTGATTTCCATCAGAGTGGTCTCCTTCGGAACGCTAATTCCACTGATCTTGAATTCTGAAGCGCTGGAAGTATCTGTCCACCTCTGAGGTTGTCTCTCCTAGCCTACACTTTCTCCTGTAGATCCATCACTTGCATACAAGAAGTACTGAGTTCGCACTCCCCTGCAGAAGCCACGTGCCAAGGTATACATCCACAACAGGATAAATAGTTCAGCAGACAGAGAAATCCCAATTCCTTTCCTCACAATTCACAGTGGATTTAGGCCCCTGCCTATTGGAACTATCACTTCACCTGCACCCTACCCCACAGCCCCCCTTGCTTGCTCTCAGCCTGTTGCCCACAGGCTGACTGCGATGCTCAGGCCCATGGTCTTGTACTCCTGGTTCATTTTCTGGGTTTGAGCCTGTTGTTGTTTCGCTAAACTTTTGTTTTGTTGGGGTCTTTTGTCTTTTTACAGCATGCATTTTGACTCCTTAAACCTTCCTCTAATGACTTGAGGCCTCCAGGTCAGATGAGAATGATGAGGAGTCATACAGAAGGATCAGTAGGAGGCACCTGGATACAACTGCTCAGACTGATTCCTTCGCCCGAGGAAGGCAGGAGGCTTTGATCGAGAACAACTAAGACAGCCTTACAGATAAGTCTTTTCAGACAAGCCAGAGCAAAAGAGAGATCAGCAGCACTTGTAAGGTTTGAGGAACCCACTGAGCACTGGAACCTGAAGCTTTAGGTAGTTCAAGGAGCCCACAAAGAAAAGATTTATTTTAAAGAAAGGCTGGGTCGTAGCTTGAGCACCACAGAAACCGTCGGAAAGCGGAGGGAACAAAGCAAAAGGGGGGCTCTGAAGTAGGAACGCAGCCACATGCTGCCATGAACGTCTTCGGGGCTGGACAAATCTCACAGAACTGATTTCTGCCGACATTAATCTGGTGACTGGCAGCTTTAATTCCAGTGGAATTACCAGAATGTGTGAAGTAAAAACACTCAGTCCTGCAGGAATAGTTACAGCAGTGAGGACTTACATGCACAAACCCATCCAGTATGCAGCTTCACAGGATAAAAAACCAAAGGTACTAGAGGGCTTCACAGCTAGCTGGAATGTCATGGAGCAAAATCACAGCAGCGTTTTGGAGCAGTCGAATCACCCAACAGTGCCTGTGTAAAGACTGCTATCGCACGGGTAAACGCCTGCATTAACCTGAGAAGTTTTGTTGGTAACCGGTTCCGTGCATAAACTCTTGCCTTGATGCAGGCAGAAACAGACATCTTCCCCCATCACGGTGCTGTGTAGACATCCTTTAAATAAAGGCAGAGGATGCCTGCGAACCACGGAAGACGAAAGATTAGTCTCATTTTTTGAGATTCAAAGCCAGATTTCAAGGCATTTCTATGGCCTGATTTTAGCCCATTAACACGTCACTGATGGGTAAATAAACAAGTGCATTTCTTCTGGCAAGGAAGAGGAATGGAAATATAATTATGCTCCGGCTCAAAACAGCTCCACCAAGACTTCATCCTGTTATTATAATTTTTATCTCAGATAAGGCACCGCGGTAGCTTTGGGCCAGACAAGCCGAGAGCACAAGCTCTGCCATCGGTGCTTCAGAACCCTTATGTCATGTTGGGAGAAGAAAACAGAGCTCCACAGTCCAGAAACCAAACCATCCCCCATCCTCCCTTTTCCGGCCGATCCAATTTCAAGTTACAGCCCAGCTCAACTTATCTGCACGCAGGATCTTTCTTGTGGCTCCCACCACATTTCAGAGGTTGCTATTTGCAAGATGGGTCTCCCATAGCTCGATTACCGAACCAACCCTCGAGCGGCACCTATGGAGCCTGCCCCCCACCTCATCAGCCAAGTACCCCCAACCCCACAACGCCACAGAAAACCCTCGCAACGGAGCTCCTCGAGAAAACGCGCAAGTCCTCCCCAAGGCTCCTTCGGGGGAGCCGCGGCTGCAGCTGCGCGGGGGGCAGCCGGGGACCGCAGCCGGGGACCAGGGAGACACGGAAAGCCCTCGCAGACAACACAGCCGCCGGGCAAAAGTGGAAGAAATCCCCCGGGGCAGCTGTCCCGGCAGCCCGCGCGGACCCCGGGGCGGCGGGACCGGGTCTCTTCCCGCACCCCCGGCCCCATCG